>VZRU01018114.1:195516-228757 GCA_013398155.1 Pedionomus torquatus | reverse complement strand
GGTGGTTTATGTGTCCTTTGGAAACCATCATTGGAGGGCTGATGTCAACACTGAATTGCTGAGAGGAGAATAATAGTAGACTTTTCTTGAGGCACACAGTGAATTGACATAAATATGAGTTATCTGCTAATATTGTTGTTATCGCTTCCTGGCCTAATGACTGCGACTTCTATCTCCAATGCTGGACAAAACATTCAATCAAGGGAGCTGTGTTTTACCCCTTTGGACAAAAAAAGTTCCTGCTAATCATATTTTTTTTATTTTTAGTCAGTTGATTCACTTATATTGCCGTTTTTATTTTCGGTTTCTTTGTGCTGATACTTCTGAATCATTTCATTGACTCTAGGAAAATTAGTTATTTAAAATTAATGTATTTCATTTTTGTACAGTGAAAATCATATTGTGACTCCAAATTTAAAATTAATTGGCAAAATTTATAAGTGTCTTCCCTTAAGTTTGATTTGTTCTTGATGGTTATTTGCAAGAAAGAGGAAAATTTCTGAAATGTATTTTAGTAGAGTTGATTCATAATTTTCTTTTAAAATCCACCATGATTACAAATACTCACATTCTTTCTTTCTTTCCTATCATAGAATGAGATGCATAAGTTTAAGTTTCTTATAGGACAGTCACTGTTTGGGTGTTCATAAGTTTGTTTTTTAAAGATTGTACTGTTTTCCACTACTAGTGATTAAATACCAAGGCTCAGACAATCAAATTACTTATTTAAAGATATTTTCTTAATTTTTTTTTCAACTCTGCCACTTATTCTGTTTTTCAGTTCAGTAAAGAAACTAAGTTTGCTTTTAACCAATTTTTTAATATTAGAGCTATGGCTGAGCACCTTATTTCTTCCTTTTGGAAGAGGATGATTTTTTTCTATTACTATCAGCCGAGAGCTGCCTGCTGAGACCACAACCCTACGTTGGTAGATACTGTGTGAACATTTAAAGTAAGGCAACTCTCATTTTGGAAGCATTCTAATCTAAATCATTCAGGAGAAAAAAAAAAAAAAAGAAAGAATATATAAAAAAAAGAAAGAGAAATTTGGTGTTTGATTTTTGGCTTAGGTACTAAGACACAATAGAGATTAATGGCAAAGTTTACATCAGATTGGTAGGAAGATTAATATCTCAGTAACTGTACTTCTACACATTTACAGTGGCCAACCAGTCCCAGTGTGCTTGGGGAGCCTCTTGCTGGGACTGTCCCCTGGACAACAGAGCAGGAGTTTATCCAGGGCACACAGCTGTAGATTTTGGATACAGGAAACACTGCAGTGAATTAGTGCAGAAGCACCCTTCCTGACCCAGCTTCAGGGGGTGTTAATTGTTCTTTCCTCCTCTGCTAGCACTGATTGTTACTGGCCTAGGACATTCAGTATCCTTCAAGGCTTCACCAAATCAGCCCTTCCTGCTGATCACCTGCTCTCCTACCTCAGGCTTATAGCTCTGAAAACACATTATTATTTTAGTCACAGTTTAAACAAGAACTTCAGGTTCTTTTCCCCGAGCAGCTCAGGTGTACAGCCAGACCCAAGGCAAGCTTACCTGGTGTTCAGATGTTTAGGGATCAGAAAACGCTACTCAAAGGACACCACATAATTCACTGCAGCACTGTTGACTTCCCTCTCTCCAGGCCTCTTGATCCAGGTTCCATCCCACTAGGGAAAGCTGGGCATCTACTGCAAGCAACTGCACTCCAAACAGTTGCTGCAAAGTTAAGAACAAGACCAGTGTTTTTTGGGAGGGGGTTCTTTACACTTTACCAAGTATAAGCCATAAGCATTCACATTGCCCATCTCTGAGCTGAGGTGGGGTGAGGTACAGCTGTCAGTGCTGCAGCCACAGTAACTCCTTTCAATGTAACGGGAAGGTCTCTATCTGCTTGATTGGGCCAGATAAAATGCTGAGGAGTAAAGCTGCAACAGCTGAGAAAGCTATTAACCCTCTGGGAGCAGGGAGAGGTGGCAGCAGCTATTATTTTACTTGCTATATGTGAGACCAGGCAGTTTGAAGTTACCTGTGCTGGCACTGAAGAAGTCCCTAGCACAGCTTTTGATGAAGCATCTCAGGGAGGAGCAGCGATCCAGCTGCGGCATCCTGGAGCTCAGTGAGGCTAATTTACTCTTGTTCTCAGCAGGCTAAAATAAATCCAGCCCAGCTCTGTATGTCTAAGCCTCATTTTGCATTTTGAGTATTTCTAGTTTATTTGGCAGCCTTTACTATAGAGGTGCCTTGGGTTGCATGATATAATTTGCTTTCATTAACAAGTGCTATCCACCAGGCATGTGAGACCCACCTGTGCTTATCAAATCAGTGTATTTACTACCTTTGCATGTGAGAGTGGGATCACATGAAGATGTCTTTATTTTCTCTTAGGCAGGATGTTTGACTGGATTTTTTTTTGTGTGTTCTTCATGGCTATCCTGCTTTGAGAGTTAGTATCTCAGTAATGCCTGCAGCAATTCCTGTATTTGAAGCCATGCGGTGTTTGTATGGGATAACTGGATGGAGCTTACAGCTTCGATAGCATCTGGGTTTCTTGCTTTTTAATCCCTTTGGGTACATGAATGTAAGATTTGCTGAGCAGGAGGGAAAGGAAGTAATCGATTGCCTTATACGCTGCCTTTCCCCTTGGTGAGTTCTTATGGAGTATTGCTGAGAGCAAAAGGGAGATTGATGCATGTGATGTTTTTGGAAGTGAAGGGTTTTATTCCTGACCTGCAAATTAGTGATGGTGTTTCCATTTCTCTGAGGCCTTAATATTCTCACGATCCTGCAAGAAGATAGTAGCTTGTTTAATGGGGTTAGGGTTTAACTTGAGCACCAGCCAGTTCTGCTGATTGTGTAGACAATAAATCTGTAATGATGGCTGGAGGCATTGCTGGAGTGTACCCTCTGATGCTTCCAAGGTTAAAAGCAGCTCTCTTCAAGAAAGCTTTCTCAGGCATGCTCAGACAGGCAAGCTGCTCTGCAAACCAGGTCTGAGATATCCATGTCTATTGAAAAGAGTGGAAGTTGGAGTGAGACTGGTTGCGATATGTCTTTTTGTCTGTTCTTGCTGTGGAAACCTGGCCTTGGAGTAGGAGAGATGCTTCTGTTGTTGCAGGTTGTAATTGGATGTTTACCTGGCAAATCATGCAACTGAGTCAAATAATTACATACTGCTGAGTTACTAAGTTCTGTACTTCTATAATCTTAGCAATTTCCCTCTCCATGGATTTTAGTTTTAGGAACAGAATTCTACACTTTACTAATGTTGATGGGCTTTTATCGTTTTGACTGGGGATCCCAACTCTCTTTTCTAGCTTGTTTTGAACCTTTGGTTTCTCTGAAATGCATATGGAGATTGATGCTCTTAAGATTATGGCTCCAGGATAACTCGGTCCTGACATTTGGAATGAAATAGCAAAGCAGCTGATTCAGCTCTTAAAAATACCATAGAAGTTCACTTTCAAAAAAGGTATTGCTGATCCAGTGATATCATGGAGGTATCATTGAATTCTAGATGAGCAGAGCAGAAGTTTTACCCATTAAATGAGGCATAAAAAATGCAAAGAGAATTTTTTTCACCTGCTCATTTCAAAGCTACAGAGCAACTAGCTGCATCTCTCCTTGTTGGCAAGCTGGGTAGTCTCTGTGCAATATTTCTTGTACTTGCCTGCAAATGCATGGGACAAACACGACCAAAGACAGTAATGCAATAATGATAGAGCCTTTCTGCAGCTTTTTCATTCCTAATTGAATGTGATCATGCACAGGTTTGATGTGGCATCCCCAGCATATAAATACAGGACCCTGCTGCTTTCCAGATCTGCTTTCAGTTCAGGCTCAGGGAAAGCTTCTGGCTGAGGATTTGGTGGGTTCAAAGTCAGCTCTAAAGCTAGGCAGTTTGCTGAGCTGACCTTGAACCCTCTCCTATGACTGGAAGAAAAGCTGGAAAACCTGGTTTTGTCATGAGGTCTTTATCTCTGAAATCCATGCATGTGAGGGGAGACTAGAGAAGGGCAGAGGGGAGGCTTTGTGCATCAAGGTCTAGATTTTAAAAGGTATTTTGATACATTTAGATGTCAGCTCGAGGTCTTGAAAGCCTTAGGGCACCTTTTTCCTGGTTTTTCAGGTGGGATTTTTTTTTCTGTAATTACAGATATCTCTGACCAAATGCCTAGACCCTGTTAATGATGACAGGAGAGAAATTGGTTCTTTTAGAGAAAGATTGAAAAATGTATGAGATGAGAAACAGATCACAGGAATATTCTGGTAACAATGCCCATTTCTCTCTACTGACTTTGAAGAAAGCTTTCCTGATGAGATGAGGTATAGAGACTTCTAACGTAAGTTTCTGAAGTTATGGATGCCACATTAAACAGCGAAATCACTTCAGAAATCAGGCTCTTGGTGAGCTGAGGCTGCCATTGGAATTTCTCTAAAGCAAATGGGGAATGACTAAGAGAGAATGAGCAAATTGGCCAGACTGGATGAATAAAGAAAGATATGAGATTACAGAAGGACAGTATGTCTACTTCTACAGCATCTACCCATAGATGCATTCCAGGGTTCTGGACCCTAGTGAGTGAGTCCTGACAAACCCCATGGGCAGCTACTGTTTCCTGGGGCTCCCATCTCAACCGGGGCACCGAGACACAGCAACTGCATTTCCATAACATCCAGGAAGGAGGGTTATCCTCCTAAGAGTACCCTTGCTGGCTTCTAGCGAGGTCTGGATGAAGTGGATGCTTTTAAAGAAACGGTTGAACTTCTGTGAGGGGGAATTAAAATCGGAGCCCCTCAGCTCACTTTGCCAGAGCTTTCTATATGAAAAATGGGAATAGTTTCACTGTTGATAAGCCTTTACCGTTTTGCTCATGTAGATCGTAAATTCTTAAGAATGGGTATTATCTCTTGCTACTTGTCTATACAACAAGGGCTTAATCTCAGCAGGGGCCCGTGGGTTTTTGAGTAGTTCAAATAATGTAGTATGTGATTTACTTACTTATAAGGAAGCAGCTCATCTGATTCTGTTCTGGAGTTTAAAAAGACCATGTACTCTATATTCTGCCCACCACAATAAGGACAATAAAAATTCCCAAATGTACCATATAAAATGGTTAGATTTATGAGAGTGTCTGGTTATTTTTGGACTCGGTTCTCACAGATGTTCTGAAAATAATTCAGCCCCACTCTTCCCCTACCCCTGCCAAGCCTTAACAAAGCTCACTGTATTGGAGCTGCAAACAATTCTTAGATATATAGCCCTAAAATAACTATTCCAGGCAGTATGCTTTTTATTAACTTAAAAAAAAAAAAAAAGGCAGGCATAAAGTCAGAGTTTCAGTATTGCCAGCTTGTGGCCAATGAGCATGTACCTTTACAAGGGGTAGAATATGTATTACTAATTTCAAAGACATGGGGATTCTGCATATGGAGTTAAGGTTATGCAAAAGATTCAAAAGAAGTTAATCAATAGTTAAACAAAAAGTTACCCAATTTAAAGGGAGACATACACATGGAGATTGAGAAGATGATTTTAGAATGAAGCAATAATTCCTTGAAATGGGACTAAAACTCTGTGCCTTAATAAAGTACCAGAAAAAGCTTCACAAGAAGCAACCAAGAGGCAGCCTCAAGCACCAAGTGATGAGTTAGCAAAGGCGTAGTGTCACGGGTGACGTTACCTGGAGCTGGCTGTAGCTCTCCCTCACTCCTCCCACCCTCCTGGGTTTGATCTGCAGCTTGATGGTGGCAGCCTGTCCCCTGGGAGCTGCTTCTCACCTCTGGCAAGGAGGCTGGAAGCTGCCACCTGTGGGAGGACCATGGGGAGCAGCCCTGCTCTGGTACCGAAGCTTGGCTTAAAGCCTTGTCTGGACCTCCAGCATGCATGAAACCCCACAGGACTTACTGTCAGAGCTGTGCTTTCTGCTGGCTGGTGTCTGGCTTGGTGGGAATCTGGGAGACTTCACAAGCTGGGATTTATACCTCTGTGCCTGTCGGGAGGTACAAATGGGCTGTAAACTTATTGCAGACGAATATTTGGAAGTCTTCCCTAACCCTGACTACACATTCTGCTTTCGTTGATCCCCTCCTTGAGGAAAGGGCTTTACTGGGAAAGAAATACTGCAGACATAGCTGTAATAGGGTGAAGCATCACCCAGGCACGGGGCTGTAGGGTGGATGAGCTGCAGAAGGGCTCAGTTGTAATGCGATGGATGCACTCTGGGTACAATTTCAGTGGCTCAATCCTAAATGTGTGCAGAAATATCGAAGTCCTTGAGTTTGGAAGCACGCAAAGCAGGGCTGGGGGTGTTCCTGCTGCCCTCCCCACAAGCCTTGCCTCGCAGCAGATGGCACTCAAAAGCCTTGGGGCACGGTGCATTCACACCAGTTGCGGTTGGGTGTCTGCACAGACAGTCTGAGGGGGATTCCAGGTGCTGTTATCACCACCCTTTGCACACCTCTTTCTTTTTCTTTCCTTGGTTAAAGAGCTTAGTGGACTTTTTTGGGATGTGGCTGCACTCACAGCTGAAGCTCGAGACAGGGAGAAAGAGACTTTCCCAATCCATTCACCAAACTAAGGCTCCGTGTAACTTGTTGGACTCGTGTGTGTCTGTCCGTATTAATATCTGCCTGTATTTTTTTTCCTTCTTTTCCACCCCCTGCAACCACCATCCATATTTTCTGTGCCTGGCACACCCAGGCATCCTTTATTTTAGCACAGCCTACCCATTTGACTGCAGGCTCAAAGATGAGCAGTTTGTAGGCATAAGGGAAAGCTTTTTCTTAGGGAAATAGCAAGGAGATTCTTCCCTCCCTTCTCAACAAGAACTATTTTGTGGGTGTGAGATAAGAGGAGCTGCTTTGTTGGGTGGATGCAAACTGAGTGACAACAGTCACTTTGAGTTGTTAAGTTTCTGTAAGTTAAAAAAAAAAAATAAAAAAATTTATGGTTGGACTTGATCTCAGAGGTCCCTTCCAACCATGAATATTCTATGTTTCTCAAGGTTGCGGGTTTGCACTATTGGCATTGCTTTCAGTCCCACTTTTCTCCCTCACAGCCTTTGCAGACCTGCTTTTTTTTTTGCTAATGGCACGGTCGTGCACCTCCTCCTTTGCTTTGGAGTTTGTCTGATGCCACTAGGCTGCCTCAGCTCGCAGCTTCTCAGTTGAGGCCCTGCAAAGTTTAGCTTGGATTTCAGGAAAATATACCAGAGTTTAGCTCACAGCAACAATGGAGGCTGGATCTTAAAGAGCTAAAAGGTAGACTTAGGGGGTAGAATGACTCATGAGGGATTTGGGGGCTGAAGTATTTTTGTCCAATGTGTCGAGAATTGGGTGGATCAGAAAGAGATGTTTTGTTCTTGTGTAAACAGCTACCACATTATCTTAAATACACAGCTTGCCCTCTCAACTTTGTACATACACAGCGTGCAGCAGGACTGACTTAATTTCCTCATGTGATTACCTATCCCTGCTTAGTAGGAACTATAGAATTCCACAAACTAATGTAAATACATTAACAAACTAATTAGCTGGAACTGCCATGCTTGGAAAAAAAGCCGTAGGTTGCCATATGCACATGGCATCAAATATCCACTTTGGTTTCTGTTATGGTGATGGCTTTGTATTAGCAGTAGTCACAGATTGGCAGACAAATAAGAAAGGATTGCAAATGCAGCTTTAATTGATGAAATAGTTAATCTGGAAATTAGGATTCTGTCTCTCTGCAATTTTCGGTCACACATGGTAAGTTTCCAGCTCTTGAAGTACATTTTGCAGATTTTCTGCTCTGCATAATTTAATACGGTTCTTTAAGCACCTGCCTCACAGCCTTGTCCTCCCCACAATGACTGACAAATTCTGAATCAAAGTGAGAAAGGAAAAAAACACTCTGCTTCTAAAATAGGGTAAATTGCCATCTGGATCAGAAAGGGTTGCTCCTCAGTAGCCCCACAGGATGCAAATGGGCTGGCTCACTCTCTGCTTATACAAGTTTTGTCATGCTGGTTTGAGCTGCTGAAGAAATTAAAAATGGGACATATTTTCAGCTGGTGTAAATCAATATAATTTCAGTGACCTTACTAAAACCATGCAGACTTATGCTAACTGTCCCACGGACATTTTAGGGCTAGAAAAGTCTGACAACACAGGTCATAGACTTTTATCCAGGAATTCCTGTGCTGTATCAGACAGGTTATGGATGAAATAAAGCATAACTTTTAGTAAGACATGTAAGGTTGGAAGATTAAGCAGTGTAAATGACTATAAATCCAAGATCTGCCCTGGTTTGTGTGAGCTGAGATTCCAGAATTGAACTTAGCTAAAGGAAGGACTGTAACTAGGAGATGTGTCATCACATTTCCCTGTTAGTTAATTGCCTCAACTATAAAAAATATGCTTGTCTTTGCAGTTTGAAATTCCCCGGGGCTGAGATCCTTTTATTGGATTTGATTAGCCTTTCATCGGTGATATTAGAAAGCTCTTCTGCATCAGATATCTTTTCTTGCACAGGACATTTTAGCTTCTGATGAAGACATTCCTTTTTCCTTCATTAGAAGCTCACTCTATCATATTAAATTCACAGAGAACCACTCTCTGCTTGAACAATCAAGAATCAGACTATGTGCAGGTAGAGATGATTTTGCAGTTTCCTTTTTTTTTTTTTCTAAATGCAAAACTTGTTTGTGTGCAACCCCCCACCCCCTGATGCTGCTTCTGTGTTTGAAACCCTCAGGGGTAATGACTGGCTGTAGAACGGGAGCTGTGAAGAAAAGATTGTGGTTTTTATTGGGTTTCATGAAGTTTCAGGTCTATACCAGGATAAGTGTGGCCAGCAGGATGAGGGCAGCAATTGTCCCCCTGTACTTGGTGCTGGTGAGGCCCACATCTCAAATACTGTGTCCAGTTTTGGGCCCTTCACTACAAGAAAGACACTGAGGAGCTGGAGTGTGTCCAGAGAAGGGCAGTGAAACTGGTGATGGTCTTGAGCACAAGTCTTGTGAGAAACAGCTGAGGAAACTGAGATTGTTCAACCTGGAGAAAAGGAAGATGAGGGCAGACCTTATTACCCTCTACAGCTACCTGAAATGAGGGTGTAGCAAGTTGTGGGTCCAAGTCTTCTTCCAAGGAACAGGTGACAGGACAGGAGGAAATGGCCTTAAGTTGCTCCAGGAAATGCTTAGGATAGATACCAGGAAAAATTTCTTTGCTGAAATTGTTATCAAACACTGGAACTTGTTGGCCAGGGAAGTGGTAGAATCACCATCCCTCGGAGTCTGTAGCTCCAAGTTATAAATAGCTAGAAAGTAGCAACAAGTTTTAAGGATGGTCCAGTTAAGTGCTAGGGAATTTACCTTCTTGATGCATGTTTTAAGCCGATTTTTTATAGTTTTTCAGCTATTGCTGTTATATTGTCTCAATGACTCCTTAAACTCCAAGACTGGGCAGGTCAAGGTGCTGAGAGGAGACTCAAGGCTCAACTATACCTCTGTGGGGACATCGATTTGATAAGCCCTGATGAGAGCTAAAAGTTCCTCTGCCTGTTGATACTGCCATGATCATTTCAAGAGGATAAAACTGGCCTTACTGGTTTGTGGTGGCCAGCACTCAGGTAAATTTGATGTATGATGTACTCCTTTGTGGACTTGATGTGATGGTGTGTGCATGACACTGAGGACAGCCCTGTAACCGACAGATGTCCCTTGCTGCTACAAAGCAGGTCCAGTCTGGTGGCCAGCCTGGCTATGCATGTGTGGAAGAGATCGATGAGGTCTCTGCCCTTGGAGCTGTTAATGGTGAGCAGAAGTTGAGAGCAGTCAATGAGACACTCATAAGGTCTTTCTTTTTGACAGGTGCTATCTGCCCTGTGTTAATTATTCACAGCAGCCTGAGCGGGGTCACTTGAGCTGTCACCTGAGATGGTTGTGCCATACCATATTCAGAGGGGAGAATTTCCACAGCGTAAGGAGCAATAAAACTGACCAGACTGCCAAAGAAGGAGATGAGAAAGCACCTGTCAGATTCCTCCTTCTATCTGCTGAGAGCAAATCTACCTTCCTTCTCTTTACTCTGTCACCAGAAGTTACATCTCTGTGAGAAGATGATGCCATGCAAGCCAGTCCCTTGATTCTATGCAGTTAGGGTGGCGAGTGCTCTACAGATGGGTATGGTCAGATAAGAAATGTGCAGAGCAGTTTGGTTATTAGGGCTGCAAGCAGACACTCAACTTTCGGAAGCTGGCATGGCCTCCATCATTGGAGCTGCACACTTATTTTGGTGGAACTGTGCCAGCCTCCATTACTCAGGATCTGGCTATGATCCTCCCTGTCCTCAACCTCCCAAGTGATGCTACTTCACATCTGCTTTGTGTAGTTGTCAAAGACTGGCTGAGGGTGAAGGGCAGTGGAAAGCTTGTGCCAAGCTCTTTATTTGTTTATTAAATGGCTTCTTTTCTTTTTTTTTTTTTAATGGTCAAATTTATAAAAAAATGTGATCTCATCAAATAAATACAGCTAATGCCTATGTCAACAGACTGGGCTGAAGAATAGATCAGCCGCTAGTGTTACCAACATTTACTGAGAGCATGCCTGACTGGGGAGGGGTTGATTTAATTGGCTGTTTTGCTCCAGCTTTGCCCCAAGCTGCCCACATTTCCATCTGCTCTGTGTGCATCATCATCAGAAACAGCTGATGCAGAACAGGCTGGACACATTCATGAGTCCTAATTCCTACACATGTAGTGTCTGCTGTTCTGGACTGCTCTCCGGGATGTGGTTGGGGCAGCTGGGGATGGAGCCCACTCGCGTGGCATTGCACATTGAGGACTAGGGAGACCCTTTGCTCTGCATGGTTCAGTAGATGAGAGCAGCAATGCTTCAGCAGATGAGGAAGGAGCTCCCTGGTTAGGAAGTGATGAAGGTACACATTCTATCCAATTTGCAGTAGAGAATCAAACCAGGGCACGCACTTGTTTATAGAGGCAACTTCTCTGGTGGGAGTTGCTCTGCTTTGAGCCAGTGGGATATTTATTTGCTTGGTAATTAATAACTGTACCTTGCCAATGGCTGAGCACTGTTCACGTACAATCCAGTTCAAATCCATCCTCTAAAATCTCCCAGGTAGGGGTTATGTCTCAATCACTTACCTCCCTGGTGAATATCCTGGCCTCAGTCAGGACTCTTGCTTTCTGCATGTTCTATTTCTTTTGGGGAGGACCTAGAAGAAGAACAAAAAAATTGGCTTTTTTGTGAATTAAATGATTTTTCCTATTTCTGGTCAGTCTTCTATCACAACCAAATCAAAGATACACAAAAAAGGCAAAGAATATAAAACTCTGGAGTAAAGGTTATTTGAACAAATCCCCTGTTACTTGCAGTGACCTTGTGGTTAATGTGGTTGGTTCTGTACTGAAATATATGGGTACCAGTCATATCCCTACCCTTTATTGCCAGTCCTGGCCAATGAAATAGATGTTTTTATGTTTTTTGGAGCTGTTGAAAGGTACCATACGTGAGAAATTATAGGTTGCTCTACTCTTGTAGGTGACAGCTGAGTGGTGAGTAGTCACTTTTGCACATAGATAGCCAAGGATGTTTTCACAGACTCACACAGTCTGCTCTGAAGTGTCAGCTGTATTGATGGTTTCATGAATGAAAGATAACTCTTTGTTTCAGTTCCATCTACCCACGCACCCAGTTTCTGTTTGAGGAGTTCCAGCCAAAACACACTTTTCTATGAAGTACTGTCTTCCAAAATGGTGTATTTATCACAAACATAGCAAGTGTTAAAAGTCCTCTAGGGGATGCTGTCAGCAGAGGAAATGGGAAGGTTCCTGCACAGGAAGTTAAGGTCCAAACTGTACATGTGAAGATCTCCCATAATGACTCCATTTCTAGATACAGTAAGTGCATCTTAATCTCTGTGTAAATCAAGCCCTGTCACCCTCTTCAAAATTTCAAACCCCAAAGAATTCTGGTTTTAACGAAATCATCTCTCTTTGGTCTGTCTGATTTCTGTATACCTTTCTCCTGTCTTTTGAAAGCAGGCACACAAATGTCAGTATTTTACCATGATAGATATGCTAAATTTTGCAATATTGTCCTTTTTTTGGCTTATTTTTTCTGAAAATGGCTTCACATTCTGCAATACCCACTATCAGTACCCTAGTTAGTCTGATGACATTGCTCTGCCTAAGATGGGACACATCTTCAGGGATTCTAGAGTCTTGGCTCTGACATGACCCTGACTAAATTAGGGCAGAAAGAAATGATGCTGGAGGCAACATTAAAAGCAAACCTTCTTGTTCTGGACAGGTTTACAAATCCTGTTACTGGGGATCCTCTTTTATCTCTAGAGTGCTTTTGGAGTAACAAGTAAGTCTGACATTTTCCCTTGCACCTCCTCATCCTTAGGCCCATTACCTTATTCTTTGATGTTCCATTTATATTGGTTGAAGAGATTTCTTCTTTCAGACCTCAGCTGCTCATCTCTACCAGATGTTGCCACGGTCTGAGCACTGTGTGCAATTGCTTCTCGTCCTATGAGTGTCCAGATGAGCCAGGTTCACAGAAGTTCCTCTAAAATACACTGGCTGTAAGATTTGGGTGCTATGCATGTTGAGTTTAGCCTGGAGAGCTCCAGGGGTAGTAAACTTTGACTCCGTGTGCTGAAAAGTGTCTGGAGTAAGACTGGGTTGCAATTTCTTTACATATAAAACTAGATTGGAAGCAAGTGTGCACTCTGATCTTACTTTTCTGTTGGAAAAGGACGATGTGACCTCCCACAGCCACAGACCCCTTGCCCAAATCCTTTGTGACCTCAATCGGTCCATTTCTACCATTTCCTATCAGAATAAATAGTTTTCTGCTGCTAATGCAGTATTTAGGGGGTTGTTTTTTTCAGACTTTGCACATGTCTAACACGGGGGAAAGAAATTATTGTTTAGGTTTGTTTACTCTTGCACCCTCTGGGTTTGACAATCTGCCAGGAAGCAGGTGCATCATTTGACAAATGCCTTACTGTGGTGTCCACCTTCTCTCTATCTCCTCAGCTTGTAAAATTTTAATGGATTGATGTATGGTATCTAAAATGGAGGAAATGCAGTTTCTTGACGATTCGATTTTTCAGTTACTAGCAAAGAAAAGAAAGAAATAAATAAAGAAAAGGTGTTGAACATCACTGGACCGATGGAGAAGTTACCAGATGCATCTGTAACTATGAAAGTTACACAAGTGCAGTTACTTTACCCTTTAATAACCACATCGTGCACTAAGTAAATCTTTAAACATAAGGTCTGTAGAGAAAACATATTGCTGAATAAGATATGCAGAACACTCTTCTGCTCGCAGCAGAAAAGCAGCGGTCTGTACATCAACACCTCAATTTTCTGACCAAAGTGGGTGGAAGGGTAGACAGTGTGACTGACAGCATTGGTTAGCACGGGGGAGAGAAGGGTTTTTCCCAATCTGAAAGCAAAATTGGGAAAACAGGTGACTGGGGATAGAAGTCTGATTTCTCTTTTAAAGCTCTCTTTTTTTCTTTTTTTTTTTTTTTTTTTTTTAAAATTATTTTTTTAAAAAGACCTTACTTGTTTGGTCAAACCAAGTTTAATTTTCCTTGGCTTCCATTACCCCATTGTTTCCATCTCACCCATTGCTTCTCCCTCGTCTTTCACACATCTTCCCTTGTGTATTTTGTTTCCCTTTATGTTCAGGAGATCAGGAGAACCACGTATTGATCTTCCCACCCAGATGGAGTTCACTGCTTCAGCTGCTTCTTGGTTCAACTTTTCTCCAAGCTTTTTGCCTTCATGTAGGAAGTTCTTCATGTGGTGGCTCCTCTTCTATTTTAAATCTTTTTGCTGCTTCTCTGTGAATACAACTACACTGCTTAGAAAATCAGGCCAAGGTATGAGCTAGGCCTTGTACCACTAATTTTTCATGCTATACCATTACTATCACATGCCCTGGCACAATTTTATCCCAGGTCAGTGGGAGTCTGACCCATCAATTCCTAGGTAAGCCTGGGGGAAATCAAACACATCAGGGAAAAAATCCTAAATGGGGTTATACGGTCAAGATCAAACTAGGTTGGGCTCCTACATTTCTACCCTGTCTTCCAAACCTATCTCTGGATGGTTTGTCCCCTTGGCTGATCCCTACATGGTCTCAAACCAGTGCCGTGATTTGCAACACCTATCCTGATTTTCATGACACCAAACAATAACCTCATGGGCTGCAGCAGCCCTCGGGTACTTTGAGCTGGAATATCAGCATACAGTAGTTATAAACGTATCCTTAGGCCACCTCAGGAAGGCACAGAGCTATGAAGATTGCTTGTGGTTGAGTGCTCAATGCCTTAGAGTAATTGTGTCTCAATGTTTCCTGCCCTAAGCAGCACTGAGATGAAAGGAAAGATAGATGTTTTTACCAGCTGCTTAAAGTCATCAAGCAATGTTGGTTTCCTAGTTGAGGGTGTGATTAAGCAGTTGTTCTCATATATAGCTCTTTTACTCAAAAAGAGCTCTTATTTAGCATGGCTTGGGAAATGACAAGAGAGGTGAACTAGTAAAACTCTTAATCATGATGCCAGACCTGCAGCTGGTGTCTGTTGGTAGCTTAAGGCCAAGTTGTTGCATGGTCCTTCCTTCCTCAATGGTGTAAATCAACATGCACAAGCAACACAATTCTTTCCTTGTTGGGCAGTGCCCTCTTCCTTGTCACACCAGTGTCCTTCCCTGAGGGCCTTCCCCATCCTTACTGTGGGTGGAAGAGGCTTGGTGTTGGGTGACCATGCAATGTGGGAAGCTGAGCCACTTAGACTGGTCTGAAATCATCATTGCAGCATGGGCAGGTGCTCATTGCAGTGATTCATCTTTAATCTGGTGAGCTATTCTACCAAAACCATTTGTGAGAGCATTTAAATGCCATGCTGAATTGAGGAGCAGATTGTGATGGAGAGTGGAGGTTTAGAGACATTTTCTTTGTCAGTTACAAACTCCCTCTGTGCTGTTTCATCCATAAATAAACTGGAGTTAAAGCAAACTGCTGAAGGCCTTGTTCCTGGGTACAAGAAGAGTTACAGAGCAAGTTAGTGTTGATGGGAGGAGGCAGTTGGCATCTGGTACACTCCTTGTCCATGGTGAATGTGGAAAAATGAGGAGAAATGGCACAGAGCTGCCTGATATGGGGAAAAAAAATATCGGTTCTCAGAAAATGGAACAACATTTTTCTGCTGTTAATAAATGAGAACCCGCTCTCTGGCCTGGAGGCCAAGTGGCATAGTCTGGCAATAGACCGTGCAGCTCCCTGGCTTCAAGGAAGCAAATTTAATGTGGAGCTAAACTCATGCTTCTCCTTTGCTGATAAATTCAGCTTGTTTCCTGCTGTTCAGCTGGAACAAATGCTTCTATTTACCCTGCCCAGATATCAAACTCAGGAAATAGCTGAAACCCTGCAAAAGCATTTTTTATTTGCAATGCATAAAGAAATGTATGTGTGTGCGTTTGAGTTTATCAGTTAACCTGTTTTAGCCTCTCCCTGTTTTTCTGGCAAATACCTTTTCCTATGATAACTTCTCATAATCTCCATAGTTTAAAAAAATACAGCTATGTATGATGAGCTCTTACAGTCTTTTTGACTTGGTTTTACTGACATCAACAAAAACAGAATCGGAGAAGCAGTTATGTAATGATTTTATTTTATCTGTTCTCACCTGGATTAATCAATTACTATTTACACACCTGACACCCTTGGGATTTGATTGTACTGGACTTGCAGTTTGAAAACACAGCTGCAATCATTTTATTTGTTCGCCTCCAGCAGCAAAGATTTTATTTTTTTTTTCTTACAACAGAGGAAAAAGGAAATAATGAGAAAATGAGGCTGAACAGGAAACTAAATACTAAATACTGTTATATCTACACGCTGTGGTGAAATGGGGGAATCATCTCCCTGTGTATTTTCTCTGCACTTAAGCCATTAGGATTGTCTCTGTTCTCTACATCTGCTCTCTGTGCACATCTAAGGTTGCCTGGTTCCCATTCGAAGCATTGCTCCATTGCTATGCAGAAATGAAAAACGAGAGCTCTGCAGCCTTACAGCACCCACAGCTCGTGTTCCTGACTTGGTGTCGGTTTTACTGCAAAGAGAATTAACCCGAGAGCAATAGTAAGACTGAGGAGCAGCGGGTGGAAATGGCTGACAAATACATACATCTCTGTGAACAAGGATGGGTTAATCAGCTTAGGTGACACAGCTGACGGGCAGCAATGCCAACACCAGGCACATACCCAGCTGAAGACTGTGCAAAAAGAAACTGAGCTAGAGGCTGGGTCTTTGCTTCTCAGACAAAGTCTATATGAGGCTTTGAAATCAGAAAAAGGCTTGCCATTTTCATTTAAAGAATCTGGAGAAAGAACTGTTATTAAAAGGTGTGAGATTAAGAAAGGAGAGGGGGGAAAAAAAAAGTAGTTAAACTTCTCAGTCTGTCAGACTTTCCATTGTGAAAGAAACTGATATTCAGAACTGCAGAGTTCATATACTAGAAGGAATTCCAGTGTCTTGGTCCCAAATCTCACACAAAAGAAATCCTCATTAGACTATAAATTGATTTAGTCATAGAACTGTAGAATCCTAGAATACCAGGTTGGAAGGGACCTCAAGGATGACCTGGTCCAACCTTTCCTGGCAAAAGCACAGTCTAGACAAGCACCTTGTCCAGCTGAATCTTGTGTTCAACACTGGGGAATCTTCCAGTGTTTGCTTTGCTGGGGAGATTATTCCAATGGCTGATTGGTCTCATTGGGAAAAATTTTCCTCTTGTGTCTAGTCAGAATCTCCCCAGGACTAACTTGTACCCATTAACCCTCATCTTTTCCAAGTGACTCCTTGTAAAAAGAGAGTCTCTCTCTTCTCTCTTCTTTGCACCCACCCTTTAAACTGGAACAATAAGGGCAACCTGCTCTCAGGAGAACAAACAGTGCACTTTTACAAATGAGTGTCATATTTTTTCTGAACAAGCACCTTGCAATGGAGTCACTGAACACAACCTGCTGCAGAGAAAATCCAGAAAATGTCAACGGAGTAATTTTGCGGAGAATAATTCCGGACTAGGCTGTTGAGTCACCTTTGCTGAGGTCTAAAGGGAACTGAGAAACAAAGACCAGGCTCAATCTTGTGAATCACTGCTGATTTCCAGCTGTATTAAATGAAATTTATCACAGATGAAAAAAAAAAAATTGATTCTTTATGTATGACGTCTGTTTCTTTACTTGTTTCTGCCATTGTTACTCAGGTGTGACTGCACTAAGGTCATTGGAATTATAGTGCGTAAGCCAAGTTTGAGAAAAATTTAGAGTCAACATTTTGTTTGACACTCCCTCTGTAATAACAGCAGCTACTTCTCTTGGAAAGCTGCGCAATGGAGTTTGGTTGTGCTACGCTGCTCACTTGATCTGGCAGCAGGCTTCTAAAGATGAGTTGGAAATTGTGAAGCAGGACATCAATCCCACCCCAGTAAAAATCATAGATGAGATGAAATCTGCCTTCAGTAAGCCTAAGAATCTCATTTCTATAGTATTAGATAATCTGAAAAGATGTTCTTCCCGGGTACTTTGGCACGATGTGACGATTATTAGTGCAATTCAGTGACACAATTACTACAGGCCATTTAACACAAATGTATCCCCTGTTGCTATCCATTATACTAGTTGCTTTAATAATGTCAGTGCATACAGCTGAGAGCACTGCACATCATGAAAGAAATATGATTATATGTTACTAATACAGCTCAGCTATACATTTATTATGTGAAACCTATGACAACACCTTCCCACTTGAATATTTAGGAAAAGGCTACCTTGTACACCAGATGTGGGCTACTGAAATCAGATGTTGGGCCAAAATATAGGGGGGGGGGTTTTCATCATCATTGTCAACCATTAGTCACACGTACAATTTTCTTGTCCTCTTGGATCGGGTTCATCTCACCTGTCTTATTTATCTAAAAATTCATTGTCAAAGTCTGAGCTAATCACCTTGGACTCTCTGTAGAGTCAGTACAAAGAAATATGTATCTCCAGAGGGTGATTGTTCTTATCCTAAAATAGACGCCTGGGATGACACAGAGGAACTACACCTTTGCATAAAAGTTACTGCTCATCTATCCCTAAGTATAACAATAACTTTGCTAGTCTGTACTCTGGTCAAGTAAGTCCAGTTTTTTCTTTTAAAGCCTACCTGGCATCCAGAGTAACCTTGGGTTGTCTGAGAATCTATGGAAACTTGTTTACCACAGGGAGAGCAAATGGAAGTGTAGGCACTGGTCCTGCTGATCCTGGCATCATGCAGCACTCTGACCTCCGGGACTCACAGGAGTACGTGAGGTGTTACCCCACTAAGCTGCAGAGGGATTTGGGTACCAACTACTAATTTAGGACAGATGCCTCTTGGTGTCAGCTGTCAACCAGAGTCTTTCTGGCAGCAGAATAGGGAGAACACCTGAACATCCAACCTCTCCTTGGGATTGTAACAATCCCAGTATGGTAGCTGTGTTTGTTTCACATAAGCCATTTAAATGTTTGAATGAAATATATTAATTGGGACCTGGAAATAATCTTTACTGAGGATTTTAAACTGTCTTGAAAAGGAGTATGAGCTAATTGCAGAATGGTTTGCAGAGATGGGTACTGAATTTCTCCTGTAATATGAGGTGGCAGGAATGATTGTTCTCTCTAAATGCGAAAGGGAGATAAGGTTATGAACCTACAAGATGCTTAAATCTCTCTAAAAAGGCTTTTAGAGATGAGATCCCCTGTAATGGTAACGTAATGACACCTGACACTGGAAATGAGAAGGTCGCTGAAGAGTCCCTCTCAAGACTGCGATCTGCACACTGCCACCCTGGGTGCCTGCCCACAACTTCGGAGAGCGAGAGGCACAGAGGTTAATGTGTGAGCCTCCAGCCTCTTGCCTGTTAGGACTGTGATGACCTAGAGATGCTCTCACATCTCCTGTGTAATCCCCTTGATGCAGAAGAGGAAAGTGGAAGAAAGACTGAGGCCCCTGCAATGCCAGCTGGCCCAGCAGCCAACAGAGTGAGAAAGTACCTTAACTGACATTGCATGAGAGGAAATGAATTGGAGATTTGCTGGGTTTATTATAGACTTTGCAAGTCCCAGTTTAAATGAAATTGCCCAGGAACCCCAAGTAGCTGCTAAGAAACCGCTGAGGAAGCTCTTGAAGAAATCCTCTTTCAATTTGCTTATTTAAGTTAGTAGAAAAAAGGCCTCCTCATTATCTAATTTGTTGATGACTTCAGACACTTTCTGGAATGAATTCTTGCATAATTTACCTTATTGATACATTATTTATAAGTCCTCATTCAATTTCAGACTCGGGGTTTGGATGTAAGTCTTACATAATGAGTAGCTGGTGTCACTTTGTGTCAGAGGAATCAGAAGTGGTTTTGACAACGCAGGGAGTGCCACTAAAACAGCAATATAATCAGAGTTAATCTTTCAGTGCTGAATCATTACAAAATGCTCCCTTGCCAATACCTCATAGGAATCTAATAAATTATAGTGTCCTTTATTAGTTGAAGAAAACAATTTCCTGAGGATCGCTGGTTCCTGCCTAAACTGCTCCCTAAAGTAAAATCCAGTACTTGCAACTGGAAGCTGACTTTCTAAGCGGATACATAAAGGATTCATTAAAGTTCAATCTGAGTACACAAACAGGGGAAGACCCATGATGTTTCCACCATGAGCTTCAAGACCTGAGTACTTCAGAGACAGCGTAGTGATATACATTGAATTTAAAGAACTCACTGAGGCTTTGGCTTCTACATTACCCCTGGAAGCTCAGAATTTCCTTTAACTTCCTGGCTAAAAATTTTTTAAATGGTTTAAAATTATATATATACTGAGAAGAGTACATGTATATTGACGGTTTGCACTTACTTTGGTGGTGAGACACCCTTTAGTGGCAGGCAGATAATACATTTTGATAGAGAAAGGGGATCAATTCGTTCCACGAGGTAATAAATCACTTCCTCTTGTTTAAAAGTCTGGTGCTAACTAGCAAAAAAGATTGCTCAGCCTGTCTTGCCATCAGCTGAAATATTACTTCTGCCTTGATGTTTTGTTTACTAGAGCAGGAAAAAAAATATATTATTTGAGGTTTATTCCATGAGAGTTTATTACTTAGTGTGTCAAGCTTTGAATCAGGCTGACTTTATTAATGTATGACTTATCTAATCAGTGCTCTCTGTGAAGTGTGCTGGGCATTTTAGATGGCATCAGGTCCCTGTCTGTCATGATAAGATCCACTGTAGCAGTGTTTGTTGCTAACTTCAGGCAGAGTTTTGCTCCTAGCTGCATTTTAATGACTGTTTAGATGTAAAGATAGGGGTTTGAAATGGCTGTTCTTCCCCCCTGAAATAGAAATCACTATTTCCTGTTAAAAAAATTGCTAAATTTTTAAATCTGGTTTTAAAGTCATGGTGTGGTGTTCTTTATAGACTGTATGTTAAATCATGTTAAAGCTCCCATTGAGGCCAATGTCCCAGCTATCATCTGGTTTATCATTCTTGGAAACAAATGCTTCATTCTTTTTGCCTGATGAATTTTGAAGGCTCGGTGGGCATTATGATGCCACTTTCAAAACACTTCCCCACACCCTTCAGGACCTGACACAGTTTTCTGCAGAAAAGGGAAAGTGCAGATTCCTTCCAATTCTCAGACCTTTGCTTTGATATAGTATGGTTTTTGTTCCCCCCCTCCCCCCTTTTTTTAAAAATTCCTTTTAGATATTAATTTTTAGAAGCTGGGGTTGGATTGGATGAGTATTCATACTGAAGATAAGTAAAAAACCCCAAACTCCAGATAAACAGAGATGGCAGTAAGCCAGCCACCAACTGTTAATTGCTGGCCCTTTGCTGAATCCCTGATGGAGTCTGAAGCACATCGTCCCCCAGCCCTGTTCATAATCACCCTGCCACACCATGGTCCAGTGGGAATTCATTACGTGGTGTGCTTAATTATGTAAGTACAGTGGCCTCTGCCTGCCCTCTGCTTGCACTTGGGAGTTCCGTTTCTCTACTCGCTGGGTGCAGGCTTTCCAAACGCCTTGGAAAACAAGCTGTGTGGTGCCAGTCTGGAAGGCAGCAAATACTTGCTGTTACAGATCAGTAGGTAGCAAAGCAAACAAACATGTCAGAAATATTCCCTCAGGCGAAGACAGCCCACGAAGAGAAAGTAAAGAATGAAAAAAAGGGGGTTGGGATAGGTACTTTATTTTGAATAGTAGCCATCATGGATGGTTAGGTGCATCTTTTCAAGTCCACTCTCTCCTGTCATTCACAGGACACCCAAGCTTGAGGCCGAGTGTGGATCTAAGCCAACTCAGAGAACATTTCAGAGGGCAGGAACTTGTGCACATACTGTACCTTAAGGAAGGATGGATGAGCTGCAACTTTGACCACCAGCAGCTGCCCAGCTTCTGGTTCTTTCTGGTCAACATGTGAGCTCTGTGGTCACCTACCACCAGGCTCGTAACCAAGACCATGGACAAAAAAGTGTGTAGGGCATGGGTACATTCCATATTTTCCCAACCCTGTTGCAGAAGCATGGACCCAGAGGTCTCTGGAGTGGTCTTTGCTACCAGATTGTGCAACCAGAGAATAGGATAAGGGAAGACATCCTGACTAGAGGTGGCCACAAAAATTAGAGGTTTTTTTAACCACTAGACCTCAATCTAGAACAATGTTTTCTGGGAAGGGTTGTGAAGAACACAATTTAAGGAACTTTAATCACATTTATGTGGAAATTGTCCATATTGACAGCAGCAGAGAAAAGCATGGGTGAAAGTTATATGTCATGAGAGAAACCACCAGAGAATTTACAGATGCTGAACATGCCCATGCCCACTGTCCTCTGGTGAGGGAAAGATGCCTATGTAAGAGTAAAGGGGCTGCAGATGAATTACAAGATGGTAATTTAGGGAGGGGAATTCCCTTGCAAGAGCAATTTGGCATTAGATTTGAAGATCTGCCCTCATTCACAGTTAGTATCCATGTCTGGCAGCTGAAGGCAGGTCAGACGAAGGTCCCTGAGATGCTGAGGCAGGCTGCCTTTCCTCATAGCCTGTGTTTCAGAGACTGACATCTCTGGTCACACTTTGCAGCCACCTTACTTACAGCCTGGTAGCCTGGGCAGTGCTATCCTTCCACTGGTGCCACTGTCCCAAGCAAGTGTGTTCCCAAATCCTGCTTGTCCCCTTGCATTAATGCATAGTGGACTTCTGTTCACCCATTCAGAAGGACAAGCATTTTTAAGAACACCTTGACTTTGGCCCAATATGCTGCAGATTTAACAGGGATGACTGTGTCAGACTCCAGTTTTCCTTGGGTTTCTGAATACCTGAATGGCAGAAAAAGTATGAATTAAAGGAGAACTATGGAATTTGCATTTGGAATTGAGGCATTTATGCATAGGTTTATCTTCTCCACCGGTCCTACAGGAGAAGAAGACACAAAGAATAGCTCCATGGCTTGGAGAGAAAGCTTCATTTAGAACATGCTGGATGGCAAGAGACTTCTCTTTGACTTCCTGAATTTTAGCCATAATTTAATTGCACCTGGTCTATCAGCATCTTATTTAATGACAATTAAAAAAGAAAAAAAATGCTGCTCAAGTTACTGTGGTTCTATAGGAAAGGAAAATAATACATTGGTGAATTTTGGGGTGTTTTATTCCATGCAACTGCTAGAATGCAGCTGAGTTACATGCTGTGATTGACAGCTAAATTAAAGAATTTTGAGTTACACTCGAAGGTAATCAAAAAGTTATAAGCTCAGTTTTTAGTGGATGTGCATTTAAACCTTGTGTCTTGACCTTACCCATCGGGCAGATAAACTTTGTGGTTCGGTGAATATAGCCAAAAAAAGCACAGATGTATCTTGCTGCACCAGTTTTTATCACAAGCACCTGGATTTTGTGATGATTATGAAACAATTCTGTCACATTTGCAAACCTATTTGCATTGAATAGGCAATGAAAGTGAAGCAGGAAAAAAAAGAAAGGAGACACCTCAAAGGGAAAGTAGAAAAAGAAAAATACACCCACTCTCTCTGTGGTTTCAAACTAGAGCAGAACATCAGAGATGAAAGGATCTGTTTTTCTTTTAATCTCACAGTGCAGCTGTCTCATCTGTTGTCTGCAATGTGTCGGTGTCACAGTAGCGAGTTTCACCCTTCTCCAAAAGCTACATCCCTTTGACAGCAGCGATAAACAGTAGGCAGACAGTCAGGCTCACAGGATCTTCGGAAATACCAACTCCCTGGACCCATTGCTCATTTCTACAGGATGGCCGTGAATCATATTCCAACTTTTCTGGCTCCCAGGGATCCCAAGGAAGCAGAGAATAACAGTGCAACCTGTCCTTCCAGCCTGTTCCTGTGTGAGCATCCCAGTCCCCGGCAGCTCCTTTTGATATAGCAAATGCATGAAGTCACCAGGAGGGACACAGATGCCCCCCTTTGCTTAGCCCTGCCAAGAGGAAGGCAAACCCCTCTGGGGTCTGACCGATGGCCATTCTTACCCTGTGCTGTGTCTTCACCACAGAATAATGCTAGAAAACATACAGTGGGACTTCTTGGATGTATTTTGTGATTTCTCAGTGCTTTAAGCTCAGAGACTTCCTATGTCTTGCTTGAGAGAAGGATATCAGAAAATAATTCTCCCTTATCATGTGCCACTCCCAAAGCAATCTGTTGCACCAGTGGATTAGGCACGATAATAGAAAACCAGTGAAGAACCACATCCTCATGATCTGGATAAACTCCACCAACCAAATATTTAAAGGTTATTAAAAAACCCTTTTCTTGTGTCAGAGGAATGAAAGAATGAAAGAGAAGGTTTTTTTTTCTTCTTTTCTTTTCTTTTCTTTTCTTTTCTTTTCTTTTCTTTTCTTTTCTTTTCTTTTCTTTTCTTTTCTTTTCTTTTCTTTTCTTTTCTTTTCTTTTCTTTTCTTTTCTTTTCTTTTTCTTTTTTTTTTTTTTTTTTTTTTTGAGATTCTGGTGCAAAAAAATCCGGTTCATTGGAACTTTTTTTCTCTTTATGAGTAGGGCAAAATTAGTACCTGAAGGACACAGTAAATTTGTCAAGCCTTGAGGGTGACACATTTGATAAAAAGTAAATGAATACCACAAATCTATAGCAATAAACTGGTTAATAATGTATTGATCGCTGAATTAAGGGACATGGCAAAAGTGCAATATATCTTTTGCAAGGTCACATCCCCATTTTGAGGCATTCTGCTTATTTACCTCAGACACATAAATCTGCATTACTGGGGAAAACATTTAATACAGATGAATAGTGGCTGCTGATCCGAGATCTATTAGAAAGTGACTTAATCATGTAATGGCACCAGTGCATGTAAGAAAAAAGAGAAGGTGGGCTGATATTTTTAAAGTAAACACAGCAATACAATATTTTTCTGACTCCTATAAAGAATAACAACTAGGTACAAATAAGGTGTAGATCAATCTTCACCTTCCTTGTCTATGAAAATACTGATTTCCATATATAAATATGCACATAAAGCTTAATTGTCCTCAGAAAACTTAATGATAATTAGTAAGGATTCACTTTGCCTTTTCAAAGCATCGCTATAGTGAGGTAACTGGGATGTGAACCTGTTACCCCTGAAAGCATGGACAAAAAATCCATTGAGAGGCAAAAATTAGGCTCCTAAATCTCATCTGACCTGCTTTGTGGCTAATGCAGTCACTCACGATTCCCCAACTGTACGTTTATCTTTCTATATTGTGCAAAATCTCTTTGCAAGTCAATGCCTATTAAAATTGAGGTAGGTAGAATCATACGATCATAGAATTATTTAGGTTGGAAAGCATCTTTAAGATCATTGAGTCCAACCATGAACCTAACACCGACAAAGTTGCCACTGAACCATGTCCTTCAGCACCCTGTCTGCTCGTCTTTTAAATATCTCCAGGGATGGTGATTCCACCACTGGCCTGGGCAGTTTGTCCCAGTGCTTGATAACCCCTTCATGGAGAAGGTTTCAGGGGTGCAGCTGACTCACTGCATGAGGGTGCAGACCCTCATCCAGAACTCCCAGGCTACATTTTCGAAAAGCACCAGAAATCATTCTGTTGCTGTTTATTCCCAGAGGGGTCTGGCCAAATCCATACTATTAAAGTCTTTATCTTCTAAATTAAGAACAGAGCTGCACATGGAGAGCGATCATTTGCCCAAATTAACCCTCAGGCTAAGGCTGGAGTGTTTCCCGACTTATGCCTACAGTAGTAACTAAACAAAGACAAATTTTGAGTGCAAGCTCAGTCTGTGGTTGACTCTGCTGCTGAATTGCTTTAACATTCCCGCAATGTCCAGGCACACTTTGGAAGATATTATGGGCCAAGGAATATTTGCTATAGATGGTATGGATGAAGCCCCCCTGTATGGCAGAAGAAGAGAGTCTAGCAGCATGCGGCTGAGCTGGGGTATGATGCTGAGGGAAGAGAAAGGAGCCTGGCCAGGGTAATTACTGTACTGGTAAAGGTTTGGCATTTGTGTCCACTTTGGAATTTTGACAAAGTGCTTTAAAAGTACTGCAAGCACGGCAAGTGCTGAACAAATGTGTTTCTGCAGTTAGCGATGTATTACTTATAAAAAAAACAAACCACAAAACCAATGCTGTTTAAGAGCTGCTCTTAAAAAATGGAAACAATTGTTCTCTCTATGTTAGCAAAGTAGTTTCTGTAAAACTGAACATTTGTATTATCGGAAGTGTGCATGGAGTCTATTTCTCAGTGTTTCTTGTTATTACTGCAGAGATTTCTGTATTACAGAGGATTTTTTTTTTTTCTGTCTCTGCCTTTATGCTTGATAGCAAAATGAAATCATGATCCTGATTTGGACATCAGTGTTTATTGCCATAAATGGGACAGGGATGCTACAAAATATACCTGCATCATCTGATGTGTGCCCCTTAGGGCTAGGAATACTTTACTTTTCCCTACTTGTTTCTATGTTTGCAAATTAATTATAAGCTTCTTCTGGAGACTTTACTGCTGCCTGTATTTTTGTGTCGCTTTGTAAAATTTGTTTTTATTTTTGCTTACTGGACAATTAAAAAGAAAGGACAAATGAATCAATTAATTCCTGGGAAAAGAGGTAGTCCTGTTCAGGAAGTCCTGAACCAAAAGGATAATTCTGAAGTAGAGTAGTGGAACTGGCCATTAGTCTTCAGTAGGATGTTCTATGGATTTCAGGTTAGCAAACATCATCTTAGAAAGGCTAAAGTTAGCCTGATCTTAAAGAAACGGTCTGGGAAAAATGGTAGCAAGGGTCTTGCAGAGCAGAGTTTTGCTCCAGCTGGGGAAATGGACTAGTTAATGGAATACTGCGGGTCTCTCCCATTGCTGAGCGTGGCAGTAGGATTCATTTGTTTATATTTTCATCATCTGCCAGCTTGATGGATGTGCCACAGACGAGGAAGGCATATTGTTAGGTTTAGACATTCATTTTAACAGGAAGAGAATAGAGATTTCTCTCTCAGAGGGAGGACATACTGAATGGTTCTGGTTGCCCTCCAGACAGACCAGCCTTCTCTAGGGTCCCATCTGACAAAATATTTAGGTATGAACTACTCAGTATGTTGAAGCATGTGGGTAAAGTTAAACACAAAGCTGATATCCTGAAGAGGTGGGAATTGCAGATACAGGCTCTTAACTGTGAGAAATTACATTACACTGTAAAGGCAGCTCTTTTTTATATTTACATTCTGCCCACATTTGGAATTACATTTTTCATTTGCCAGCCTTGTGACATCTGAAATAGCACAGGGTGAGGCTACACAGAAGGGGACATTTGAACCTGAGCACTCTGATGCCTTTATCTATAGATTTACATAATGTCGGGTGTGTACTCCTCCAGTTAATTACATGCATTCATCATATTTTGATGACATATTTCCATTACATGACATCTTTCCAGTGTCACTGTGTGCCTCTCAGTACAGATTGGTTTGTTCTGAAGAATGAAAGGGAGATAATAACAGTCTTCTCACCATCACATTTTATGACCTGAGCTTTTAAAGTCCATAAATAAAAGTGATGAGGACTCTTGTGCACTACTAAAGCCTTGAAGTTTTCTCTGACATTCTAAAGAAAGATTTTGAATCATTCAAAGGTACTGTACTCTTTTCTTATGAGCTCAATATTACGTTATGGGAAAAACTTGTATTTCCTGCTGGTAGAGAAACTTCTTTGGAGATCTTCTCAGACCTCTCTTGTGGTAGGAGAGATCTTGGGTTGTCATGTGAGGAGGGAAGAGGAGACCTCACTGCAGCTTCAAAAAGCACAATGCACAGATCATCCTTCAGTCATGGCCTTCAACAACAGAGAAAACTGAGGCACAGAGCAATGAGGTGGCTTTACTGAAGTCACCCAAGGGCAGATGGTGACTAGTCCCTGCAAATGCAACAAGTCACCTTATCTGTCTCCTCTCAGCAATGCCATGTGAATTCTGAACATCATCAGCCACTCTGTTGAGCACAATAATTTTTGGACAAAGCAAAATAACAAATATCTCTAGGGATTTTCTTTTTTTTACTTTTTTCCCCCCTTAATAATTTCTGAGCAAAAAAGAAGAAAATTGTGCAACTCTGCTTTTTGATCTGAAATCTGTGCTCAGTCCAGGCTACAGAGATTGTCCTTTCTACCTGTAGACAAGTACATATTGAGAAGCCTGCACCTCATCTTACATTACCTAGGTGCTTTTTTTGTTCTTTTTATCCTCGGTAGAAAAAGTATCAAGTGAGCCTGAAGAACGAACCGTCCTTTCTTTCACCTGATAGCAAGAAGCCAGGAGTTCAGGCTTTATAGAAAATAGGGAGTTCTTCTGCCCAGGTGTCCTCAAAACCAGAGCAGGTGACCTATTACTCCTGAGAGAGGCTGGGGGGAAAGTAAAGAATACATAGGCAAACAGGGAAAACCTGTAAATCATCTTGCTCAGGGGAAAGTTTAGGCTGATGTTCTTTAGCTCAGACATGGAGATGTAGATAGAGCACCAGACAAAGGCTGCAGAGATTAACTCCTCTTTCAGGTAAAGTACTCAAAATCCTCAGTGAAAAAGCCCACAAAAGACAAGGTAGTGTAAAGATACATGAAGAACTCTTTGAGGAAGGCTTGAGTTGACCATACTAAAGAGACCAGCCTTCTCTGCTGGCTGAACCATTAGTTTGGCAGGTTCACCTGGCTGCTGTTGTGCTGTGTGGTGGCTGTGATCCTGTACACCCACACCCACTCCACTCCTGGGGAGCAGCCAGGGGTCTCCAGCTCTGCCCACCGAGACAGATGGGTTGGCCATACAACTGCTATTACTGCTTAGCCTGGACCTCTGCTGAACTACCGAGTGTGTCAATGCAATTTATGCATTCCTGCAAGCAGGGCATAATTTCAAATCCTGTCTGATTTCTGCCCCCGGTATACTTCTGCAGCTAACGTAACCGGTAAATCACACCTCCTTGTCGCACCTCCTTGTCCAAGAGTTTGCTTGGTGAACAGGGAGGCTTCCCAGACACACTTGAACTAAGCCTTCCCAGCAGTCACGCTGTGTTCTGGTGAATATAGCTTTGCATTTGCTGTAACGGGTGATGGATGATACCATCCCATTCAGTGCAGCACAGAATTAATGGAGCATCTGGGAAATGAAAACAACCAACATTTACTACTCTTTTGTCATGGAGAAAATGAGCTAATGATCATAATAATCTAGTTTCCAGACATTGCACGCGCACCCTGTAATCTTAAATACTGAGGCTTGGAAATAAAATGTGAGCAACTTCATGCACGTGTAACTATGTTCAGCAAGTGATCGAGACTTTGTGAGTGGCAGAGTTGTAAGACGGGCCATGAAATTCTAACTTGCCTCTCTGCTCATGTGTGGAAATGGTCTTTAATTCCATGGGCACAATTTAATTGGTTATATGGAGTCATGACTTGTTTGGTTTACAGCCTAATCATTACTTTCAAGGGATTTGGGCATTGAAGGTAGACTGACATAAACCTTTCCTTATTTATTGCAGAAGTTGAAAAATATGTAGTGATGGTGGCAGATCAATATTCTGCATCGTGATTAGTTTAAATGTAAACCAGCATAATTCCTTTGAGGTCTAAGAGCTGAATGTGTTTTTACCTTGTGCCCACAGGATATGGTTCGCAGGAAATAAATACTTTCTAAATAATCTCAAAAGGAGTTCTCAAATCTTTAAGAGTTCACTGGCTGATTACAGGTCCACCTGGGAGGCTGCAGTTCTGCCTGGCTTCCTCCTGCAGCCTCGAAACCTTTTTGCCCAGCTCCTGTCTCTCTCTGCTGCTTTGGGTCTATCCATCCCTCTATCCATCTTCATTGCCCTCCTCTGGACTAGCTCCATCAGGTGCATATTTTGTCCATGCTATAGGCATCATCCCTGCTAGTATCTTCAGGGTCCAAAACAACACTGCTTCTGCCAGTAAGGATCTCACAAATGAGGTTTTGTTTCTCCATGTGGCTCAGGCTGGCCACGCTCCGTGCAGGTGGATGGGACACATAACTTAATGTGCTGCACTCCGGCAAATCTTTGTAAAGCACATACAACCTAAAGGTTTTGTGACTTTAAAGATTTAGTGAAAAGGTGAGCATTTTTCAGAGAAATGGTAAAAATTGCATGCCTGACACTAAATTGATTTCTCCTGACAAAGCTGAAGGATGAATGAACTTTCTCAACAAAAAGTTGTAATATATATAATATGCACACACACATACGTTTATGTTTATATATGTGTGTACAGAAATGGAATGGCAAACTGATGTCTCTGCTCCCCCCATTCCCCGGGTGGGGGTGTGTGGACTTTTTTTTTTTTTTTTTTTTCTGCTGAAACTTTCCATTAAAATTATTTTTCAAATTATAAAAAAATAGTCTTCCTTTCTGGACACTCTCTCTTTCCTCTTGACCACGCAGGTTGAAAAGGATGCTGAAAATGGTTAAGTTTTAGGTAGAGGTTTCTTCAGAAGCATGGTTTTCATTCAAAGCAGGAATGCCTGAGAGCTGAATGACTGGGGATCACTGTTCAGTTTTACACTCTGGATTGGTATGACTATAGACAATATCAAATATTAAAATAGAATTAAAATAGTTTGCATTCTCTCTTCAAACTGACATGTTCCCCAAAGAAAGGTTTGGGATTTTTTTAAGTTGTGCACCCAATTAGAAAGAGACACTGAATGTCTCACACATTTACAAATGTCATCTCTTTCTACTGGATTCTATTCAAAGTTTTACATGAGTCTGGGGGATTAAATTATGAATTGTTCTGATGCTCATAGTAATAATTTCTGTATGAAAAAGCAAAGCATAAATCAGAGGAAATGTCAGGGAGATGTATTACACACTAGAAAATTAACAATATCTCAAAACCTTTCATTATGAAAAAATGAATTATTCAAGAGTAATTTTCTTGGGTTCAGGCTGCATTGGGCTGTGCTCTTTCACTTCAGATTAGAAACCTCTGCATTGCAACACAGTGATGTGAGTCAGGACCTCATCTCCTGTTCACAATGTGCATTCGCTGTGATGATATGACTGTCTCACAGCTTTTGGTGAGATATTATTGACATTTCAGAGAGGGGCATGGGAGTGAGGAACAGGAGAGAGTAAGGAACAGATGCTTCCAAATTATGAAAAAAGAAAGGCACAAGCTAGGAGCATTTCCAAGGGCATGATGATGTTACAGCTGTCAAAGCTTCCTCTGTGTCAAATGGCAGACCTTCAAAGTGAGAATTGGTGTGTCTCCATTGATGACAGAGGGATGAGGAAACAGCACCTTTAATTCAGTGATTTAAAGTGACGTGGGATGAATGTCTTACCGACATTCCAAAAGCCATGCAGACTACCTCTGTGATGGCAAAGGAAACAAGAGTGGGCCTTGGACCACTGTAATTACTATGAGAGCTGGATCCTGTAAAAGGAGGGATGGTGGACATCAGGGGTCTGTATTGCACAGAGATGACATAGCAGTAACACACCTTGCTCCAGTGAGAATTTTAACTTTAGTTCAACAATTTCTTTCCTTACAGAGTAGGTAAGAGTGAAGTTCACTGCACGCTTAATGGTTTTTTTTTTCACATTGCAATGAATCAGGACAATGAGGTACTTGCATTTTTATTCCTTGGTCAGATGCTTTCATACTACTGCTCAGCATCCAATTCACACAGTCTGTCAAATAACACCAGATACATGTTATTATTAATGCACTAGTATATTCTTTTGCTTTTGCTGTAATGAATCGGAACAACTGAAACTAGAAAGGAATGATAATGACTATCATTTCAGAAGGGCCTAATACCTGTATCTTTACTCCTTTTCAGAAGGTGGATGCTGAGAGGAAATTATGACTTGACTGAACAATAAACAGCTCAAAAATGGCAGGACGTGGGTCTTGTTAATGAATGTAAAGAGGAGACCAAAGGGTTACCTTAATTACAGCCCACAACTAATTGGATGACATTTACTAATATAATGAATCTAAACTCTTCTTGGTCTATCTGTCCATCTTTTCTTGGCAGTGGCAGATGATTTAACATGACACGGGAGCTGCTAGTAGTAGCTTGGGTTGTTCAAATTGTATATCAGGAAAAAGAGTTTCTCCAAGAGGATGGAGTACCACTGGGACAGGTCACCCAGGTGTTGACATCCCCATCCTTGGGAGTTTTCAAGAACTGGCCAAAGCCATAACTGACCCGATCTAGAGCTGGTGAAGGTCCTTCTTTGAGCAGGAGTTTGGATGAGAGACCTCTAGAGGTCTGGTGTCTTGCACCAGACTATTTACAATTCTGTGATAACTTTATTTTCCACTGTTTCTCACCTTAGCTGTTTGTGCCTGGCAAAAGTGTTATAATTCTTAATTGCCTCATTCTAGGAGACAAAGTACCTAAGGAATAAAGATAGCTTAATTTTCATATTCCCACAATAATGGGACCTTATGAGTGGAGTCCAGCATGCTGCAAAATTGGTGATAGTGTTCATGCTCTGGGACTTACAAATTATAAATAAATTGATCTTTTAAACTGATCTTATAAATTGATCTTTTTCTCTTGTTTTAGATCAGATATTATAGGTGAAGACCATCTTGGTTAAACCCTACTCTCCAGTGAATGTTCACTGCCTCCTATTTTAAAAATTCACTCACCCCCTGCACCCTAAAACAATCAAACTTTGATGATTTTGAAATTACTTCCAACTTTTGAACCCATGCATGTTATTATATTTCTGTATTGTAGAATCCCAAATCCTTTACTATTAAAAATAATAATAAAGCATTTCAGAAAAAAAAAAAAAGAGAGAGAAAATATGGAAGGATTATTCTTTCAGAAGGTGTAATAACATCATCCTCAAGAGCACTATTATTCCTTATAGTCAATAGTGACAACAATCTGAGACAGTAGGACCTTGATGGTTTTGGCTCTTAATAAATAAATGCAAAGGGAAAGCAAAGGAGAAACACTGAGTAGTGAGTGTATGTCTTTCCTCAGAAAGTTGGAACACAAAGGGAAAGCAAAAGAAAGGCCATTCTTAACATATTCATCTGGAATCAAGACCAGGCTGGATGGGCTTTGAGCAACCTGGTCTAGTGGGAGGTGTCCCTACCTATGGCAGGGGGGTTGGAACTCCACTATCTTTAAGGTCCCTTTCAATACAAACTGCTCTATGATTCTATGATCCATATACATCAGACTCCAAAGCTCCCCTGGCTTTGTTCAGAAGATTTGACATATGTTCACATAACAGAAAAACTAGTCTAGGGCAGGTATTATTTTTCCAGAGAGAAAACTGAGAACAGTGTAGTGAAATCAGCAGATGCCACAGTGGCAGAGACCTGCACTGGTGGGTGAGAGCGAGGAGGTGCCTGTCAGTACCTGTACAAACATCACATGTGTTTGAAACAGAGTGATGTGCGAATGGAGTCAGGCATGGAGGGGGGTTGTACCTGCACAGAAGACAGCCTTGCAATGGGGTAGCAGTCCCTGCAGCTTATCCTGACAGACAATAGTGTCTTCTGTGCACAGATGCCCAACATCAGCCACTGCAGACCGAGACCACCATTATATTTTTTACCTCCTGCTTGAAGCGCTCATAGACCCTTCTCTTTTTCCCAGAAGTGTAGCCAAGTGTAAGAAT
>VZRU01018114.1:170925-195509 GCA_013398155.1 Pedionomus torquatus | reverse complement strand
TTTTGTGAACCCTGCAGGTGTTGCAGCCTCCAGGCAAACATGGAGGGCATGATCCCGCAAGGTGCTAGGAGACTCATCAGTCCTTGAAGTTGGAACTTTATGTGTCGAGAGTGCAATGCTTCCAAGCTTCAGTTCTTTCATGATGTTTTTGCCTTTGCTGATTGCTGCTTCCAGGAGGAAATTCTCCATTTAATGTAGAAGGATGCCTCTGGCTTTGCCCTGCTGCTAGCTTCTTCAAAGGCATCAGAATTATTTAAATTAATTAAAAATGAAAATCCAGCAATTATCAGTCATTCTTGCCCATAGATCTGTGTCGTGCTTGAAATCCCCTATTTCCTGCGTGCACATTTGCCTCAGTGTAATCATCCTCCTACCTGTTCTCTTATAGTTAAAAAACAGGTTGATTTTAGGGAAATACAAATTACCATTCACAGTTACTCAGTGCAGACTAATTCATGGCAGTTAACTTACAGTGCCAGGAGATAATTCCTCCTGGTTATCACCTTGTTCACTTCTCCTGCCACACACATTTAATCTCAGGTTCCCACGTCCCCTGAAGGATCCTCTTGTGTTGTTTTGCTGAGTCCTGCCCACCCCACCTCCATCAGCCACACCAATTTCCATGTGTAGCAGGACACACTCAAAGCATCAATGGTTCCTCTGTGGGAGGCTCGCTAATACGGCATTTGTGCTATGGCAAATTGATCTTTCTGCAGTACTTGAGGACATTAATGTAACAAAATCTATAATTTCAGGGTGCCTTTTACTTACACTGAAAAAGCCTGAACTCTGGCAGAATTACTTGCATCTTCTCCTGAGAGTGCAATTAGGGTACGACACGGCTGGGCCACATGGAACAGGCTCGGCTTTTTCCTAATGTTCAGCTAAGGAATGCAAGAGGATTTTTAGGATTTTTATAAACTTTTTGGCTAACCCAGGTGAAGGGTCTAGCAACAATTAGACCTGTGAAGTTATGACAGCCTTGCTTTCTCAGCGAGGGGAGAGATTTTTACCAACACACAGGTTGGTGCAGGATGGACTAATTGACCCATATGTGTGGGAACACACAATCGTGTTCAGCTCTGGAGTGACATTTTTCATATGTCTGCTTTTGTTTGTGTTTTTGGTTTTTGCTTTTTTTTTGAAAACACTGAAATCATAAAACTGAAATTATTCTGCAGGATTTTGTTGCTTCACAATCCTTGCTTTATTTTTGGTAAAGCATGTTCTGCTGACTTCAGTGGGATCAATTGTACGTTAATGCTTGGTAAAAATCTGTATTTAGAAAAACCCTTTGAAAAGTCTTAGGTGATGTAAATAAATGTAGAATACCTCCCTTTACACCTCACTATTCCAACTGCTTCAGCAACTGGCTGCAGCAATAGCAGATTTGTCAAATTGTGTCTGAGCATGCATGAAATTCATTTCTGACTAGCAAAACTGTGAAAGAAAAAATGCTTTTTATTTATTGGGAAGTGTCCATGTGCTGTTTCACATTGTGAAAATGATTGGCAGTTTCCAAAGAAAAGGTGCAGCTTTTTAATTAATTTCAAATTGGTAGAAACATATTTTTACTTGACAGTTTCGCTACACTCAATTTTTTAACAGTTCAGTCTTTTCTGATTCTGAATAAGTCTGATCAATATTATCTTGTTATTTTATTTTAAAGAGCCCTCAGTTTTGATGTCTTTCAATGTCTGACTCAGCTAATCAATCAGAACTAAACACCGACAACAAAGAAAATCAAATCCTTGAAAGATAACAACAGAAAATAAAAATCCTAGAAAGGAAATGAAATTTCAAAAGATACTCGAATGGCAGCTCAGTTCTAATAAGAAGCAGTCCTTGCAAATATTTCAAAATATTCAGACTGGTATCTGAGCCAACATCAGGAATGTCTCCCGCTGAAGAGGGAGAAAAGATGTGCTGGACCAAAGGCAATAACCGACTCGTGAATTGTTATGCCTTGTCTAACCCATAGAAGCTTTTGGCCAGTGTGGTACCAAAAATGACTTGCTTGTAGTAGGATTAAAATGTGTATCAAGGTGATGGGGCACTTTGGCAATCATCAAAGAATACTTTACAGCCATGTCTGCCAGCCAGCTGGACCAATCAGACCAGTTAGTGTGTGCCGGGTGATGATCCTGAGCTGGAGATGATGACAGTATTGTGCTGCCAGAATAACGTGTTGGCACAACAGAAGGAGGCAGAGATGTAGCAGATGCTTGCAGTAGTTGCATAAACTCATGGAGGAGACGGTGGTGAAACTGGAAGTGAGGTGCTAGGAGGAGTGAGACAGTGCAAAAGACATTTTAGGACAATCACTGCATCTTGTTTCAAGAAAGGGCCCCTAAGTGCACCCAGGGAAGATCTGTTCAACTGAGAGGAGCAAGATGCTGTCCTGCAGTATCAAATACAGGGATGACAGAAAGATCAGGTTATAAAACCCTTTTGCCATCAGCAGTTCCCCATGTACTGCCTTGATATCACTCTGAACTGGATTTTCTCAGGTACTCAGCCTTCAAGAAATTACATTGATTATCATATTTCTGCTTGGGTCTTCACCCTCAACCCTTTCCTGTGATGTACTGCAGATGCAGTGTACATGCACAACTCAGGGCCTTCTGAGAGCTTTGTGGTACCAATTTCACTCCAAACTGATATGAAAATCTGAGCTGCGGACAAAGAAAGAGGCAGTACCTAAAAAAAAATACCATAGAAGAAGTAGCAAGAAGTTGCAGAAAATGTGGGCTGGCATTAAGAAATGATGCACGTTACTTGCTCTGGGGTCTTCCAGATCTCTTTGTTTTCCAGGTTGTGTTCAAGATTTTCAGTCTGCGTTATGAAACCTACTGTGCAGTCATGTGGATCAAGACAAGCAAAGCACTCATCCTGCCTGGGTTCAGACCAACCTGACATTTTCCAGACAGACTCAGTTTTACCATAGTGGTTAGAAAACTGGAACGGTTTTATTACAGTGTTAATTTCCATGGGTTATATTTCACTTTCTTCGGGGTGAAATTAAATTAATTGGCTTTTTTCTTTTTTCTTTCTATTTTTTTTTTTTTTTAACAGAACTTTAAAAAATTGTGAGAGTTAATAAAAAACGTAAATACTTTTGTTCAAGTATTGATGGAGCTGTTGTGCCTGCCATGGATGGGAATGCTTTCCCAGCAATGCTCAAGAAACCCAAGGCCTGTTTCTGTGATGTGATGTGTTGGTCCATGTTTTATTTATTCAGTGTCTTTCACTGGATGATTTAACACAAGAAACTGCACATAGTAAAATGTCCACGAGCTGAAAAAATTTCCAGGGAACTGATCAAAAACTATTCTGCTGAAAGGTATGAAATTAAAAAAAAAGTATCTTTTGTCTTAGGAAAGAGCCTGAGTTGCAGATGGTTCAGTGCTGGGAGGGTGTTCCAGGGAAATACATTTAAAAATGTCTCACTTTCCTTGTGCAGCCTCATCTGTATGGATTGCAGTGTTGGCGTTAGTTAAGAGTAATGTGCTTATATTTAATCTCCTTAAAAAAGTGCCACAAGGTGGTTGCAATTGTTTCCAGACCTTACTGTTATGGCTTGTACTGTCCTTCATGGTACAGAAGTGATAGGACTTAGGTTGAGTGAGCATAAAGACCTTTTCTTGTTGAAGTTGCAGGACACAAGCAGCATCCTGTGGTTGTTTCTGTTTTTTTATGACCTTGACTAGAAAGCTAAATGCACCTCTCTCTGATTAGGGCCACTATTCAGGGTTTTCATCAAATTTTGGGATATGGAAGAGAATAATTAATAAGTTCACAGAATAACTCAGTCTAGAAGGGAGCTCTGCAGGTTTCAAGTTCAACCTTCCTCTCAGAGCAGGTTTAACTTCAAAGTTAGACCAACTTGCTCAAGGATTTGCTTGCTTTCAAGTTCTGAATATCTCCAAGGACCAAGATTTCACAATCTCTCTGGGCACTTGCTCTGCAGCTTAATCACTTGGAATTTATTTTCCTCTTATAAAGTCAGAAGTTGTCCTGCTGGAACCTGTGTCTGTTTTTTCTTTCCTTTATACTGTCCACTTGAGAAAAGAGTTGGGCACCCTTTCTGTGGTGGAAGAAAGCACAAAGGGCCCTTTTAAAACCATCTTTAGGCTAAAAAACTCCAACCAGTTCACTCCAGCCTCTCCCAGTAGTGGTTTTGGTAGGCATCTTGTTAAAAGACAAACTACCACGCCATGGGGTGAAGCAGCCCAGTCCTGCTCAGGGGTAACATTGAGCATTGATCACTGTGCCTGAAGGCACAAGGTACAGGCACGGGGCAAAGATGCTGAACTGTTAAACTTGCAGAGGCAAATGGGGGAGCCATGGTCTAGCTGTTTTTTTAGCTGGATCTGACAATGAAATTCATCTGTGAAAACTGAAAGGCATGAAGGTAGATGAGCGGCGAAGTTTGCTTCTGGCTGTTTTTTAAAGATTGGGTTAGGGGGAACATGTCCTCTCAGCACTGAGCAGAATTGTTTGTAAGGTGCTTGTGAGCATTTTCAGTCTGTCTTCGTACCGCTAAACACTGTTGAAATGGAAGCACTGGTGTATAGCAATGTTGTGGGAAATTAAACTGCTGGTTATAGCATACAGAACTGGGTAGGAATTTATTTTTTTCCAAGAGCTTTTTTTACTGAAAAGTGTCCATAAATGGACACCAATACCAAAATTTAGTAAGTATTGTGCAGAAATGTACTCAGCTTGTCAAAACTTTCCTCTGGAAAGGTTTCCCTTAACTGAGATGTAACTTTTGCTAGGAATAAAGAAAGGAAAGCTCATAGCTCTCACAGGGACTTTCAGTGTCGAGGGAAAGCCCATGCTTGGGAGCAGGTAGTGTGAAGTCTCTCAATTTTTTATACTTGGGACACTGAACCAGATAATCTGCGAGTGCAGATCTCTTTTTTTTCTTCTTGAAATAGCCCAAAAAGGCTCTCTTTTGTCTGCTGCAAAATCAATCCACATAGTGAAGCAGCAATAGTTTATGCAAATAGTTCCTTCCCTGGTTGGCATCAGAGCCAATATGTAGTCCCAGGCTGCCAGTTTCTGTCCACAGGATACAGGTGAATAGACTCCACCCACAAATCAGCAATGTTCTCTTTTTATTTGCCATTTTATTTTAGTTGTGTTTTACATCTATTTTTCACAGCATTTTTTTTAAGTGTTTGCTTTATTCCATCAGAAGTGGATGAAGCTGCTCACGACATAACAACTACAGATCCTTTAAGAAATAAAGAAGAGCTGACAAAATGTTTCTTGTGCTATGGAACTGCACTTAATTAAGGCTTTGTCAACAATGAATGAAAGTTTCACAGTGACATTAATTTTCCTAGATATAATTCACCTCCAGATATGAAGAATATTTCATCTTGCAGTGCTAAAGATCTGCAATCTTTCCTTATCACTTAAATTCACTTCTTTGTGCAAAGTAAGAAACAGGCAAGACATGCTGCTCTATTTTTTGTTGCAGTATTCAACAAAATTCCAGTTTTAAGAATGACACGAAGCACTGAATTACATTGGGTTTATGTTTCTCTGTACCTCCTGTTTTTCCTTGGCTTTTCTGATTTCTCTTACCTTGGCAAAATGTAAGGTTTGATTTTTGGTCATAACTAAGTGTGAACTCCATAGAGAACTGTGCTTCATTTAGATGTCTTTCATTTCTGAAATGTGTTTTCCTTCTTAGAGTGAAAGAAATTATGAGTTTTAAAAATCCTTATGTAAACCACATCTGATATTATTTGTCTTGATTTGATGAACTGAAGGAGATATTTTGATGGTCTGGGCTGTACTGGGAAGGAGGAGATCTTGATGAAATGAAGTCTTGCATCATGGAAGTCCACTGTGGATGATTTTGGAGGTCAGCTCCTCTTCATATTCATCACACTTCTTTTTAAAATGACCTTGCCACCAGAAAATGCATATTTTCTAGTGCTTACAAAATGTGGGGCATTTGCAGTATTTTGAATCCATACTGACAGACAATTGAGTCTGTATTACCATCCCCTCCTTCTGGTGTCTCATTTATCACAAAAGATTCAGAAGTGTTGAGGAAGCTGATGATGTTGAAAGCTGTTTAAAGAAAACATTTTCACTCTTTTTCCTGAAACTGGGTCACATATAAGAAAGAATTCAGCTGCTGCTAATTAATTTTTCTGTTAGTCTGCTGTCACATCTAGCTTATCACATGATGAACCTTAACTGTCAGTGCACACTCTTCTTTGCCCTCCACTGTGGATCTCAGCAACTTTGTCCCCAAGGTCAAGCATCTTTATTAACAGCTTTCCTTTACTGTATGTACAGTGAGCTGGCTCATCTGCTCTGATGTTATCAGATAAAACCTGATTGCAATGCTTGCCTCAGAGGTGACCTGGCATAAGAAGTAAGGCATCATTCAGCCATGCAAATGATAATTTTTGGTAAGTCATTAAAAAACCCCACCAAACCCAAACCAAAAAACGCCCCAACCCCACAACTAAAATAATCACCCCAAATCTATGGGCTTTGGTGGAGCTTGTGTGTTGCCCTGGGGTACTTGCTGTAGAAATTGTGTGTCCTTTGCTGTCTGTCTGGGAGGGGAGGGATGTACAGACATCTGTCTGCACTGGTAACACCTTAAATTCCTTTTTCATATACCTTCTGTCTCCCTCACTACAGTCAAATCTGGCAGCATGATGAGGGTACCAACACAAAGAAGATGATTTCTGACCGTTTTCATCTTTTACGTGAGAACTGATGTGATCATATATGCATGTCTTGGTTGCTGTCAGAGAAGCCCCACGCCACCTCCTGCCCCAACTCTGCCTTTTTCTGACTACGGACAGTGCATAATGTTCACTTAAATTAAATTAATTAATTAAATAATTAAACTAATTTTATGAATTAAAAGTTTTAATTAATTAATTAATTAAAAGTTAAATTAGTGAACATAATGTTCACTAATGTCTGCATCGGACCCTTGCCAGCACAATGCTAACCACAGCCCTGGCAGGGCAGGGAAAGTTCTCACCTGATTGATGGAAAGACTCTCTAAGATTTACTGCAATGTGTTATAACAATTTCACTGTACTTCATGGTGCAAAATGAAGATAAGGATATATTTTGCTGTAAATCTTAAAGGAGCTCAGAGAATAGCACAGGCTTTGATTTGTTAGTTACTGCCATGCTGGTAAAGTGCTTTTGTTGTAATGGTAATTGCAATAGAGTAATCGTAGAGCACCTGTACTGGAGAAATTACCCTTTATTTGTTTGAATAACAAAGACTCTGGGCCATGTATTAGATCACCTATTGAGGTCTTTTCCAGCTTATATTTCTAAGCTGCTGTGACTCTATTGGGATGACAAAAGCTAAGGACAAAGATTTGTCTCTTTAGAGCTTGTAGTAATTGCAAAAGCCATTGCTGAGTATGATCATTATAGATGTATTTTACAGCTTTGGGACAATAGGCTGCTCAGTTCAACAACTTTTTTTCTTTAACTTGGTGTTATTCCTTACTTTTGATAAAGTGATCTCTTGGTGGTGCACGTTATCATCTTTCATAAGCAGCAATTGGAGGAGCATTAAGTACATAATAGAAAAGGCCTGAACTTGTTTCCAGAGTAGTGAGGATAATCTCTACAGTTGACTTATGTGTGAGCAGCACTTGGCTCCAGGGACAAGCTGCTTCCGAGCAGAGGCCAACAAACACTTGTTTCATCACTCAGACTTGCACCACAGGATGTTATTCAGCTGCACTCAGAGCATAGTGTGCCTGAGGATCCCACCCATGGGACGGCAGCCACCCACCCACGCTGCAGGGCATCGAGTGGAGGAGGCACTGGAGTACTGGTGTTGGCTTGATAATGTTGAAATAGTATTTTCTTGTCCTGGAGTCTGTCCATTTCTTCCTTTCTTCCTTATACAGCTCACCAGTTACAGGTGGTTCTGTGAGGTGCAGCCCCTCACTGCGAAATCAGGGCTCCAGCCCCTCCTGTTAGCTATCTGCAGAAAGTGCCAAGTTGGCTCCTTTAGTTTATCAGCTCCATATCTGCTGTCATCAAACTTAGGCTTTCTGTGCTTCCACTCTAACTGTGGGACAGTGTCAAAAACATTCTTGGCGTATTTCCCGTGAACCTGTACTCATATCCCAGTGTAAATAGCTGGGAGGTACGTTCCAGAATTAATGTAAGTATTGAATTTCAAAATGACTTTGCAACAGAGGTACTTTGACCTGTCTGGCATTCCTTCCTGTGTGTTGCCATGAAATAGTCCCTCCCATTCCAAGTACAAAATGAACATAGATCTTGCCTTATTGTCTTACCTTGGATTCCTCATTGATTCCTGTAGAGCAGGACCAAACCTAAATTTTAGGCTAATGGTGACACAGATCTGCTGGAAGTAAAATCTCCATTTCTTGTGTAGCCAGTGTCTTGCAGGAGCTGCCTTTGAAGGCTTCTAGAGGGAAACCCTGTCTGACATCCTTTGGTACCAGCTGCTTAGGCAGGTGCAATCTCTCGCTGGAGATCCTTCAGAAAGATTAGCTTGCTGGGCACCAGAGAGCAATTAATCTTGTATGCGTGTATTTCAGGGTAGGAAAAACTGCCGTCTACTTCTTTATTTTCATTAAGAGCAGCAGGATCTAAATCCTCAACATAGACAGCAATCCTTTAGATACCCAAATGAGGCCAGAGTAATCCTCATCTCCTGAGCCCCAGGTGCACCTGCTGGGGAAAACTTGAGGCAAAATTTTACAGACAAGCAAGTCCATAGGCATCATATAGTAAGAAGCATTTTTAACACCTTCCTTCCTTTCCTATCCAGATTTTGTAAAGTTTATGCAAAATGATATCTCTTGCTTCCAAAGAACTCTGCAGTTGACCCAACTGCTCCTTGGGAACTACTTGGGTTGCTTGATGTTTCTATCTAGTCTGAAAGTCTGTATCTGACACCCAGTTCAGTGCATAGAGGTTGGTCAGTCATTGACCAGTTTAGTGAACTCAAGCAGAATTGCAGAGGTGTCCTGAAGGCATTTTTTTCTAAACTGTCTCAGCTCATATGATCAATATTTTAATCAAGGAAAAAGTGGAACAGGAAGGGGATGGCCACATGTCATAGATACTTGTGTGTAAGACACTTTTCACGATTTCCTGTGTATATATTGATGTTTTCACTAACTTCAGGAGTGCTTGGGCAATGCACTGGCACTGGGAGGAGTACATCTGTCATCCCTACTTAGTAAAGTTTGGGGAAATAAAGGCCCATGGATCATGAGGCCATGGACTAATAAAATAATCTATTGTGAAATGTTACCACAGAAAACAACTTAAACCACTCTTTCTCTCCCTATTCTCTCTCTTTTGCAAACATACACAAAGTCACTTCTGTATCTTCTATAAGGTATGTACATTATAAAGCCTTTTTTAGTGCAGTTTGGAAGTTATGCCTTTCCTCCTTATTTTAAATGACAAACCCAACAATGTATAGCATACGTTTGTTATATCTCTGTCCTGTTTTCCAGTCAAAACCAAAAGCTTCTATTATGCTGAAAAAATCTCAACCCTCCTTAACAATCGGCAACATTTGTTCCGTACAAAGATGTTTTGGAACAGGCTGTAATATATTGGGCAATGGAATCTAAGAACGGAAGAACTGACTCAATTCTTTTGCAGGTCATGGGTGGCTGTGATGTTCCAGGCTGCTCAAACAATAGACTTGCTTTCCTATATATTCCTTCTGACTTTCACTCCCTCCAAATCTTCAGGGGACCATTACTGCTGAAATAAAAACTGAGTTGGAAGTTCATTGACGTTTACCTTTAAAAATAGCATGTGTGATGAAGTAACAGGACTGCATTGTTTTTCAGCCTAATCTTTTATTTGTCATAGTCATCAGCTTCTGTACCTGAAGGAAGAGAAGGCAGGTGTGTTAACCAGATGGACAGATGGAACAAAATGTCACTGAATTGTGCAGGCATGGAAATAGAAAAACTTAGGACAAATGGTATTTTGGATGGAAGGTGACCCAGTCAGTCAGTTGTAGGCAAATTATTATGACAATTGAAAGAGACTTCTGGAAAACAAGTTGTAAGATGCAGGGAATGCTGCTAAATGTTTGTTCCTTCTGTGCTGACAAAAAGGGGGGTGGAGGGGTCACAGGCAGGTCTAAAACTAGAAGCTTAATACACAAGAAAGGGATTTGAAAGGCTTCCTCGGAGGAATATGATGCTATTTACTTATTCCAGTCAGCCACCTTGGCTTAACTAGGAGATCACTTGTACTCATTTAACACCTTTGGGGAACACCCCTCATTTCAGAAGAGCTCTATTTGGGACTACCAAGGATGATCCGTTCTCCTTTAAACTCTAACATCTTTGGAGACAGTTCTTCCACCTTGACCCCAGCGTTCTATATCCTATACACTCTTACCCAGCTTCATATTCTGATCCAAGATGTGGATAATTTTCAGTTCTTGTTTTACCAGCATCATTTAAACTCCCTAGCTCATGGCATACAAGGATTTATAGCAAGGACCTTTCTATTATCACTGGTGTGTGCAGGATTTTATAGTAAAGGCCTTTCTGTTACTACTGCTATATAATGATTATAGTGATAGCCTGAAAATAACAATACTGAGATTCCCATCTTGGCTAGACAGCAGCATGGAACATGGCATTCTGGCAGTCAAATTGTTATCTCTGGGAGGCCATGGAGCCCCTTCAATTGGCTGTTTTTCATTAGAATTCTAAAATCTAATTTGTATAGACATAATCCTTGAAAGATCACCCAAACTCTAAAATTAACCCCAAATCTTTCAATGCTAAACACAAAAAAATGGAGGCGAGGAGGTTGCCCCATAATTAAAAAGAAAAAATAAGTAAAAGCCAATGACTTGGTAGTGGCCCAAAAACAAATAAAAGAAAATGTGTTGGTTTTGGTCTTTTTGCAAAGTGACCAGCTGCCCAGTCTGGCATAATTAAAGGGAAACACACAGAAACAAGTACGCTCAATATCCTCAATTTCCTACTCAGACACATGGATGCAGCGACTGAGGAAAAGCAGAAGACACACATAAGCCCACCCGTGACTGGACTGTAATGAACTGTGAACACAAAGGAAACTGTCCTACACTCAAAATTCAGAGCAAAAGTGACAGAAAATACAAAGTAGAGGCTCAGCACACACATGTAGATTTCATCTTCAGTCAATCATCTGATTCATTTGCACTTAAAAAGCAATTTATCTTCATACAGCTGGTTGGGGTTTTTCTTTTTTGGTTTTTTTTTGGTTGCTTTTTTTTGTGGCTGCATTTCTTGATGTAAATTTATTAGCCAAAGGAAAAGACTTTTTCTATATCTGTAAAGAACATTTACAACAAGAAGCATAACTTAGCATTGGAAAAAAACATTGATTAAGGTATTTATGTTATTTGTGTGTGCCATTAAATTAAAAAAAAAATACACCCATATTTCTTTTCCTTTAGGAAAGTGAAACAAATCATCATCAGTGGAAACTACTACTGGTATTTTTTACTTACTTCAACTCATTTAACAACCATAACTTTTTCAATACAACTATCACGTTCAGAAATATTAGTGAGATAGGACCACATTGTTATCTTGTAGCCATTTACCTGTAAAGTACGTGATCTGTGTTTTAGCGATGGTTTTTGGAGGTTGTAACATAAGGAACTGTAAAACTCTAGGATACTTACCTGTTCATTTGTATTATTCTTCCTGGACGTTTCCATCCCCTCAGGGGTGTTCAGTGTCACTATAAACTTTTTGTGTGTCTACTCTGATTATGAGAGATGGGAATCAGGATGGCAGAAGCAGCTTTGACAGCAGGAAGGAAATGGTAATTGCTTTTTCATTTATAAAGAAAGTCTGTCAATTACACTCGTAGGGCAAGATTAAAAATCCTGTTCTGCAAGCTGGCACTGATGACCATCATGACTGTTGACATTCATCTGTTATAGTCTTCAGATCACCATTTCCTCCCAAAATATTAAGAAATCTACCTTCCATGTATTTTAGGGGTAGGCAGACTTTGTGGACCTTTCAAGCCAGGCGTTTCCTGACACAGCTTACTTCTCACTTGGTTCACTTAATAAGCTGAGCATAGCCATGTCATATATTCCAATCTTCCTCTTCCCCCTGTGACAGGGAGTCCGTCATTAGGAGGAAGCTGAGGTTACTTCAGCAATCAGAAAGGACAAAATTTAATTTCTCTTTAGATAAAAGCACCTTTGACAACCCAAACTCTCCTCCAGCCAATTCCATTGCGTATGAAAAATGGCACAAGGCCCAATTTTTGAGACTCAGTATCAATGATGATATAGTTATTAACAGGGATGATCCTCTGTCAGCTGAAATAGCTGAGCACCTTTGGGACAAATTCCCTGAATCTCAAAAGAAGACCTTCATGCTTTAATTTAGAGTAGTCCAGGTAAAGAGCTCATTTGGGATCACCTTGTCTGTTTGAGAAAGGATTTCTAACATAATTAACATTATAGCTGCAGAAAAAAAAAGTCTACACGGAGCCACCTGGGATGAAGACAAGGAAAACAGTGGAGGGTTCCAGCAAACTTTTTAAATCCCTTGTTATTTGTATGTAACTTTTCAGATTTTCCCAGCCCTTGAAATACTGATCTAATAGATCCCAATAAGCTAATTGACACTGAGAAGGATGTCACACTTCCCTGAGAGTTCCCTAGAAGGCCTGGAGGGCAGAGAACAGGCAGAGGAGGCTGAAGGACACTGAAAGTGACAGAGGAACTTTGGTAAGGTGGGTCTGACAGTACATGAGGTTTCCTGCAAAAGGGCTGCCCGGCTCCCCAGCAAGGAAAGGGGTGAAAAGGAGAATCTGTCTCAACAAAAAGCAGAGGGAAACTGAGCAAGGAATGTAGCTTGGTCCTGCAGCTCCTTGAGGTGTTTGCAAGTTTGGCAAGTTCTTTGTTTCAGGGACCTGGAGTGCTCCCGCATCACATTTATCACACCCAAGAGAGTTATATTTATCCTTAAAAGAAACCAGGATGGGGGCAAAACAGCAGAACCTGGCTAGAGCGTCCCTGTGTGAAAGGGAGAAGGTGACTTTGTTTAGCCTGCCAAGTGTCACAGCAATGGAATCTCTCTGTCCCAGGGTGAGACAATACACCAAAACCAACCACCTTAGGAGGATTCAGCGGGACTTAGAAGTGGTCTGTGCATATTAAGGTAGAGGGAAATATCCTGCTTGTGTATGTTCATTAATAAGCAATTAACCCTCATTCCTTCATTCCCTGTACACTGTTTTCTCTTCCAAATAAATCTTCCCACCTCTCTTCAATCTGGCAGCCTTATCTCTGGGGAGGGGGGAGATAGCTTCTGACCTGGAAGTTGTTAGATTTATGCTCTTGTCTTTGATTCTCTGAGCTTGTCACTCCCTGCCAGATGGTGCTATTAGTACTGAATTTCTTCAAAGACAGCAGCAGCTTCTGTCTGACACAGACAGGAAAAATTAAGGGCAGGCTCTAGGAAACCCAGATGCTAGGAAAAATATCCCAACTCCCTGATAATTCATATCTTGATAATATCCTTGATCAAGAGGCAAAGCCCATTTAATTCAATGGATGTTCTTCACTGTCTTCATCAGGATTTAAATCAAAATGGATATTTTGCAAATTGTGCAGTTGTCACTGGAAAATATTTGGTGGATTTTTAAAATGCATAACTATGTTTGAAGAAAAGCCAGAGCTTCCTGTGAATGGTTCATTAACTGGAAAAGCATCTAAAATCGTTAATGATCAAAGGTGGCCCAAGCAAATTTGATCTTTGTACTTTAGTGATTAACTACTGCCAAAGGCAGAATATTAAATTAACTGAAAACAGGCTCATATTGATGAGAATCATCTCACCTGACTTAGGAACAGAATTCCATCCTTCTATTTTGGTACGTCTGCAATGTAGATGTCTGCTTCTGGAGCAGCCACCTTGGACATGGTTTATGCACAATGGAAAGTGATGGGCAATTTTATCTATTTTAGCTTTCTTTGTTACAGTGATAGGAAAAGGACTCAAAGTGGTTATACTATCCATTGGATTCAAAGTAAGCCTCCATTATGTTTAGATCCTGGACAATTAGATCAAATAAAGATATTTACTTTGTAGATATCAGCATGTGGGAGAAGGAATCAAAACTGATGTCTGTTAGTCCAAGGTCCCTATAAGACAAAGAACAGGCACAATCAGCAGGAGAGGGATTTAACATCATTCAAGATGTAAGGATCTCATCTAGACAGGGCTCTACTGCTCTGAATTACTCAGGAAAGGGGCAACTTCATTCTTCTCATTGACTGCAGAAGATGAGCCTTTTTGTCTTGACAGGGTGAAGACCTCCTGTTCTGCCTTTGCTCACATGGTAGGGTAACACGGAATCAATCTATACATTAATGGATTTGGGCCTATCACACATAAACCTAAATGTATCTTGTATTAGGCAGGTGACTTTGGATGCAAAGTTTTGCTGTTTAGGCCACTGCAGTCTCCTGTTCCTTTGTGTCCTTGAGCAGTTAATGGTGTGTCTTCGCTTGCCAAGGGAAGAAAGATGGTTGTGACTTTTCTCTGTGTGGCATATCTTTTCATGGTAGCCATTCCTCCCACTGATCTTCTCATGCCTCCACAGGAGTATACCTCTGCTATCGTCTGCTCTAGTGGAGGGAGGATGAATGATAACTGCGTTCCCATCAGGTGTCTTAGTGTCTTCGTGGTGTTCTTGAATTTGCTTTGTTCCCAAAATGTCCTATTTTCTGTAGAATTAGTAACTGCTGATGCAACATCTGCTAAAGCATGTGCTTGTGGGAAGGTGACCTTTGCAGTTCTTTTCTTAAATTCAGGTGGCGAATGCCCAAAAAACTGTAGATGTGCATGAATGCTATAGTCACTCTTAGCTGCAGTAGGGAATGACTTCATCCTCCGAGTCTGAAAAGCTTTGTTCTGTCACTTAAGAAAACAAGCCAGTATGGTAGCACTGCAAAATTAAATCTTTGCTAAACTCTGTATCCAGAGGTACTTTAGACTTAAGCAGATCCTTACATGTGTTTGGATTGGGCTGTATGGTAATTATCACCTCTATGGCAAGTATCACTGATTGGTGATGTTTCAGTCTCAGGAAACAGACTACAACACATGCACTGCTCTATAAAAAAAAAAAAAAAAAAAAGTTCAAAAGTAGTTACATACTTCTGGGGAAAAAAGTTCATAGACAACTATACAAAATAATTTGATGTCTGGCTCAGGAATTACCAACTGGAAAATTACAGAAAAAGGGGACATTTTCGTCCTTTTTTGGATTATAGGTGAGGTAGAGCTTTGAGAAAACTGGCTGCTGTGAGAGACAACATTAAAGAGTGTAAAATCAATAATCACAAAAAAATTTTTCATTTTTTTCAGTGTAGTTCAATTAAATAAATTATCAAGACACACAGAGGTTTTCCTTCTGCTGTGCCCAAACAGGAAGGGTTAGATGGAACTTATCTTGCTAACCAGTTATCCTTTGCTGCAGTAAGAATGACATGGTTGTCACAGCTTTGGAGTCCCTCAGAAAGAAAACCCATCACCTACAGAAGAACACAATAAACGTTTGTGCTCAGCCTCCATCTGCATGAATGCATATCTATATCCCAAGGTTGCTCATCAACTCCCAGGCAAAATAAACAAAGCTCAAGGGATTTGTTTTCACCATATCCATTTCCAAGACTGCTGTGCTTAAGAGGTGTGAATAGGAAAGTGGCAAGCGCCTCTTTAGCATTGGATTTAATTTGCTCAAAGATGTTATTGTTGAAGGAGAAAGCGCGATGGGTGTAATACAATGGCTTGCTATATTAGCTCTGTATTTTCTCCAGATCCACCTGGTAGTTAACTGGAAATTGGTTTTGAGGCACATTGGTAAATGGATAAATGAGCTACAAGTTTTAAAGCTGAATTGTTGTGGTATTGTTTTGTTAGTAGTGAAGGGGTAAGGATGATGCTATAACACTGCAGTGCTATTACACTGTATTTTACGTTCCCTATGAGATCTAGCAAAGGGTCAGTGGAAATAAGGGTCTGAGTCACCATTAAATATGATGAGATATTTTACTGGTGTCATATAAAAGTAATGCTACTGTTTTTTTACAAAGAGTAGATTAATTTGCTGTAAACCCGAATAATGTTCAAAGCAATATATTAATAATGACATGCAATTAGCTGACAATTGTTGAACAGTACATTCAAGTTCAATATCAATCAGTTCAACAGATCTCAATAATATAGTTGGGGTAATACTAGGGATGTGGGTCCCCTCTGTAAGCCCCCTCCCATGGTAAATGTGGGTGCTTCAGACGTATATGTGCTTGTACCACACATGCTGGGGTAAAATGCCCTGCAAGGTCACACTTAGCACTCAGGGGTCCCTGCTTGCCACCCCAGGCTGTCCCTTGCTGGTCTGGTATTGTATTCCCATAGTGTCCCAGGAGAGGTCACTGGTGCCAACCTGGGCAGGGTGAGGATGACATGGAGCAACTTCTGGCAGTACCAAACTGGGTTCACTCTGTTGCTCTTCTCAATGCAAGGTCTCTCTTCCCCCATTACGCATTTGTAGGTTTCATCTACACTTCCTTTCCTGCTGACTACTTCTGTGCTGCTAGTCTCTTTGCTCTTTGTGGACTCTATATGAAGATTACCAGCTTAGAAAGCAGCCCTTTGGAGACTGAAGGATCACTTATCTTGCACAGGAGGTACAGGAGAGGATGCTCTCCTGGATGGGCTGCAGTGCAGTGGGTGACAGCATGTGATGGGACTGAACGCTCCATAGTGGCAGTTGCTCTGTGAAAGATTTGCCAGCCTTGCTGGGTGAAAGGAGGAGGGATGCATACATCACATCGGTGCATTACGATCATCACATCAGTCAGAACTGAGATTTTTCACTGCAGACCTTCTGTCTGCTTATTTATGTGAAAAAACAGAATAGGTTGGTATATCCAGACACCTCTGGAGGCCTCCCAACAATTGCACGCTAAACAAATATATTAAAGTTCTTACAAATGCTCTAAAATGACTCCTTTTCTGAGCGCAATCTTTAAATCTTTATCTTGCCTCAAATAGCAGCAAAGTGCATCTGTGCCTGAATGTCCCTTTCCTCTGTCAGCCAAACTGCTACCTCGGCTGCTGTTGCACGGAGCGTGTTGCCCTTAGCGCTGGCGTGGGAGCCAGAAATACTCACGATTTATAACAAGTTAGCAAAAGAGTTTATAATAAATGGGGGTAATCACATCTGAACTGAGCAATTCATTCCTGTAGTAACTCCATTGAATTACACCCGGGATAAATTTGGAGCATTATTTATTGTGTAACCGTTAGCAGCCCAGCACAGTAACTAAGATAGCATGTCTAGGGATTCAAATGAATTTCCCCCCGCCCCTTGACTGTTTCTCGTATTGTTCACAGATGGATGCTTCTGCTAAAAGTTAACAGTGAAGCTGATGGCTTTGTTTTTATTGAGCTGAACAAGTCAAACAACTTGTTTTCCCTTCTCAGAAGGTTTATGTTGGTCCGTCTTGAGACTGAGAATTAAACTATGCAGCTGTTCCCTGTATTGGTAACCAAAATCACAAAGGAGAGCATCCCAAAATCATAAAAATATGAGTTTTTTATAGAAGACAAAGGTCTCCTAAGGATTTTTAGATGTCTGAACTTTGTGGGGCCAAGGGATAGAAAATGTGTGCATCTTACAAAATACCTTCTGCCAGGCATGGGGAAAACACATGAAAAACAGTTGTTTGATATTTCCATACTGTCACCATTTTTGGAGCTGGAGGTTTAAGATAAATGTCAAATACAGCAAGAATTTTAAGAAGATTGTGAAGATAGCTAACAACTTGAATAGCAAGTGACTCAAAGGCAGCGATCCTCATTTCTTCTCTTAGAAAATAATCCCAAACAAGCAATGCTCTGCAGGGAATGCCATGCTTTGTGAGGTTTGAAAATTCTTCTCGTTTTGTGGGGTTATAAATAGCATCACAGTTTCTTTGGTCACTGCGTTCCCTGGTAGCTGAGGCATTTATTGCTACAAGGTCTAGAAATATCATTAAGCACTGGCACAATGACTTTTGTTCTTGTGGTCTTCTCCTATTACTTCAGGTCTGATCCCGATTCTGGGGGGTTGATTGCTGCAGCCCAGGTACAATGCAGTGTTTTCCTGACTTTTTTTTTCTGGGCTTCCATTAGAGCAATCTGTTTGGGAAAGTTGCAGCAATCTACAGCAATCCCAGGTTTCCCCACTCTAGAGAAGTGCCCAAGTTTCTTCTGTGTTTTGGCCACTGCTACTGACTAAACACACCCAGGCATAAGCCCTCTTTGAAGGTCATTTCTGTTTTTCTGTTCAATCACCACTGAAGTGCAGTCAGAGGGACTATCTGCTCAGGGTTTGTTCCTTTTTTGGTTATTTTATTTTTTTTTTTCTGTGGAAAAGTTTAGTCCTATTTAGCGTTCTTTTACCTTACAGGCCAATCATAGGAAAGAATAGTTTCATTTATCAAAGTCATCCACGTATTTCACTTCTCAGAGGAGCTACTGTACTGTCAGCTTTGAACTTGAGCTCAAAAAAAAAATATCCAAGAAGGTAAGGCTCAAAATAGTCCCATCACAGTCTGAATGTACCACTTATCTCATTTTTAAGTGTCTTCCTTTCAGACAGGTTTTCAAGGGGGTTATTTAAGTAGAGGCTTTTTTTAAACTTTTGCATTTCTTCCTTATAACAAAGAATGCTCAGAAAATGAAAAGAAAGCTGGGAAAGGGCCTGTTTGTGTCTATGCTGCCTTTTAGATGCTCATGAGGAATGAGGGGAGAAGAGGAGAGCAGGAGAGGACAAAGAGGTGGGAATGTTTCTTCAAAACAGCAAGACTAAAAGGAGGACACCTTGGTTGTATCTACCCAGGCTTCTAAAAAGCCATCCATGACATCCACTGAATGGAGAGATGACCACGCTGAGCATATTTACACAGCAAGTTTAATAATTTCTAAAATCCTTCCAATTCAAGTGTTTCTTTGCACATGGCACTGAGTCACAGGGTTCCTTGTGATGGTCTTGGAGTCACACTCTGTCCTGAGAGATAACAGATGACTTGCCAGGAGGAGGGGACATTTCAGGACACCAGGGGAAGTGGTAAACACATAAATAACCTTTCCCACCTCTCATGACATGTCTGTGTGCTCTGCCTCAGGCAGTTAAAGAGATAGGCAGAAAACAGTAAATCATTCTGCCCTTGCTCCTCCCAGAGGAGAAACACCTGAATGTCTCTCGTGATGGGCTTGTCGGGAACATTTTCTTCACCTCGACAACATGAGTGATTCTGCCAAGAGTGTGGGAGCAAACACTTGCGAGGAAATAATTTCCAATATCACTGAAAGCCATCAGCATCAATCCTAACTGCAGCCTGTCCCTTTACCTTGTCTCCCCTGCCTGCAGCACCATGGCCTGATCTATTTTGCAACGTGGCCCTGGCTTGTGTCATAGCACAGATCTACCAGCCACTCTTTATGGTGGAGGTGGCAATTCCGTGTCACAAGGGGCGCCACTTTTAACTCTTCCTACTAATATGTGTAAACCAGTCTATAAAACGTGTGCTTGTCACGTCTCTTGCACACTTTGGTATCTTATCCCTTTGTATTGAATAGTGGCAGCTTAACTGCAGTAATGATTACGAAACACTGCAGCTGTAGACCCGACCAGTCTGGTTGGACCGGCATCTGTTCACAATGCTTTGGGATGGAGATAAAAGTAATAGTCAAAAGGGGGACACCTTCACGGCAGAACTATGAACATGGCACTGGGGTAGTGCACGGCCCTGCTGCTGGAGGTCAGTAACATGCAGTGACATCAAGAAGTGACTATTTAGTAATAAAGGTGTAGGGAATATTTAGGGTCATTTTCATTGCTGTGTATAAACCAAGGCTGCATCTCAACCTTGATTACTTCCTTTTTATACTGCACCATAAAAAAGATATAATAGAAACAGAAATGTTTCAGAGAAAGGTTATCAACATGGACTACAGAGAGGGAAGATTTTATTTTGGGGTCAGGCAGAATCACAGAGTCTACATGATGCAACTCTGATACCTTCAAACTGGTCACAAAGAAAATATGTTTTAGTCAAAAAGAAGGAATAAGGCCATGTACAGGGAGTAACTTGGTAAAATGCTCTTGTTAGTGTTATCCAGATGGTCAAACCTGGGACCTTATTAATCTACTAAATTTTTAATGTGGCTAATGGTAAATTGCCATTTATAATTGCATTATTTCTTCCAAAAAACTCCAACAACTTTACATTCAAATCATCCCACCATGGGTGACATTATCCTCAGATGTAATTGTCACTGTGCAATCTGCAATTGAATTCCTGATTTATTCACTTCTACAGTTGCTGCTGCTGTTGGCTCTGCAACTCGTGTAGACTAAGGACCAAGGTGCAAGCCTCTGCTATTCTTTGCTAGGTCTCTTTATTTAGATGTAACTCTTCTTGCTTTAGAGAGATAGACAGTGTTGTCTTTCCAAAACCAGTCTGACAACACTTTGTTTTCTCTTTGAGGCCTCTAATTCTGGTTGATATAAGTTGCTACTTCTTTGATGACTGTGGAAAGGTACTGATTTATATTACATGGTAGCCTGGTGTCTTTTGTTCCACCTTTGTTTTCAACATTCCCTGTCTAAAGGCCTGTTTGGGGCCTGTTTTTGTTATTATAGCATCTAGAAAGGGAGGAGCCTTCCTTAAACATGCTTGAAGACCTTCCTTCCTTGAAAAATTGACATGTAAGACATCGAGCTATTAAGTTCAAGTTCAAAAAGTGCAGTCACTCCTGAGTGCAATTGCATGCTTCCCCTTTATCTGTCTGTTGTTAATGTTTTAGCTTAAGCACCATAGACTTGCATATTTTTCATCCCTGATTTGAGCCATTAACCTGTACCTAGCTCCCTGTCCCTCTAATTGGGTTTTAAACAGGTTGGCCCCAAATCTTTTCTATGTCCGTCTAAAACATGATTACATGTAGGCTGCTGACAAATTAAGCCAGTTCTGCTGCAGGCTTCTATTTGTAGGAAAACAATAGGATTTTGTGCACTGTGTGATCTGTTCTACAAACAACATTCTCCCCCCAGCCATCCCTTAAGGCTCCAGAGCCATAAAAACTATTATGGGAGAGAGAAGCAGTGGGAAAGAGGAAGAAGGAAATTAATGAGCAGAGGGAGGGGAAAGTAAGAGGTCTTCTGAGCACAGATGTTTAATTAGACGGAGAGTTAATGCATTAACACATGCAGTATGCTGGAAGGAAAAGGAGATACAGAAAAGGAACATCTTTTTACAAAAACTGCCTATTCTATAGGAGACGGAAGAGTGAGTGCTGCATTGAACTCGCTATCAAAATATTGCTTGAATGTTTACTTTGTGATGTTTATGATATATGGATGACATATATATGTCTAGTGTTTTGGTAGTGTCTTGGGCTACATGACAAATAAATAAATTTGAACAGTAGACCTACAGTTCAATTACATCTTCTCACAAACATCCTTCAACTCCAGATCCATGGGAGTGTTAAATAAGGAGTTGTGCTTTTATGCGCATGGTGGTTGTAAGACAGATAACAACCTGGAAGGCACAAGCTAGTGTGCAAGTTCAGAAGGAAATCTCTCTTTCCTGGCTAAAATTTAAATATCTGGATGAAGGCTTCAATGTTATATGTAGAAGAGTGCATTACGGTCAGCTACTGCACCATTGGTTCTCCAGCTTTGTTTTACTGCCAGTTCTCCTGCTGGCACAGGACATCTCTGGGGGTCTGAGCAGGACTTTAGTTTATACTTGAGAGTGAGGATGTACGTGTGATGGCAAGTGAAGAAAACTGTGTGGTGGTAGAGTCTGTCTCTTCCATTACCCACAATAGATAATAATTTTATGAAATGCATTTGTCAGCAAAACTTAATGACTGAAACTGTCTGTACAGATTTACCTGTTTGTTTTGTGATTTATGCTGTGGTACCTTTGGCTATAAAACATGAGGATTTTTTTGGTAAGGTATCAATACATATTCAAGAACCCCAAGCAAAAGGCAGCAAGTTGATTCCAAGATTTGTAGAAATACGGTGGTGTTAGGCAGACTTGAAATTTATGTGCTAATTTATTAGCAACAGTTATTACAGAATTTCTCAGTTTGTTACAAAACCCAAGTGTAACCCACAGGTCTGCTCTAGCATCCTCAAAGGGTAAGAATACCCCTGCAAAGTCCTAAATATCTGCACCTTCCTGTGGCTTGTTGGAGGGCCTGGTCTGTCCTTTAAGCAGAATAACCAAGTTACAGGGAGCTGCGTTTCCTGGCTGTCAAGCTTAAAGGGACTGCAGTGGGACCAGCATCAGCATGAGGGATCCACCTTATCTGCTCTAAAGAGGATGACAAGGACTCTTATACTGATGCTATAGTAAAAAAATGTGGATCACTGCATATGATACAGGACTGACTTTTTCATCTGTGATACCACTACTGACTTCGTGTGTTTATGATCCTGGAGATAAGAAAGAGTATAAACATTTGGAGCTACTGAGACTCTTGGATCACTCAGCTGTAAAACTGGAGACTTTGTGCTGATTTCTATTCTGAAGCGACTTCAGGAGCCTAAGGAAAGCCTTTGTTGAAGAGCAAAATGTTTTTATTTTTAGCTTCTGGAAAAAAACTCATATGAAATGCTTTGCATTGCTTGACACAAAATATGAACCAAAACCAGTTCTGACAATGTGAATGCTCAATAGGTCAGCAACAGAATAGTCTGAATAGAAAAATTTAATACACTTTTCTCAGCATTCGAGTGTCCTTACTGTGGCTGAAGGACATAATATCAATGCTTCATGAAGCTGGAGGCAGAGACCCAAAGAAGATGCCCTGGTATTGCAAAACTCTACCGCATTCAGTACCTTCAGCTTTCCAACAGACAGTCACAAATGGAGGCGACACAGACCTGCAGATACCTTATGGCAAAAACTTGAGAACCTAGCTTGACTGGAAATGAATTTGATTTGGTTTCCTTGAGTTTGCAAGGAAAGCCTAGTTTAATGAGGGACTTTTTTCCTCTTACAGAAATTCCAAAGAGCATAAAATTCCTCTTCCCATCACCTGCACTATTATTTTCTTATTCATAGCTTTCTTTTTAATGTTATGCAATGTTTTTGGCCTTTTTCCTCTGAAAAATCACTAGGTTACTGATAACAAAAAATCAAAGCCATGAAGTGCACTTTGTCCTCAAGGACAGATAAAGACCATGAAATTACCATCATCAAGGAAGACTTTTATTTGCCAACAACTTGGAAAGAGCTTTGAAAGATGAAAACACCACCACCTCCTTATGCCTTTTCAGAATGATTTATTTCCTTTGTCCTTTAACATCTAACAGTGATCATGATTCAAACTGAAAAATCATCTATCATCATTCACTTTGTAGTTGGGTGTTAAAGGACAAAGAAAATACATATAGCAGAAAAAAAGGCAGAGTCAAGTCTTCATTGACTTTTCAGTTGCTACCATGTTTATTTGGTACTTGTTGGAAGACCGAACAAATGGAAATTGGTTGTGTTCTTCAGTGGGGCAAGAGGAACACTTTTTTGAGTTAGGTCAAAGAAGTTAGGAAGTCCGCCCTCCATTTCATCTGTAAGTCAGTACATGATATTGCAGATGTACCGAATCCAGCTGGGATATGAAAGTCCTATTTCAAATGTAGCTCAGGAGGAAAAAAACTGAGCACCTGCCTACACATAATGGAGGTGAATAGACCAATTGGAGGAAGGGAGGAGCCTAAAAGCCTCTCAAAATCTAGCTCAGAGGCTATTGCAGCCAAACCAAAACAGGGAGGGTTGTATTTCAGGACAGGTGTGTGCTGGTAGCAGTGACTCTTCTGGAGGAAAGACCCATACTTTGAGGGAATGCTGGGTTGTGAATACAGAGCTGACTTGGGATGTCTGCTCCGCTGCACCAGGCAGAGCTTGGCGAAACCCAGTATTTTCCCAAGAACTTTTATAATCTTCACTCACACACAGTTCCCCTTAACTCCCATGTCTGTGGCATTTCCATGCAGCCCAGACAAAGAGCAATACCTCCCTGCAGAGAATGTTTCTTTTTTTTTTAAGGGTGATGTGTATTTGCTTTGCTTGCTCTTGCAGCCACATGCTTAGACATCCTCTGCTCCTGTCCATCTGGCAGCTGCACATGGAAGCAAAGCCCCATGTCAAGCACTGCTATTTATATCCTAATTAGTGAGGGAAACCTTTTCCTCCAACATACCTGACACAGAGGTAAAAATGTGAAACAACCATTGTTTGACAGTTTAGTGTATAATTTAATGAAGTAACTGCTCATGGCATGAGACCATATAGGAACGGAAAGGGCAGAGACAGATTTAAATCTTAATTACAAGCAAATTGTGTCATGGACAGGTAGTTCAAAGGATCTGAGCCACAGAACATAAGTTGCAAACTTTCAGGAGATTGCTAGCAAACCAAAAGCAAAAACTAGTTGAATTTATGCCTTTTTTTTTTT
>VZRU01018114.1:148232-170909 GCA_013398155.1 Pedionomus torquatus | reverse complement strand
TTTTTTTTTTTTTTTTTTTTTTTTTGTGTACTCTGTTTAAGAGCAAAAGAGCACAATTCCATGTGAAGGCTCTGGAAACTTCAGGGTCCCACAGAAAGGGCACTGCTGATAATGTAGGTACTGACTCGGTTACTACAGAGGATTTATGAGTAGCCAACACCTCTATGATGCATGTCCTCCATTTCAAAGGAAGGAAAAACACTAAACTTTGCAAATTTTCCCCCTGTTGAATAGACCTCACCTGGAGGGAAAAATAATGCAAATAACACGGTGTATTGACCTGCCAGCAGGGTAAGACAACTGTACTAGTATATTTAATCACATCCATCATCACATTTCTTTAATTTACAAATATTCTCTGGGCTTTCTCTGCATGGAAGCAAGACTTCCTTGTGTGTCATTTCTCAAAGCTGTCTCTCCCGAATCTGTACTGCAGGTACAACTTCCTTTACCACCTGGATCGCTACAGTCTTCACTACTGAGTGTATTTTTGGCTCAAGCAATTGCAATCTATGTGTGTTAAACTCAAGCTCAAGGCTTTGCTCCTTGTTACTGATGGCTCACCCAAGCATGTAGTGCAATGTGAGCACTGAAGAAGGACGCTGAATATTGCTTCAGGGAATATTTGTGGAAGGAGTGGGAAGGATGGACCCACTCCAGGTTGCTTTTGTGCAAAATATGAGTGATTTATGTATACTTACTTGCGTATAGCACTATAAAATGTAATTAGTGGACACACCAAAAAGGAAATGATGCCAGGAAAATTATGATTTAAATTAATTCTGTTAATCTGATTAACAAATCTATGTTTTTTCCTCTGTATTTCAATACTATTTGGGCTTCTCCTTTGGACAACATAGTCTTATCCTTTGTTAGTCAGTGATTACAATTAACTATCACATTATTTCTCCTCTTGTCTTGATTAAACCTGATTCTACTTGTTCTCTAAATAACTTTATTCTGGTAATTTTAGGGTTTCCAACTCAAACCTCTTGCAGATCCCAGAGTTGTTTCACTGGCTGTACAATTGTCCTCAAATGACAGACAATATGATGATACATTTATTTTTTTTCTTTTAACTTGGCTTTGATTTTAAAATACCATAAAACCCTTTCAAAACAGTAAATATTAATAGGGAAATGGTGCATAAAATTTGATTCTTGCCTTTTTTTTTTTTTTTCCCAAGGAGTTGTTGTATCCTGATGATTGTTTTCAAAGGCATTTCAACAAAGCCCTTGGATTTTAATAAGAAAACAAATTGAGTAGTCAGGCATTGGGGAAATGAAAGGTGAACTTGTAAGTATCTTTTGGTCAATACTTGGCAGTGCCTTCATTAATTATAATTGTTATTATTGCTTCTAAAAGCACATTCTAAGGCTTATCCCAAATAAAGTTTGTATATCCAATAATTTATTTCTTTAATATATTTTTTTGCCCTGCAGTCATATAGTTCACAATTGTAGTCATTATTATACCTATGTTGTTCTGACTAACAGAGGAATTAGTCACTCAGGAGGCTGCCTCTATTAATGAAAACAATTCTGTATTAACCACTATTTAGGTGGAAAAGCTCTTATGTGAACTGCTCAAGGTGATGGAAATCCAGAGAGGAGGGGAAAAGAAAGGTCTGCGGTGTACCACAGGAACTGGTCTTGGGTAGGAGATGTACATCAGCTTTGGACTTCTAACTCAGAGTCATATTTCTCCAATTGAGGTTGTCCCTCTTCTTCATCTGCAGGGAGGATGCAGGAGCTGGGATATGGTTCAGTATATGAAGATACATTCAAGCTCAGGTGAGGGATTTGTGGATCTTACTCAAATAAAGCACTTGGTCTTGTGCCTGCCCTGCACATATATAGTATGAAAGGGCATGAAAATGCTACTTTCATGCCCAACAGTTGTGGGAAAAGGTTCATGTTGATGGTAGTTTAATAAATTATCTTAATAAAAACAAGGAGGAAAAAGTGTTTCAGCAGTATTAGGGAAGGTCTTAGAAGACTTCCCCATCTTCTCTGTGAAATATTAGCACCTTTGGGGGGGATATTCGTGTACCTGATGGTGAATTCTGAGTTTCTGGCTGTGGGCTGTGTCAGGATGGGACTGAAGTGGCTCCAGTTTTCAGCTCTGGTTTGCACCAGGTTGCTGTAGCTGTCATATTGACATTGAATTCCTGGAGCATCAGACTGTTATTTCATCTTCCATTACTGCCAGAAAAAAATCCATTGCTGATACAAAAAATAAAATAAAATAAAAATCTATACTGTTCTTTGGGGACACTTTCACTAGCAAACTTTCATAACTAAATCTGCATTTTCTTACTTAAAAAAAAAAGTCACAAAATTCATAACTGTATCCATTTCTTGTTAAGTCTCATCTGTATGGTTCTCTTGAGGGATTTCAAAATGTCTTTGACATGAATCACTGGACAAATATGTGTTACTTCTATCCCACCTGAAATCTTGATGCAGAGTTGCCACAAGCGGAGGGCTCAAGTCATGGTCTTAAGGACCTAAAGCATCTTCAGCAGAAAAGAGTCTGTTAACTCAAAATCTGAATAATTCTTGTTATTGTTTAGATCTGTCTTGACTACCCTTGCAGTTGCCACAAGAAGTATCTTATGATGCTGTTGAATAGATGGGGAAGGAGCATACCTGACCAGCAGGTTTCTCAGCTCTGCTCTTGCTGTAGGGATGGACCGTGGATCCACCCCTCAGAGAACATAAGTGGCTCTATAGGAACAGTGTCTTTGTGCAAGGCATGGAGGCACTGAGGGGGGTGAAGAAGGATTTGCAGTGTTTGTGCCAGATGGAGTTAGCCAAACAACCTGACAAATGCAAAAGGATGGAGGGGGAAAGCTTTGCTGCAGTGTGCAATCTTCTCTTCAGGTGGAGAAAGTGCTGAGGCATATTTTTATTATTTAGTATTCAATATCCAACTCTTTAATAAAACTTGCTCACAATGGGGGATGCATTCCCTTCCAAGGAAGTGCCTTCTCTGCCCAGATGGCTGGGGGGTTTGTAAAATGCATTGGGCAGGCGCGGGAGCAGACTCTCCGTCTCCTGTGCTTATGCCAAGGCCAAAGGCTTCTGCTCCGGCAAGCTCTGCATTGGGAAGAGCATCAGGGAGCTCCCTGCAGCAGCTGCTCACAAATGCCAGGAAGGAAAGTCCAGAAGTAAAAAGGTCTGTTTCAGAGCAGTAAGCGAAATGGATCTCGACTGACTCTTTGGAAGACAGTAATGCTACAGATTGCCAAGGGGGAGAAAGGGAATGCATTTCCCTGTGTCAGCTGGGAATAAAATCTCATTTTAACTCAGCTGGATGGGAGAAACCTCTGTTTGACTTTGGTGGTACCAGGTTGTCACTCAAAGCGTCGAGGTGGTGTACTATGTCCTAGGCTTTATTTCAGAGGAAAAGTGGCTTTGTGGCACAACTTCTCTGTGTTACATCGGGCACGGTGGTTTGTGCTGTAATGGTAAAATGCACAGTGGGAACGAGCAGGTCTCAAGCTGCCACATTTCCTGGAACACACTGTCACTGCAAGCCACCTGGAATTTTCATTTCTCAGGAAACTTCCATGTCCTGTCCCAAAACAAAGTTTAAGACAGTCCTGAAAAAAAAACCACAAACATTTCCAGACAGAACATCCCACAGTGTGCTGTGCGAAGGGTGTGAAAATGAAAAATCGATGTTTGATCGCTTATATGCTGCCTGCCATTGCCTTCTGCAAGCCAGTTGTTTGTGGTTCAGACTGGCTGGGTGGTGCTTTACATGGAGTAGCTGGGAGAACTTCTGGGCTTCTCCACTTTTTTTTTGCAATCCTCACATCATCATTATGTTTAAGGGGCAGAGATGAATCTTTGTGATTCAAACTGAGAACTGCTCTCATCTCCCATGGACCTCTTCCATGGACATATAAAGGTTTACTGATGATCACCTGGCATTTCCTTTGCTATATTTCATTGAGCTGCTCCTAATTATTTCCTTAGGGAAAGTGTGCCAGTTCCCCTGGCTTATAGATGGTGATGTCACCAATTTTCTCTATATAGGATGCCTTCACAGGATGAGTGGAACAAAGGGAAATCATGGGGGGTTTAGATGTTTTCTGAAATTTGTCCTCTGCTTAAATATTTCAGTAAAGGTCTTGAGTATAAAAAGAGTAGTTTCAGTTTAGTCTAAATAGGTCACTATTTTTATTAGCGTATAATAGAACATTTTGAAACTATGAAATGAAAAAATGTTTCCCATTGTACATTTTCATTCTAAAATAATAATATAATAAAAAATAGTAAATAATATAATAAATAAAAATTGTACATTTTTATTCTAAAAATGATAAAACTGGACATTCAAATATTGCAAGAGCTATCCTGCTTGACCCTTTACTCCTCTTGATTTCCCTCCGATGTGATGTCATGAAGTATTTCCTCATCTGTTGAACAGGATTTTCTGTCATACTGAAAGGGCAGAGGCAACAATGCCATTGCATACAGATGGTTTTTTTGGCCTGCCTTAGCCTCCTCCCACCTCAGCCATTCTGGCCAGCACTAAAATTCCTCAGTAGGACAAAAGCTTAATCAATGCTTATTTCTTGGTGACCTTGTCACATGCAGGCAGACCGACTACAAGTTCAGAAATAATCAGACTTTCTCAGGCTCCTTTGACTTCTCTTCCACTGACTTCAACTGGGGGTGGTCTGCAGGATTTAGCCATCTGAGTTGGCACATAGGCTTGTTTGCCTTATCAGTTCCACTAACAGCAGAATGGATAGATTTCCTCTAGCTTTTAAAACTCGACAGCCGCAGCTCTTCCAGCCAAATTAGGACTAACAGGAGGCAAGAGAGTGGCACTTTTGATGGAGGGTCCTGCACTGCTTTTCCCCTGTGGGAATGGAACAGAAGATCATGCATTTATATGTCTGCAAATGAGCAGAGCTATGTATCCTTTATCACTGGATGATCCTTGGTGGTAACCAGTGGGCGGCTGAATTGGAATTAATAAATTATGCTCATATCAATAGTTATGCAGGGAAAATAGTACAATTTAGAGCAATGGGAGTGAAGAAGATCTGACAAGATGGTAGGCTTTTAAATCATTTCATTATAAATAGGCATTGAATATGATTGATTGCTGAGCAAGGTGTGTGGGTGGAAGAAAACACCTCAGGTTGTGCATATTTCTCTTGATGCCAACAGCTTGATCCATACTTTTCCCTTCTCGTGTTGTGACTACTGCTGGGTGTAAAGTGCCTTCAATTGCTTTGCCATAATGAACAAAAAAAATCATAAGGCAATTAGAAGCCCTGATTGCCCCTTCCACACATTAAGGTTAACTATTAGGGATGGACTAATATATGCAAGCTTGGTATTTTCTCTAGTGTATTCAAGGAGGTAAAGAGTGGAAAATTGGAAAAAGGGCCTCACTGCTCATCTGACTTGCTTCACTGCATACATGTAAAAATACTCTGAGCAAACAGATATGAAAAAGGTTGTTTTCCCACTCAAAGTTCCTAAATAAATAACACAAAGCCAATATAAAGTAAAAAATATTGTAAAATAGGCAAGAAGCATGAAGCTAGGCAATAAGAGAAAGGTTAGTCTCTAAAAAAGGAAAAATTGGGCTGGGTAAGGTCCAATAGTATATTTTTACCTGACGTGGGCTGTGAGAGGTCTAGAGCCAAGTCTGTCTACTGCAGGCCACTTGTGTGATTCTGAATTATTTTCTTTATATCTCCCATGACTCAGAGTCCTCCTTAACCCCTGTAAATTGATTTATGTACCTAGCAAGAAGTTTGAAGTATTCGTACTTAGTATTTGTCTAATAACCAAAGACCAAAAAGTAAGAGTTCACTTGGATGGGCTTGGCTGTATCTTCATAAGCTAATTAAATGTTGAGAGAATAGAGCTGGGTACTTGAAGCCAACTGGCACAGGATGACCTGCATCTATGTGATTAAACTATCTTAACCTTCAAAGCAGAGTGACCGCATCCAAAGTGCTGATTAGGAATTGTTTCTGGCTTATGTTAACTTCTGAACCACATCCAGGTGCTGTCTGGGGAAACTGCATTTGGCCAGGGACCACTCTAACAATTTAACAGTATATGGACAACTGGGTTTTAGCACCCAAATGTGTTCACTAGCACAGCTTAATTGTCCTGTGTGAGATTGGCATTTAGGTTGCAAATAACATTCTTATGTGCACTTGCTGCCTTTGCAAATGCAAAATATTCCTTTCCATTGGCAAATGAAGATTTAGAGCATGCACTCTGAGTTCTTTTTAATGAAATTCTACCTCTTACGTGCATGATTCATTAAAATAATGACAGGTTTCTGAGCTTTTCCATAACTGCTTACTTGCAGCTATTTAGAAGACCTCTCCAGTGTTACAACATGAAGCTCAAATGCTCTTTCCTAGTTTGTCTCTTACAGAATGGTAGAGAGGTTCAGGGCTCTCAATAGAGCGGTCTTATAGAAACAGCTGCTTAGTTTGCGACTCTTGACTTCTGTCTCCATAATGAATAACTCTCAAGTGTTGATTATCTGGTGCAAATGTGTGAGGGTGATTGAGTATGGCAATGGATGTGCTTGCAAATACTCAGCTGAGGAGAACTGGGGAAGTATTTAAAAATCTAATGTGTTAGAATCAAAATCATAACTTGGAAAGATAGAGGCAATATGATAACAACATGCAGAGAAACTCTGAGGACTGCAGTGAAAATAAGTCATTAGTTTATTTATAGGAGGCCCAATTTTTGGTAGCAATGACTTTTAACAAGTTTAAACAAAATATGACAAAAGTAGAAGCAGCTGAAAGAGCAAACCTTAAATAATTCCTGCTCCTAAGGAAGTCAGCAGTCTCTTCCATGACTGGGAAGTGCAGACCAAGGGATGTGTTGAATTCCTGCCCATTCTTTACTTATGGTTTTGGGAAAATATTTCAAGGTCTCTCCTATTATACGTGAAGCAAGAGAAAACTATAAAGTCCTGTTAGTGCATGGAGTTTATTAACTCCATGAGTTCTTCAGATCTGATGCTACGGAATGACATTTATTTATTGACATCATTCATTCTCTGAACACAAAGGTCTATGAGACTTGCACTTGTTTACATGGCAGGAGGGGACGTGGCTTTACTTGCCAGGTTGCTTTACTTCTCGGCTCATTGGTGACCAGGAGGATGAGTCTTTCACAGGAGAGAGATAAGCTGAGGCTGGTTTGTTCAGCTGGACAAAGCAACACCTAGGAGGACACAGACCACTGTAAAACCAGGTGTGGAGAGGCAAGTGGGTTATAACCAGTGAGGAAGATAAAACAAAGAGCTAACAAATTGTATAAGCATAAAAAATAATTGTAAACTGTCTATTTATCCTGGAAAGAGGAAGATAGCTGAAAACTTCTATAAAAGTTCAACGTACAGTACCGTTTCTTAAGAGGAAAAAGAAGTGGAGGCAAAAAACCCAACACACCTAGTGATGGACTCCACACCAGTGTCCACCCACCCTCTAGATGGCCAGCTTGAATGGAAGAGACAACGTATCACACTGTCAAGTGTGTCTGATTACCACAACAGGGGAGGCAGTGCAATAGTCCTTGGCATGTGCTGACTCTGACCTGTGTTTCAGAAGGTACTGGTGGTCAATGGGAAAAATTAGTGAGGGACTGCTCTATCAGGTGGTAGGAAGCCGAGTTGTACCTGGCAATACTTAATTTGCTAATACAGACACAGCCTTAGCATCTTCTTTCCTATGTTCCCTTTGAGTTTTGAGAACTGAGCCTGACACATCTTTTATCACAGGGATTGTAACATTAAATGTACAAAACAATAACTTTTTATTCCATGAGCTTTGTCCATGTTTAAATGTGATGTTCACGGGGCAGCAATCGGAAAACAAAGGAAAACAACAACAGCTCTTCATGCTGCGGGACTTACATCCATTACTTGACTAATTAGTGACACATAATGACACTTGAGCTTTGTATGAGCCCTGGCAATACAAAAGCTGCTTTAATTCTGGCTGCTCTCCATGAAAACATCTCAACCTCACATTTCCATTTGTCATTGCACAGAGCTATGTGTAAGTGTCGGTGCTGGGAAGCAATACTTCAGAGGAATGATACCCTTCGAAGAAGAGAATGAATAAAGTTGCTTTGAAAGGATAGACAGACACACCTTGCCCGGTTTCATTTACAACTAGAAGGAGGATGTAGCCTCTTCTTCACATCAGCCTGGTCCACTCTTTTTTCAGTCCAATGGACTGGGAAGGTGCTCAGGGGAGACCCCGAAGTGCAGAGGAGGTGGGAGAGCTCCATTATCTGGGACACTACAGAACTGGATGGACTTGGCATCCCTGATCTTTACAATCCTTACTTGTTTCAGTAGAGCTTTGATTTTAAGGAAAATGTGTTTAGCAGCATATTTCATTTAGATAGCGACTGAACTTATCTGGTACTAAGGCAGAAAACCACTACCACAGCAGAAACTGGCAGCTGTGAGTTAATATGTTCTCTTACATGTATCGATTACAATGTCAAAAATTCAAAATCAATTCACTTAAATGTCTCTCTAGGAAACAAAAATAATTAAAAATCTGTCAGTTCAGTGGAATATTGCCAAACTAGAGGGGCAAAAAATCCTACCCCCCTGATCCCTGAACACATGGATACATACGGTGCCAATGAGAGATTATTGCCTTGATATCAAGAATAAAAACAAGGAAGACGAAAAATAGGTTAGCAATATTTTTTTGGCAATATTTTCATTACAGCATACTATTAATTCAGAAGTGATCTAAACTCCTTATCGCAAAACTTTCTGAATGCTTTCACAACTTCCCCAATTTTTCTCTTGCATCCTCTTTTCCCTGTTGCAGGTCTATAAAGTTGTTGTCCTCTTTTCCTAACAACATCTTCCTTGTTTCCTTTTTTCCATGGGATCTAGACTTACCAACATCACTGAGGGGATTCAGTGACAATACCCTCCTTTCACTGCTCCAGCAAGTGCTGAGCCAACGTCTGCAATTGCTGAAGTTGCCAGTGTGTTCTTGACCCTGCCTTGAAGGGTACCTCAGACTCCACATGACTCTCCCTGCATTTTTTTTTCCTTCCCTTCCTCGCAATCAGTAATTGAGTAGGAAAGTAAAGTCTATCAAAATGCTAAAACCAGGTCAATTTGCTCTTTGCTTAAGTTACAGCAATCAGTAACATTTTGCTTTTTGGCTGCACACATAGTGGATTATCGACGTCCTGGATGACCAAAAGTCTCTTCCATTCCCATGGAATCAACAAATGCTCCATGTAACTGCCCAGGACTTTGTTTTTATGCCTTTAATCATTAGAGATAGGAGGTGGTGAGGCAAAAGACAGAGGGAGAATTGCTTACCAAATAACTTTCTACTGTTTAGAATTTGGATTTTGCATAGATGTGATGTGATGTGTGGTTTAGCCTGGTTCCTGTTTTCAATCAAATGTTTTCATTCATCCCCAACTGATCCATGGGTATGAATTGATTTTTGGGATTTTTATAGAGCATCTATATTTTCTACACCTTTCCTCAGGGATCATAAACCACAGTCCCTTCCTGTGAAACATATAGTGTTCTGAAATTATAATTCCTGATGTAGAAGTGAAGAAGTCTAAGATCTCACTGAGCAAGTTCAACTTGCTCAATTGCCCAGTGTATTTTTTTTTCAGGTGTTCCTCCCTTTTTCTCTTTTTATTCTCCAGTCTCAGGGCCAGCTGTGATTGTGTTTCCCCAGAATTTAGCCCAGCAAGAGAATCAACAAAGACTGGGCTCCCTGGAGGTCACTGTGAGGGGCTTGTGTCCATTGCACAACTTGCAAAGGATAAAAGCTATGATATTTCTAGATGACTAAAACTGAATGAGAACCACACTGAGGTGCTCCAGTGGAGTCCAAGGATGCAAACAACTGTGGCTAGAAGAAGCCATTGACTTTGGATACCCTATGGAACACATCTGGAACACCATTTTCCAGGACTTTGCAGTCAATGGAGATGTATGTTTATACAGTGCTGCCACTGCAGGTTTAAGGATCAAATCTTTAGAACTGTGTAAACCAGTGGCCACTAAGGCAAAAGTGTGAAAAACCCCTCAAAGTTGTGTGGTCTAGGTTTTTTTCCTAAAAGATTACAGAATTATTCCTTTCAGAGAAAAATCTGGTCTGGATATCAGCAGATCAATGTCTCAGGAGTACATAAAAATTCAGTTCAAGCCAAAGAATTCTTTCTTAAAAACAAACAAACAAAAGAACAAAAACAACCAGAACCCAAACCAGAATTTTCAAAACAACATGTTTTGAACTGGACAAAGCATTACATACAAGGCAAAGTAACTAAACTTTTAGGTATATTTAGGTGTTAAAATGTACCGTGAGAAGTACAGCTATTTTATTTTGATTTTAACATGTCAAACATTTCACTAAGAAAATGTGGTTATGAAATAGTTAACTTATTTTTTTTTTTCCTGTCAGAAACGCAACATGATAAAATCAAGACAAACTTGCCAGCCCTCATTTCCATATTTGGATGAGAAAAGGCTTCACTAAGACTTGGTGCCCAACTCCAGTGTGGACAAAGCTTCGTTGTCAATGATGGAAAGGGATTTTTCTTTTAATTTCCAGAAGGCTTCATGGTCCTGCATGACAACTGGTGGTGAGAGGGAAAGAGTTACTGAGGATGTACAAACAGTGCCAGTGGCTCATGGACTTGCTTTGGCTTTGTTGCTCTACACCGCATCATGTTACCTTCAGGGCTTTCCTAGTAGTCCCAAAGCAGTCTCTGCTAGGTAAAATACTTACTCTTGCCTAGTTTGGATATCTAAAGATTATTATTATTTTTTGTTCTGTGGGCAAAACTTCAGACACAAATGGATAGAAACAGGTTGAACAGACTCTTATGCAAGTGTTCTGGCAGGAGGATGCTTGCAGCTTGCCACATACAGTTGTTCTCTGGTGCACTCGGTGCTGGCATCTCCAAAGGCTTTTATGACTTCCATGAGGGTGGTTGCAGGAAGACCTCTTCCACTGGTATCTCTGGGTCCTTTTAACCTTTAAGCGTAGCAAAGGTGCTGTGATGCCCAGACAAGGCTGCTCCGAACTCCTGTCTGTGTTTGATGCTGCGAGCGAGGGAAGCCTAATAGACATGCCAAGGTATTAGGGATGCTTCAGACTCCCTCACCACAGGGGAAGGGACAGCTATGGAAACGGGCTGGTTTTAGCAGTGAGCCAGAGAATTCTGACTTGATGTTTTTTTCTGGGGAAGACAAGCAGGCAAGTTCTGTGTAAGTTTATCAAATTTCCTTGAAAATGGGTTGCAGGGGAAATTAATATCTTTGTGAAACTGCCAAGTAGCTTCACCAATAAATAGGAGAAATGGCTTAAATGTGAAAAACACAGTTCTGATTTAAATGAAGTGGATATATTTTTTTTTGAAATAGCAGCTCATGTTGAAATTGGCTAAATTGAAAAAATCAAAGGACATTAATAATTTAAAATGAAATGAGACGTGTTTTTGTCTGATGCAAAATGGATTATTCTGAGGAGTTTTGTTGTTGGTTTCTTTGATTGAAAAGAATAATTTTCTTTGGACTGAAACCGGTCTCCCTTCCTTTCTCTTCTCAATAACTTTTGTGGATTGACCACTGAAATGAAATGTTATTCCCCCAGCTTTCCAAAAGGATCACGAGGCTGTCCCTGTTCTGGAAAGGCAATAAATGATGTCTCTACAGACTTTTTTCTTTCTTTCTTTTTTTTTTTTTTTTTCTTTTTCATCTTTTTTTTCTTGAGCTCTAAAACATGATTAATGTCATTCCTGCTGTGCCTGGGAATAAACCAGAGTGTAACTGGCAGCCTGATGACAAGACAGTAATGGATGGGTGTTGAACTAAACTTCGCAACCAGTAAAGATCAGCTGCTGAGTCTGTGTCCTTTTCCCAAGCAGGACTTCTTTATCTGGATACTGCCCCATTGCATTGTCCTGTTGGAGGAACCCGCATGTTGCTTATGAGTCAAAAATCATTCTGACTGACAGCTGTCTGTGATGATGGAGAGGCCAGAAATTTTTAGTGATGAGTGAAAAATTGTGACTTGCAAGCAGTTTATTCTAGTCTAGGGTCAGTCATTAGAGACAGCTATTACATTTTTCAGTATCGTTATCTAAACTACCATCAGGAGGGAAATGGTAGGCCACTTGATGACCAAAGAGCTATCGAACTAATTAGGCTGTGATGAATTCCTTTCAAATCTGTAGAGCATTTAATGCATTCTTAAATGAAGCCATCCATAATTAGAAGCCTTCCAAAACACACACAGGCATTGGAGTCCAAGAGAAGCTGATTAATTGTTAATGAGGTTCCTTCACTTACTAGACAGATTGGAAGAGGCAGGGAAGCAAAGCTGGAGACAGAAGCTGGCATCGCTGTGCAAATTCAATGAAACTTTGTTATTTGCCAGACCAAACTTCAGTTATGAAGCTTCTTGTTGTGCAAGCCATGTGACAGAGCCAGTTTTGGCCATTAGGGAAGTGATTTCTGCTTTTCCCATAATTCCTGTAACAGATGAGATGAAAATTGCCCCAACTTGACTGATGTTTCTGGAAATTGTAGAAGATTTTCATCACCACAGTGCTAAATTCATGCTCAGCTCGACAAAACCAGTGCTGTTTAGTAAAGTGTGTGCACCCATACACATTGTCCAGATACATTGTAAGCGTGACGCTTCCAGCAAATACCCAAATTGTTCTGTACACACACGAATCTGACAGCACTGGAAGGGGAAAAGTAAGAACTATAGGTGGGTATAACTGGGGAAAGCATTTAAAGAGGAACATACTGTTTCAGAATAGGAAGCTGGAAGTGGGTCCACAGATGCTGGATTTACCGCACTATTGTGTTTTCTGCATATTTTCCTTTTCCCCAATTATTTCTCCATTTATTTTTCTGAAAAGAAATAAATTCTAAAGCCCTCCATTCATTCTGACCATTCAAGGTCAAAATACTCTTCATTATTGTGTGATTTTGTATACATTTTTGCATTCTCTGCTTGGTTTTGTGACTGACATGGCACAGAATTCACAGGAAATGAAACATAGAGCTTGGAAAATTTAGAAATGCCTATTAAAATGTATATTTTCCCTCTCTGAAATTATTATGAGCCTCAGGCTAGATAGCTGAACATTTCCCAAAGCAAGAAGAAAATTCTATAAGCTCTGTTTTTGTTCCTGGAATGTCCTTTTGCTGCAGTGAGTAGATTCTCAGAACATAACATTTGAGGAGAGCATCTGAAATGAGTCATTGAATCTTCAGAGGTATTTGCAAAGGAACTTTTCATTTATTTATGTACTTTTATTACTTCATTGTTCCTTCTTGCCTGAATGGTGGAAAATAGTAACCGTGCCAGAATGATGCGGCAGCCCTAGTGATGTCACGGCTGTCTCACAACAGACAGAACATTGGTGGTGGAAGTTGCTGGTGATATGAGTAGTCCAGGATGGGTGTAAAGAGGGCTGCACCAAACCAGGCTTGCAGAAGAGTAGGCAGGAGAACAAGGGATGAGAGGAGAGGGCAGGGGAGGGATGGGCAGGGGCTGCCCATGGCAGCGGAGAGTGGCTGCTTCTCTGTTGCTGTTTCTATTACAGCAAGACACCTGGACAGGGTTGTGACCAGACCATGACACATTTGTGTCCTCTCGCTCCTCCAACACTTAGAAAGCTGTCAGAGTGCTACAGGACAGATAAGACAGCCCTAGTCCATACCCCATTATGGTCTTAGAGACCCTACAGCCATGGCAAATCCATCCACCTTGTTTGCCCAGGTGGCCAAGGGCTGGGCCACACAGTAGCTCCTGACACTTAGTGTTCATGTCCCAGCGGGGAAAACACTGTTAATGGCCCATGTTACAGTGGGATTGGTGACATGGTTGGGCTAGGACAGGTGTCTCCTGTCTGTTAGGGACACATGGGTTGGACAGCCTTGATGTGAGGCTGGGAGAGACGAGGGCAGGGAGGCAGGGGCTGCCCCATGGCTGTTCTCTTCTTTGGTGCTCCTGTCTTCCCTGCATCCCTAGTTAAGGACATGACCAGATTTGGTTTTGTCTAGTTTGGAGACAAGGAGGCTGAGGGGTGACCTCATTGCTCTCTACAGTTTTCTGAAGAGGGGACGTGGAGATGGAGGTGCTGAGCTCTTCTCCCTGGGATCCAGTGGGAATGGATCAAAGATGCATTGAAGAGATTCAGACTGGACATAATGAAGCATTTCTTTATTGAGAAGATGAGAAGGTGGTCAAACGCTAGAACAGCCTTCCTAGAGAGGTGGTTGATGCCCCAAGCCTGTCAGTGAATAAGAGGCATTTGGGCAATGCCTTTAGTAACATGCTTTAACTTTTGGTCAGCTCTGAAGTGGTCAGGCAGTTGGGTGATTGTTGTAGGTCCCTTCCAACTGAACTATTATACTCTATTTCTGTTTTAAAATAAACTGGAAAACCTAGCATATTGTATCTTATGCTCCAAAAAAGAGAAATTAAATGAAGTTGTACCAGGCATGTGTAAGCATGCATATGAGGCTCAACCTCGGTCATATATACATATATATATATATATATATATATGTGTGTGTGTATATATTCAGATAAGGCAAAAAATCCAAGCCTAATTGGAACATGACCTAATAAAAGGTGCAAAAGCTAGTAACCCTGTTTTTCTTTACCTCCTTTATGTCTGTATAAACTCAGTTATTTGTGCTCTTTGGAAGCCTGTTTTACAACTTAAAAATACATATTAAAATAAACAGCTTCTAATAAAAGGCTTTTACATTTAAAAGACCTGTTTGCTGTCATGGTTTCCATCTAGCCCAGCAGATATAACTCCGTCAGTGTTCAAGGCCTGAGGTGTTATTTTAATGAGCATATTCATAGCATTTTTCCAGTGTGTAATTACATTATCATCTTTAATTGTTAGAGAAATAGTATTTATGATGACTTCTGATAAAATATTTAGATTGCCTTTTGTTATGAATTTGTAATCAAAGCACTACTGAAATCTCTCTCTATGGAGAGAATTTATTCCAGCCTTATCAAAAACATCCAAAAATGGATTACAATAGATGAAGAATTTGCTATAAAATGAACAAAAGCCCATCTCAAAAGTGCACACGCTATTCATAGCTGGCCGTGTTGTATTGACATGACACTTGTTCGTTGGCTGACACGATGCTGTATGTTATATTGCACCGATTACACTTTGAGAGGTTCCTGATCATTTTATGGCATTAGCAAGATCAAACCTTGTGGAGTGACAATAGCCAATTACATAAACACAGGCCTGGTAGATACACTCCAGCAAAGCTAAAGCTACGATCTGTCTTTAGCAGTGGTGACTTTATAGCACACATTCGCACACTTAGCCCAGTTCACATTGATCTGGAGTGCACAGCTACGCCAGCAGCCCAATTAAGAGCAGGATTTACTATGAGAGGAACTTTATGAATCAGAACTTATTTAAAATTATTCAGCTGTAATTTTCAACTTCCTTTTTTTGGATAGGAGAATCATTTGGAAGCTTTTCCAACAGCAAGCAACACAATTCTGCAAATGATTTTTTAACTGTTGTTAAAAACGCTTTTCATAAGATCCTGCAACGGGCTGCTTTTGGAAGTGTGGCTTGAAACCATGAATCAGTGCCTTTTTAAAGACAGAAGAGGAGTTAAGAGTAGATTTTCTTAGCATTAAAATACTTATTGCAGTCATAACGAATGTCAGAGTAAGCTCTCTTATCAGGAGAAATTATTCCTTGAGCTTTAGGGTTTTCGTGCATGCAAAAAGTCAAGGAGAGTAACTTATTTTGTGCAACTCTCTCTGACACTCGGCTCTGGGGAACAAATGGACTAAAGGAATCTCTTGGGCAACTTTGCTCCCCCCCTGAGGCATAAATTCACTGCAATGTGTTCACTGCTTACTGTTCTGTTTTTTAAAAAGATGAGATTTCCACAACCAAGGAACTCTTGTACTAATATTTTGGAGCTGTACAAGACATGCAGGTTCTACTATGGGAGAAGCAAGAAATGTGACACGTTGGGTCTGGATGGAGCCTGAACTTCACTGAGCCTGAGGCAAGGCAGGCAACCAGGCAAGGAAAGGGATAAATTCAATTTTTGTTAATGCAGCAGTGTTTTCAATGTGTTTGCCCAAAATCTTACTTTTTTTCTCAGTAAGAAATAGATGCTTTGTCCTTCTTAGAATCGTTGAATCATAAAATGGTTAGAGTTGGAAAGGACCATAAAGATCATCCAGTCCCAACCCCCCTGCCATGGGCAAGGACACCTCCCACTAGACCAGGTTGCTCAAAGCTCCATCCAGCCTGGCCTTAAACACCTTCAGGAATGGGGCATCCACAACTTCTCTGGGCAACCCGATCCAGTGTCTCACCACCCTCACAGCAAAGAATTTCTTCCTAATATCTAATCTAAATCTCCCCTCTTCCAGTTTAAAACCATTACGCCTTGTCCTATCACTACACTCCATGACAGAGTCCCTCCTGCTGCTCTCCTGTAGATACTGGAAGGCTGCTATATGGTCTCCCCAGAGCCTTCTCTTCTCCAGGCTGAGCAGCCCCAGCTCCCTCAGTCTGTCCTCATAGGAGAGGTGCTCCAGCCCTCTAATCATCTTTGTGGCCCTCCGCTGGACCCATTCCAACAGGTCCATGTCCTTTATCTGTTGAGGACTCCAGAGCTGGACACAGCACTCCAGGTGGGCTCTCATGAGCGCAGAGTAGAGGGAGAGAATCACCTCCCATGACCTGCTGGTCACGCTTCTTTTGATGCAGCCCAGGATACGGTTGGACTTCTGAGCTGCTGGAACACACTGCCAGCTCATGTTGAGCTTCTCATCCATGAGCACTCCCAAGTCCTTCTCCTCAGGCCTGCTCTCCAGCCATTCTTCTTGTATGGATGCACTTAATAGGAGTGATCTTCTAACTTGTGGGTTATACAGGGCTCCTTTAGCCAAGCAGGAATAGCAAACAAAGCATTATACTGCTGCCTGAACACCTAATTCTGCCCCCTTTAAAAACGCAAGGTAACTGTGATGACTGGAGAGAGGAAGGTTGTTTGGGACTTGGGGCAAAGGAAGATCTGGGGAAGATATATCCTGCAACCAGAAGAGGACGACCAGAGTGTGCAAAAGGGAGAGGGTTTAGGAACCAAGCAGAATGACAAAGCATCTTTGGAGAAATAAAGTTTGGGAACCCTTGAAAAAAGAAGAATGTCAATTAAAGTTAGGAAGAAATTAATTGAATGAGTGTGTGAGGAAGAGAGAGAGATCAAGATTTACTTGAGTACCTGAAGCACAGCCCAAATCAATTACTTGCTGCTGTCAGCATCATCAGAGTGATGTAAGAAAGATTGAATGCGTGCTATAAAATGCACTGTTTAACAAAGTTCAAGCTATTAAGTAATTAGAATATAATATGTGAACATGCTGAATATGCTTATTTAAGTGTAAACGGTTATTCACTGTTTATTTTTAGTGCAGAAAAATTATCCAGCTAGTTGTCCTTGCTGTTCACATGCTGCTGATCTACGGCACACCTCTAAACCAGCATCCAGAGGTAGCTGCTCTTTAATCAATGGCATCCAGGGACTCTTGAATGGTGCAAAGTGCATGAGCTGCAAAGGAAACCAGTGCAAGGTGGGTAATAAATATTCTTTGCTCCAATGGGTTGCGGGAATAGCAACATTACATTTCCACTTATAGAGAGATCAGTAATGCAGCCATCTGTCAGTGATGTTAAGGGACAAAGCCTGAATGCCACATCAACTAATATTACTCACTCAATGGGAAAGATTAGCCACGGGAGAAAATGGGATTGTTTGTAAGGTGGAGAAATAGTTCATTGAAATGAGAAAAAATGGAAGTTATGTTGGCTGCATGCAGGCACTTAGCAGATCAAGCTTTCCTGGGTCTGCCACTGGCAAATCTGGTGCCTTTAGGTAGGTTGTTTCACATTGCTATGTGAAAAGCAAGACAAAGCGCTTCTCGTCCACAGACATCAAAACAATAACCATTGTAAAATCCCAAGTGAAGACCACAGTTTTTGCTCCCAACTACGGCTTCCAAAACAATCACAAAACAATCACAAAATGTAAAACCTAGTTTATCTGCAAGGTCTTTCTGATGCTAGCACAGGTCCTGCTAGCACAGGTCGATCCAGTAGCTGGCAGCATCAGGCAGAACTTTGCTCTAGATATGGTTAGTCCTCTTGATTTAGTTAATCCTAACAATTTCAAACTGGAGTTTACCTGCATCTGGCCACCCTAGAAGGCATGCAAAGAAAGCACTTACCTGCCTGAAAAAAAAAAAGCTGTAGACACTCACATTGGTTTCCAGTAAGACAAACAAATCTGGGTTGGGAAGTTCATATTTAAAACCATACGGTGAGGTGCCAAACTGAGTTCTGTACCCTTTACTGAAAGGTCTCTGATGTTATCAGTCTTTTGTGACTGTGAGCTATTTGCTACGTTCCAGATTCTGAAAAACACACGCATCACTTTTCAACAACACCTCCATGTGGCCTTATTCTCACTTACAAAAGGATGATGCGTAGTTGAGTTGAGGTTAGTATCACTAAAGAACGGCTGAATGTGAAAATACTATTCCAGCAAGAACCATAATATAATAACTAAAAGCCAAATCAATATTTCACCTCAGTTTAAGCTGGATGCTCTAATGAAGGAAGAGTATACCAGGTGGCAGGGAGTAAATCTCAGTTAAGAGAATGGGTACTGAAGCTCCTACTCTGGCCCAGACTTTTTGTATGACTTTGGGAATACCAACATCTCTTTCTATATCCCTTCTAGTGAATTAACCAGAGACAGGAATTATCCCTGAGCACTGGAACTTGATCGTCTCTACTGTTAAATCTTTAGCTAAGTGCTTGTGATGGTTTGGCCTGGACTGTTCACAGTCTCTCAGACATTTCCCAAGCACAGTCTGGAAGTCAGCAAAGGCCAAGGACCATTCTTATAATAAATTAGGTTGGAAGGAAGTTCTGGAAATCACCTGGTCTAACCCCGTACTTGTGCCAGGTCCAGGTAAAGCAAGGTTCTCAGGGACTGTGCCCAGTCAGGATGGGGTTCTCACAGCCTCTCTGGGCTCCTCTTTGAGTATTTAATTGTTCTCAGGGTAGAATAGTTTTTTTCATAGGTATTTCACATTTTCTGTTAATTTCTAGATTTCCTCTAATTGCATGAACTCCCCAAAGGCAGTTTGGATGCGTTATCCTGTTATGTAGCAGTATGGACGTGGGCAGACTTTGCCACTTGGCCTCAGGACCAGAGAACAGGTTAATAGAAAGGCAGCCTCCATGTCTTGGCTCCCCAGGAATTTGAATGCAACAACACGTAATTGGAGGGCTCAGATCCCATCATTGCTGCTGAACATGTGGGTACCACAAGGACTGGTCCCTGTGCATGGGCATACATAGCACATACTGAAAAATGAGTAACTCACTTTGGAGGATGAAGAACTAAAAGTCCATTGATCTGTCTTTGTATTTTTAAAAATTTCTCTTTAAAAAATCAGCTTGGCCAGGAACAATAAGTCCTGTTAGACACTTAATAAAATGCAGTCTAAACCAAGCAACTGCAGTCAGACAAGCAAATAAACAATCAATCTGTGGTCCTTTAGAACAGTTTAGGACCCTTCAGGTAAGTAAGATCTGTGAGGGAATGCTTAAAAACATTCAAAAAGAGTTTTATTGACAGATGAAGTCTACCTTTTCCACTATCCGCTATAGGGCTATCAGGAATATAAAGGCTGCAGGCAGGGCAGGACTGAAGGACACAGTGCAGTGTGGAAGCATCTCTTATATAAAGATCAGCACAAAATCTACATACAAATTCAGTGCTGCATTGGGCCTAAGGATTTTTCTCTGTGTAAGAGTAATTACATCTTCAGGGTAGAGGTATTTTGAGCTATGAATAGTCATTTTCTTATATTGTCACCAATATTCTGCACCTATAACCTAGAATATTACTGATACAAATGTTTGGGTCTTGCAGACAGGAACAACTGATGCATGGGTGAAGATGGTGGGGATATTGGCAGAAAACAGTGATTGTTTCCGGCAGCATTAAAAGGACAGGGTTTTTTTTAGAATAAAAATTTACTGACAGGCCTTAACACTGTGCCACACAGCTGAGCACATATCTCACTCCAGCGAGCACCGAATACACAATAAATAAATATGCCATTATGAGACACCTGCCACATACATAGTAATGTAAAAGAAGCTCAGGAATGAGGTGCATGTGAAACAGTTTAGGAAATGCATTTCATCCTGCAGTCTCTTTGAGCTACAGGACCCAGCATGTCCTCTAGAGGTTCCCAGATGATGGGTGGTAACCTCCATTACCACCATCAGAGCCTCAGTTCTGATGGATCATCTGTAGCCTGGGTTGGAGGTATCTATGGTGCCTTGTAGGATTTCCTGCTTGATGTCCCAAGAGCTTTGGCCACCCCTGCCAACCTGATAGCTTTTGAGCAGGAATGTTCTAATTCTATGAAGTGTATTGAATAGAAGACAGCTGTGGCATTCATGTTATATAAATCCTGCTGCACAGAGGGAAAACTTTAGGTAAAAAAACAGTTGGAGAAGAGCCAGATAAAAAATGATGTTTTCTACTTTTCTGTAAATAATATTTCTTAATAAAAGACGACATACTGGAATGATTGCGTACGGCAAATTCTTTGGCAGTGAAGGATGACAAGAGACCTATTATATGCTCTCTAGCACTAAGAAAGAGATCTCTTCCCTCTCTGTTTTGATTAAAAACACAGACTTTTCTTTGCTTCTGTTTTTGTAAACACGTATAAAGGGTATACTTTATGAAAACTGTGTACAGAAAGCTAGGACTTTCCCAGGGTTCACCGTGTCCGCCTGAAATTTCATAAGGACTATGTAGAAACTGTTTCCCTGGGCTAGACTTCGGCTGTGCTATAAATAAACTCTGTAGCTGTGGTCCTACCAAGAGTCTGCAGGCCTTCCCCTTTGGTCTTGTACAGGGAATGCCTTTTTTTTTTTTGCCATTTACTCCCCCTCTTCAGGACTCAAAGACCAAGATATCTCTAACTTGCACCATCTAACTTAAATTTACATCTGAAGGAACTGGATGTGAAGCACAGCTTCTTGCTGGTCAGCACTGAATGAACAGGATGCAATTAGACTTAATTGGAAAATAAGAATTAAGAGAGCTATGTGAGAGACAGAAGGAATCTTATCACAGTCTGCAGAAGGAATTAAAAAAGCATGCCCCTTTCCTCTCTAAATACGACAAAAAGTGTCAGCAGATCATCATAATTCTATTGCATCGTGTCTGCAAGGAAAATGCAGTGTTTGATTTGTAATCGCTTTTCAGTTACACTGAAAACTCAAAGCTGGGGATTTTTCTGAGAAACCGAGATTGAGGATTTTAAACGGGAAAGATCAGAGGGAGTTGTGCACTGAGCTTCTTTGACAGTAGCATCAGGTTGGCAAAATTGTTCGGTGGTAGCACTGAGAAACCCTGGGAAAAGATCAGCGCCCGTTTGTGCCGCTCACAGAAACAAAATAGCCCCTAGGACATACAGACCTGGGGGCAGGGTCGATGATCAGGCAATGACTCGTCCTGAGTGACAGGCAAAATGATGCATTTTAGTATAATTTAAGATGTAATGCTGCCTTGTTGATAAATGGATCAAGGCTCTGCCCTGGGAGGTATTACACGGTTATGTAGGAAATGACAGTTTACATACAATCTACACCCAAAGTATGAAAAAAGAACTGAAGGAGTTCAGCAAAAGGATGACAAGGGTATGAAACTGCACAGTTACTGCTCCAAAGTCATGATTTTTTGGTAAGTTAGGCAAGGAAAAAGGGAGGAAAGCTGGAAATGATGGACACTGGCCGTCTTCAATGTGGGGATGACCAGAAGGTGTCTCTAAGTGGAAGAGCTTGGATATGTGCAAAGAATTGAAGAGGGTAAAGGGAGAGATCTGGGTTTTAGGGGAGAAAACCAGTGAAGGGAGCCTGTCCTTGACAACACAAAGTGTGTGTGTCTGTCAGTGCTGGTCTGAAGGACATGATGGAGTGGATCTTGGATGTTAGCAAGGAAACAAACTCACAAAATGCTCTACAAGGAGCAGTTGAGCACTGGGAGCATAAATCTCCTTTTCCTTTAAATTCTTTCTATGTGTTTGAGGGATTTTTCGTAGAATCATAGACTGGTTAGAGTTGGAAGGGACCTTAAAGATCATCCAGTCCCAACTCCCCTGCCATGGGCAGGGACAACTCCCACTAGACCTGTTTGCATCCACCTCCAGGGATGGGGCATCCACAACTTCTCTGGGCAACCTGTTCCAGTGTCTCACCACCCTCACAGCAAAGAATGTCTTCCTAATATCCAATCTAAATCTCCCCTCTTCCGTTACCCCTTATCCTATCACTCCACTTCCTGACAAAAAGTCCCTCTCCTGCTCTCCTGTAGCTCCCTTGAGACACTTGGAAGGCTGCTCTAAGGTCTCCCCAGAGCCTTCTCTTCTCCAGGCTGAACAGCCCCAGCTCCCTCAGCCTGTCCTCATAGGAGAGGTGCTCCATCCCTCTGATCATCTTCATCTGACTTTTTTAGTCAGGAAAAACT
>VZRU01018114.1:7040-145335 GCA_013398155.1 Pedionomus torquatus | reverse complement strand
TATCCACTGTTGATATTCCATGTGGGTACAGAGGAGGCAGCAACTCGAAGCCCAAAGGCAATAAAGAGAGAGTTCAGGGAGTTGGGAGGCTTGGTAAAGGATTCTGAGGTGCAGGTACTCTTTTTGTTGCTCCCTCCAGCTGCAGGCGATGATGAGGAGGGGAGTAGACAGAATCAATTCTCCTGGAGTCTCTGCTAAGCCACATGAAAAATAAGGAGGTGATTGGAGACAGCCAACATGGCTTCACCAAGGGCAAATCCTGCCTGACAAATCTGATGGCCTTCTGTGACACTGCCACAAACCTGGTGCACAAAGGCAGGGCAGTGGATGTCATCTTCCTGGACTCAGGCAAAGCATCCGACACCGTCCCAAATGACGTCCTAGTCTCCAAAATGGAAAGTCATGTGTTTGATGGATGGACCTCTGGAGAGGGACTCTGTCAGGAGGTGCAGTGATAGGACAAGGGGTAATGGTTTTAAACTGGAAGAGGGGAGATTTAGATTGGATATTAGGAAGAAATTCTTTGCTGTGAGGGTGGTGAGGCACTGGAACAGGTTGTCCAGAGAACTTGTGAATTTCCCATCCCTGGAGGTGTTTAAGGCCAGGCTGGATGGAGCTTTGAGCAACCTGGTCTAGTGGGAGGTGTCCCTGCCCATGGCAGGGGGGTTGGAACTCAAACTCTGAGGTCCCTTCCAACTCTAACCATTCTATGATTCTGTTTTTGGACTAGACTTTTTTAGTCAGGAAAAACTGTGAAATGCTGTAGAATACCTTTAAGGAAGTCATACTTCTCCCAGGATGAAAGCACCTTTCAGATACTGGGATCTTCTGACATACAGAATTATAAATGTGGGTTGAACATGGGACACTAAGACGGAGAAATTGTTTATGTTCTAAAGGTGGTAATAGTTAGTAAAGGTTTTTAAATTGTTTAAATGCAGTGAGATTTGTTCAACTTTGCTGTTTCTGGATGTTTCTTTTCAGTGCCCTTGTACCCCATTTACTCTGACCCAGTCTTACCCTAAATCAATAAACCACCTATAATCACTTTTTCTTTTTTTCCCCAATGGCCCCAGGTTACTTTATCCATACCCACGTCTGATATTCCAAATACTTCCATGTGCTGCTGTCTGGTATTGCACTGGTTCCCTACACAATGTGACCTTGCAAGACTCTGCTCACCAAAAAGTCCATTTCAGTTATCTGTTAAGTTTGGCCATTTTTTTTACCATCCAAGGGAAAGGAATGTGACATGATAACCCAGCCATCCCTCACGTTGCTGCAACTTTTGTCAGCTTTGCATATTGTTCTTGCCTCGTTCAGCAGTTTCCCTGGACACCTTAACCTTAGCCTAGAGCTTAAGGAATGATCCAGTCATTTACTTGCAGCCCTGACAAGGACCAGTAGCTGTAGAAGAGCAGTGAGAAGACTGTGGAGTTGCTGACACTTCCACTATGAATATCTTTCTCCTTTCTTGGTAAATCTCTGTTTCGCAGGGGCAGAGAAGGTACCTGCTTGCTCCTGGCAGTCAAGGTCTGACCTTGTTCCTTGTTTTCTTGAAGGTTTGAGGTTAGGAATAGAGAATTTCACTTAGTGTCAATCTGCTAATTTGATGCATATGGTTTCTTTCTCTTTGTAGTTTATTAGTTTCTGGAAGTATAATTTGATGCATTCTGGCTGCATCTGATCTATGATGCGCTGTGCAGAGTGATTATATGTGTGGTTAGAGTAAGCAGTAATGGAAGTGTCATGCCAAAGTATGGCACGTAGGGTTGGGAGGGAAGACCTCAAATGTTGTCTCTTGAGGAAGGGCAGATTCTGCACTGCTTGGAGAAAGTAGACGAGCAAATGCAAATGGTTGTGTTTCTCACCTGTTCAAGAACATTTGTCGTGAGTGCAAATGAGCAAAGCACTGGAAAGACTTCGAGGCAGAGAGAGGAAGTGAAGGTCATGAAGAAAACTGGTCTTCAATCTTCTAGTAAAATGAATAGCTCCTATCTTTTAAATATACTGAACTAAGACAAAATGTAAAAACTACAGGTCATGCTAGCATCTAATTGTCTTTGACTATAGGGATCCTTATGTCTGCTAGAACATGAGGCCTCTGTTTAGAGGGGTGCAGTGGTCTCCAGCTGGTCTTGTGTCTCTGCCAGCCAGTGTGGCAATCAAACTTATATGATTTACAGGCAGGCACCAGGGTTCTTCAAACCCTGTTCACCACCACAAGCATCTGTATGCTGCTCTTTTTCACAGTATGTTTAATATTTGCTCCGTAAATTAAACTAAATTTAAGTAGTTTTAAAAAAAATAATTTAAAAGAAAACACGAATGTCATTATTGAAAAGATATCTCTGCTTTTCCCTCCCCCTCCTTCTTACAGCTCATGGAAGCTGTATTAAATGTAGTTTTATAGACACCTGCAGTACTCTGACTTCCTTGGGTCTGTATTCTATTTTGATTCAACCCTCTAAATTTTTCTCCCTCTGCTTCCTTATTGAATTCTGTAACTCTTCATTTCATAGCAAGAAATTCCTCAGCTTGCTTTGATCTAGAGTTACTGCTCATTAAAAAGAGGCAAATATTACACTTCTAAGAGGCTTTCAGTTATATGCTGGTAGGAAAGGAAGAAAAGATGCATTTGTGAAGGTAAGAGAAGATGAGGAGCAGCTCTTAAAATCTGCCAGTGATTCCAAGAGATTTTGTTTTCTACTTCCATCACGGAGAGAATACTAAAAGGGACAAACCATTGACAAGCATAGTAAAACAGCATTAGTTAGACATGGGTAGTTACTAAAGTGACTATTTTCAATTTTTAAATGGAAAACCAAAATATTTTCTTCTGCTTAGTATAGTGGAAAAAATTAAATTAAAGCGGGGATATTGCCAAAAGGTTTATTGCTTATTAACAGATGTTATTTTTGGATCGCTATGCAACTAGGTAAAACCCAATTCTTCAATATAGCAGCTCAGTAAACAAGTATAGGTTTTTTAATATTTTGATGGCAATAATCTGCCTGATGCTGGGTGTCAGTTCTGCTGGTGATCAAATCGATGGGTAAACTATTAAGCAATAATGATGGACAGTCTTTCAGAGGTAATTACTTTAGCAGTAAAAAAAAAAAAGTATATAAAGTGCACATGTTGACGCCTTTGCAATGGCAAAATCTGCTTTTGGGAGCTCCCTCAGCAGCTATGCTGTGCTGTACCAGCACAATTGCTAAAATAATAGCCCTCTAACATCCATGGAGAACAATGTGAAAACCTGGATGAAATGAATTTGGATGTTCTTGGGTTTCTTTCATATGACCAACATCTCCTTCAGGAAAACACTGTCACTCTTGGGAAACTTGTCATTATCCTTGAAAGGGTCTAAGGGAGACTAGAGATTGAGCTTGGGAAATATTATCCATGACTACCAGACCAGAGAGCTGTTGCGGAATAGGAAAGCAGATATTGCCATCCTGCTCTGCTTGCCTGTTTAAAGGGCATGAAAAGCTGAGCCTATATTTCCATCCAGAGGCTCTATTCTGCGTGCATATGTCTGTAGGATGTGTGCATTGCCATCAGTTGAGCATGTCCCAAGACTATTCTAAGCAATGATCTTTGAGAACTGTGATGGCTATCATCTCTTAGCTGAGGAATAAGTTTTTGCAATGAGTTCTTGATTAGAGGATATTTGGGGGTATGTAATGTTTGTGTAGCTAGGTCCTTTAGGATGGTTTATAGGTAGCCTGAGAGACATTTGATAGCAAGCAACAGGTCAGAGAGGCTTACTCATTGGTCTCTTGGACCTTGGTTGCTGTAAAACCTGCTAAAACCTATTATGCTTACACTGAGATGTTGTGATGATAAAGACTTTGCACTTGGAAAGAGTCTCGTGATAGCTCATACTCTTGTGAACCCCCATAGTTATGCTGCCCTTTCTTCCACAAAGATGACTTTTATTTGTCCCAAAAGAACGGGATCCATCAACTTCAGTTACCATCCAAAGGCATCCTGGTGGTGTCAGGTACCATGTTTTCTTTCAGTTAACAAAGTGAAGGTGGCCATTTACCTTGACGAAGCTGACAAACAGTAGGTCCTTAAACTGCAGAAACTCCATTTCTGTCACTCATATGTCAGAAATGATAGATTTACTGGGCACAGAACTCCAAGCACTTTGAAGCTGAGGGCTTGGCTGAGCCTGAATGCTGTATCATGTCGGCTATCTTTGCTGGGGGTTTGCAGCTTTATGTATTTCTATAGCAATGCAGTCTCTTTCCTCCTAGGGATTGGGCTGTACCTTTGAATACCACCATATGAACACCTGATTATGGTTAACTGCATCCTCGTTTAGTAAGGCACTGACAGAGCCTGTGCTGGTATTAGGAAAAATAAAGGATGATCAGTCTTTGGCATCAGAGCTGTAAGACAGTTGTGGCTTGTCTGCTGCACCCTGTAGAGAGGTGGGAGCTGGTCTTTTCTCCCAACTAACAGGGGATAGGACAAGAAGAAATGGCTTCAAACTGCACTGTGTGAGGTTTAGGTCAGCTATTAAGAAAAATTTCTTTGTTGAAAGGGTTATCAAACATTAGAACAAGTTGCTCAGGGAAGTGGTTGAATTGTCATTGATGGAGTCATTTAAAAGATGTGTAGGTGTGGTGCTGAGGGACGTGGTTTGGTACTGGTTTTGGCAGTGTTGGACTCAATGATCTTAAAGGTCCCTTCTAACCTAGATGATTCTATAATAAGATGCAGGAGATGTATAGATGCAGGAGACAAAGTAGGCAACTCAGAAATTACTAAAAGCAAAAAGAGAAAAACAAAGCATGCTTTTAAATTCAGGATTTATTTTTTTTTTTTGGTAGCCCAGAAGAGAATATAGGAAGAGGAAAAGTCTATCTTTCTGCTCTAAAACTATGTATTCATGCATCCTTAGTATTCCCAGTCCCTATATCCAGGAGCAGGATGAAGAAGCACCCTGGGATGATGAGAGAATCTGTTCACACTGACTTTACTTTCCCCTCTCCCCAGACAGAAGCCCTGTGGCTATAAACCAGAAAAGGTCTGCAGTGCACTTTGGCCATCGGGACAAAGCGAGGGGTTCAAAGCTGGGGGGACTGAGAGTATCACAGTCAACAGTTCCAGTCATGCTGGAAGCACAGAGGCAGAAAGGAAGGAGGCATCTTCTGCAGGACCAGTTACTGCTGGAGAAGGGAAGGTAGCTGTTCAGTGCACAAACTCCTCTTCAAGTATGCTCTAGAGACTTTTTGCTGCTTTGTTTGGGGAACTTCTGCTTTTAAGCCCTGCTTCTGTGTTTAGAATGGGTCTCGTTAAGCACACAGCCAAACTGCTGCTGCTAAAGGACCCATGGGGTTTGTTTTGCATTTTCTTCTGTAGGTTTTAAAAGATTTTTAACCTGCATATTGTTGATTTAGGTCATACATTAGGTGGTCCAAGAGCAAGAGGTGCTGAGAAGAAGAGAATAGATATCCTCCTAAACATGCCTTAAGGGAATCTTGCAAGAAAAAGATAAATATGACTTGTTAGGTTGTATTTTGTCTGTTATAGGTGGCCCTCACAGGGAGAGTTCTTATGTTTGGTTTATAAACACTTGGTTTATAAAACCATGGATACCTCTATTGCTGAACTTCCCTCACAAAGTGACCAGGTAATTCTTCTGTGTTTCACTGCAAAAAAACCCCAAAGTTATCTTAAACTGCTAGAGGGTGAGCCTGAAAGAGCGTCTGGAAAATGTGAACCTACATTAAGTATGAAATAATGGCATGTTGTTAGCACCGTGGCATTTTCTCTTTTTGTTTTATGCATGAGTCTGTCTGTTATATCTATGCTGTGTTGGCAATACTTTTCTTTTGCCAGGAAGACCAAAACTGGCCCGTTCATGGTAGTGTCAGTGAAATGGTAAAACCACTGTCAAAACTCGGGTTTTCAGTAGCTTCTGTACTCGGTCACTGCTCCTTTTGTAATGGCAGCACCTGCTGTTCTATTCTAATATTTGTCTGTCCAGGGAAAAGAACTTGCATGCAAAACTTGGGTAGTTAGTCACTGATGGTGCTCATCATGGTTATATGTCATCTTGATCATTCTGCAATATTAAACTTGGAAAATACATGGTAACAGTATGGCAGGACAAGAATTGGAGAAACATGCAATCATGGTTTGTGGTCACAGTATCCTCAGCTTACACTGATGTTAAGCAGATATGTGAGGTCTTTTCTCAGTTTCTATGGATTAGTAAGATTTGTTCTCTTCTCAGTGATTGACATGTTAATTAAGGATTCTCTGTTGAGGAAATGAGTTTCCAGAATGCTTGGGTTTGCAGCTATCAGCGTGGGCACTCTTAGTTTTATTTGACATTAATCTGTTGGCTTGAAGTGAGTAAACTGTTAAAGGTTCAGATTTGTGGATAATGAAGATTATTCTCATCATCTTTGGTAAATGTCTCATTGACAGTGGGGAATTCTAGAAGGCTCTAACAAACCTGAATGAATGTTAAAGAAAGTGGCGAAGGAAGATAAGTGTGTGATAGTTCATCTAGGGAAAACAGTGTAAACTATGCTTCCACAGTACTTACAGTCAGTTCAGAAAATACACCTTGGCATCACTGTTGGCAGGTCTCAAATCACTGGCTAAATATGCCATGACAGTCAAGAAGCCAGAAGGAAAAGAGGCACCACCAGGAATGTGTCTGAGGAACAGACAAAGGATGTCCCTTTCCTGGTACATAAAACACTATGAGGACTTGGGGTCTCCACATCTCATGAAGGGTGTCATGGGGTTTTGAAAAAAAAAAAAAAAAAAAGAGCAACAAGGAACCAAAATGTATGAAATCATGAAAGCAGTGGAAAAATACATTGAATGAAGAGCTCATATTCATGAGAACCCGCAATATGTGAGCAGCAGAATATTCTTGCAAACTTGTAGGGCATCAATTTAGAACAAATTTTTAACAGTGGAGTGGCTTTCTTTACACAGGGAGCACTGATATTCAGAAATTTGTTTCCATCAGAGTGACAGTGTCTGTGATCTGCTCCTGGTAGACAAAAAAAAAAAAAAGAGACAAGTATGAAAGCAGTAGAAAAGAAGACTTTCAGTCACCTCCAGGCAGTTGGTAAGGACTTCAGTCTTTTAGGGCAGAGCATTTTGCACAGCCAGATCAAACAGTGCTTGGTGATTTCCTGAGCACCAAAACTCAACCTTCTTTATTGTCAAACTGTAAGCGTGGCTCCTGGCACATCTTTAGTGTGGTCTAAGTAGCATCTTCCAAAAGAATTTTGGTTATATTTTGGAAGTTAGCATGAACCAGAGACCATTTCCAATGGACATTTTAGATACAGCCACCCTGGAGTGGGTGATAGGAAAGTCTAACACTGTGGATGTGACAAGATAGCTCCACTGCCTCAGGGTGACTCAAAGAACAAGTGCTGGCACCGGAATGGGATGGGTATACTGCATGGGTGTACTGGAATGGGTATAACCAGAGTGTTGAAGATCTATGGCTCAAATGTTGCTGCTGACAATGGGCTATGGGCATTACAGACTTAAGGAATCTTATAGTGGGTCTGTACCCAAGCACACCTCTGAAGCTGACAGACAACGTGTATGGCAAATCAGGGTAGAGAGGCTGATGGATCAGCTGTTCATTTTGGGTAACAGCATTTATTTTTGAACTCTGCCCTTGGTTTTAGTTCTGAAGGACTTAGGAACAAATGTTCTTCCATGTTTGCCAATTGTGTAACCTCAGCCATGCATATTACTTGCATAGCTAATTTTTGCATGGACACCTTGCCAAGCCAACTGTCCCATTTTTCTTGTGTGTTTACGCAAGAGGGTAGTTTTGCACAGCTCTGGTTCAGTGAGCTTGTAGAGTAATCATTTACTGGGCTCATGGATTTCCATTGCACCTGTGCTTCTGGGAAGTACCCAAAGATTTCTGAGTGGAGTCCTATACACCCGTCTCCAATTCTTCCCGTAGCCACAAACGAGCAGCTGCTTCCTGGTCTGTGTGACTTACGAACCATGACTACAACATTTGTGCAGGATGACAATTTTAGAGAGGAAACCACTTTGATGGGTCAGCAGGGGGAAGGCAAAATTTGAATAAGGCCATAAAAACCTACCTGAGACAAAAGCGCTGTAAGAAATTCTGGAAGTGTTTCAACCAAGGAAATAAAAAAGATTTTGAGTTTTAAATTTGTCTCCTGACAGGTTTGTAAAACGCATGCACATCCAATAATGAAGAGGCCATTCAATGTGAAATTTGGTGTACAGAAGGTGGGAGCTGAGGTCCTTATTTATTTCCCCTATAATGACTTACATGAATCAGTTAACAGAGATTATATTGTGCTGGGTCGAACCTATCACCATTTTCAGATGTCAGGGTAAATCTCAGCCTATCAAAGAGACTGGAGTACCATGTGTGCATCAGATGGTGATGAGTAGTTAATCAGAGCAGAGCTTTCACTTTTAAGTTGGCTTTGAAAAGTTATATGTGTTACTTTGCCAGAGGGCAACATCAAATGCTGCAGTGATGCCACACTATTTTTCTCCTTCTAGTGGTCAGGTGTGGAATAATGTCCACCAGTGTTCAACAAATGCAGTATTTCAGGTCTAAATTCCTTTTCAAAATGTTCAATATCACCACTCTGGAATGATTTAAGATAATCTGACTGTGATAGTCTTCTTATTAAGATAGGACATTTTTGATACGTATTAAATTCTTGCCCTCAAGAAATATTCTTGCCTTCAGACAACACTATTTATTCCTGGAAAAAGTTTTTGCAAGAAAGGGTCTAGATGTCCTCGTGGACACCAAGTTGACCATGAGCCAGAAATGTGTCCTTACAGCAAAGAAAGCCAAGGATGTCCTGGGCTGCATTAGGCAACGTATTGCCAGGAGGCTGAGGGAGGTGATTCTTCTTCTCTGCTCAGCAGTGGTGAGGCCACACCGGGCGTGCTGTGTTCAGTTCTGGGCTCTTCAGTACAAGAAAGAGGTAGATCTACTGGAGAGAGTTCAATGAAGAGCCATGAAGATAATGAAGGGACTGGAACACTTCTTTTATGAAGAAAGATTGAGAGAGCTGGGACTGTTTGGCCTGGAGAAGAGAAGGCTCAGGGATTTCTCATCACTCTACAGAAATTGCTGAAGGGAGGGTGAAGAAAAGAGGGAGCCAGGTTCTTTTTCAGCGGTGCTGTGACAAGCGAGAGGCAGTGGACACACACTGAAACGTGGGAGGTACTGTCTGAACATCAGGAAATGCTTTTTTACTGTTAGGGTGACTAAGCTATGGCTCAGGCTGCACAGAGAGTTGGTGGAGTCTCCATTCTTGGAGATACTCAGAAACTGTCTGGATGTGGTCCTGTGCAACTGTCTCCAGATCCCCCTGCCTGAGCAAGAGGGTTGGACCAGATGGTCTTCCAACTTCGACCAGTTTGTAATTCTGTGATCTTACATGGAACATTGCAATCACTTCTACTAGTGTAGCCATGGATGTGCAAGGATTTGTACCTGAGCTAGAGTATGTTACAGGAACACCTGAATTCACATCTCAACTGCGGTGTGGAAGACGTGACTGTAACACGGGATGCACAGCCCTCCCACTCACTGACTTTAAGACCAACATCCTTGCACTACTGTGCCTTTGTTACTCCCCCCTTAACTAAAGAAAGTACTAGGGCTACAGAATATTTCACTCTGACCATTTAGAACTGTAAAATTCCTGAAGCCACATTAATTTATTTGCTTTCTGTAATACAGCAAACAAAATGCTGACTTTTCCCAGTCATGGTGGCCATTATATCAGCAATATTAATGCCTAAAAATATGAATATAGAAATGATTTCTGAGATCTTTCCATGTTTTGGACATGCTACTCCCATGGGGAAGTGTAGTCATGCACATATGCATCTGTATTTTCTGACAATCCAGGTGTACTCTCCTGACTTAAAGCCATTGTTCTTCCTACTTTGAGAAATGACATCATTGTTGTAAGTGTAGTGATATATATTTCTGAGAATTTATGATGGTGGCACTGCTGACAAGAACTGAATAAGCTTGGAAGGTGCCTAAGCACATGAAATCAATCCAATGTATAAGTAGTTAGGTCTTTCACAAGATTAATGTACACAATTTTACAACAAGTTTTCAGGTCAGCCCCTCCTACTAATCTAATTCAATAGATCTTAGGATCAGCAGAGCTGGACTGTGTCCTGGTAATCTCTGTGGATAAATTGAATTATGCTAGATGCTGTAGACTGATCCTTCTGCTGCAGAAATATCTGTACTGGAGGATTCCCTGCTGATGAAAAGCAAATTTGACCCATCCAGGCTGAAATTTTGGGTTAGGATGCAGGCACGTAACTGCAAGCCACTGGGATGCTGCATCTTAATTAGTTAGTGCTCCCCAGGAAAACCACAGTAAATGGTAAGGTGCATTCTGCTCCTCCTTTCCATTACAGCATAAAATATGTTGATGTTAGCTACCATGACACCAATAAATTTTAACTTACCAGACTACCAGCACAGGTGCTCAAAAAAATGCAGCTTGGTTGTTCTGAACCACTTACCCATACTCGTTAAAGCTTCATCCCAGCGGAAAATGGAATTAAAAACTGGCCATCAAAGACCAGTCGTGTCTGTACATCGTCTTGGCTGTTTTCTCAAAACAGTGGTCTGCCGAGTGCTGTTTCTTGTATTAACTGAAACACACTTTACAGTGAATTTTTATTGTTCTGTGAAGGTGAAAAGTAAAAAGGAGCTCTACATCTGCCCTGTCTGACTAGCTAGAATGCAACATTTTTCTGAAGTATTTACTAGTTTTTCTCTAAGTGATTTTGAAAGAAACTTAGGACAGCATAGAAATAGGAGGTCCGAAGGTCCTCTTATGAAGAAAAATGCTTTCCTTGTTTTTATAAGTACAACAATGAAAGCATCTTTTCTTAACTTCTTGGTCCACCTGGGTGAAGTCTCATCTGTGCTGTGAGGTGGATAAGTGTGGGATGTATAACTGTGAGACACTCTGGAGACTCAAGATATGTATGTGCTCAAAAAAGTAATCAGAGGAGTTAATGGTGGAAAAAAATGTCCATAAAATGGCTATTAAATGTGTCTAGCAACAGCATTTAGCTCTGAAAGTCCCTAAACTTGCTTGATAGAAGCTTCAGGGCTATAATAGGTGGATTATTCTATACTGAGTTTTCTTTCTTGTCCCCTTTTATTATGCTCATGCTAAAAGTCTTGAATAGAGTCTAAGCCAAAGAGGAGTTTGGTTTGATGTGGTACAGCCAGGCTTAGGAGACTTTGCTTGGGGTTTACATGTGCCTCCAATCTTGCTTGCTCTGGGTGTGTCCTATTGCTGTGATTCCTTGGAACTTGATGATCTTCAAGGTCCCTTCCAACTTTAATCATGAATTCTATGATTCCAGAGACTAGGGCTAATTTCAGTGTCCTCCACATCAAACAGAAACCACGCTTCGAAGGGAGAAGCTGAATGAGAGTGTCTCGGTAAGGCAATTACATAAGAAATGACAGCAGAAGAGAAAATTAAAAATAACTACGACTATTTTAAGGATGTGTATACCACAGGGTACGCAGCTATTGTGATGGGCAAATAAAAATGAGAGGAGCAGGACGACAATATAAGCAGCGGTGTTCTTCTCATTTTAAAGACAGAATGTGTTGCATCTGAAGGTCAAATGCAGGATACTGTTATTAAGTATTAAGGATAAATTTGTTTTGAAGAAACACCAGATGCTTACTAAGTATCAGTGAAGGAAGTGTACAAAAGATGAACAGTTCTAGCAATGACAATAAAGGAACAGAAGCAGAATATAAAAAAGCAAATAAAAAGCTGCTTTTTGCACATCATGCGGCATTTTACAAATACAGAATCCACCTATCTGTGAGTAAACTGTTAGCAAAAGATGTTTTGCACTAAACATCTTACAGAGTTGAATTGATGAGTCTACCATTAGAAACAGCAGCAGAGAAATGCTAACTTTGCAATGAACATTTAAGTTAACAACATTTTTCCTTATTCAAGCTTTGTTCTCTCAGAAGAGTAAACCCCCTCCAAGTTTAAGGAGCATGTTATAAAAAAAAAAAAAAAAGGACATTATCTTTCTGCCTGCATGTTTAAAATGTAAAGTGTCATCCCTAGCACTACTGCATAATTCTCTTTTCTACTACCTTTTACAGAAAGCACAGTAAAGTTGCTACTTCTATTGAAGGTAAATATGGAAGCAATATCAAAGGCAAAACAGCACCTTTATTTGAAGTGAGGCACATTCTTCTCGATCTGTTAACAGAGAAGATGCCCCTGCCCTTTGGAAAGGCTGAAGTCAAGACCTTTAGCTGAATAGGCTGTTTCTTTCATAATAATACCTGAATTGCAGCTTAAGTGCTTGCCTATTTATTTCCTCTTCGATTGCCTTGCTGGTAGGTCTCAAGGCACTGATTGATGTTTTTTTTTTTTCGCCTCAGCCAGTACCAAAAATGCATAAGCTGGAAAGTTTTTTCCTAAGTGAAAGCTAAAGTGGGCTTTCAGGTATTTTTGGCTACGAGTGCATTAATATTGTGGTATCCAGCAATAATGCAAAACATATTTACTGTTCACTTCAGCTGTGCTGATGGGGAACTTTCTCCTGGTCTTACATAATCAAGGGATATAGGGGGTCACAGAGAAGCCATTCAGTTGGTAAATATATTTAAGCACTTACTGGCTTCAGCTCTGCTTTGAAGGCAGCTGCACTGGTAACTGAGAGACTGATACTTATCTGCTCGCCTGTGTTGCTTGATGATGATCCAAAAGCACAGGAGTTTCTTTCCTATTCTTAGGTAGTTCATTGGCTGTTCTAAGCTTCCATTTCCTTACCTTTGTTAGGCTCCTACAAGCCTTTTTGGTCTCTAAAGTCCTTGAATTCTCTGATAAGTGCTACAGAAATGCAAAGCATTGCTATCCTATGGTAGCTCTGTATTCCTGAGGAACAGAGAAGATTGCATAGAGGAGAGAGGAGTTATAGGAGAGACAAAAATCATACTCTTGAAAATTAGTTCTGCTGACTTGTATCTACGTATCCATTTATAACTCTTGATTGTGCCTACCCTTGAGGTTTATACCTCAAGCTTTCAAATATGGTGCTTCAGGAAAAGGGGGACCCACTGTGTGATTGATCTCCTGACTTACCTGAACCAAGCGGCGTGCTCTTCCCTACCCCGTGGCAGATTGCACTCCCCACTTGCATTGCAAGCAGTTCTAGCTCCTCTCCGGTGCTCCAGCCAGGAGTACCACAGCTGCACAGTGTCTTGCTTCATGGTAGACTGTGACATTCTTTGAAGGAGAAGTAACCTGGAACCAAAGGAGACAAAAAAATGTTCTGACCATCAGCACTGGAGTGTCAACACTTTGAAGAAAGCAGAGACTGTTGAGGGCTTCTGGAATTAGGACAGCTCTTAAGGAGGAAAAAAAAACCTCCATCTTTTTCTTTGATAAAGAGCACTTAATCTAATATTTCAGTTATTTTATCCAGAGCTGTGCTAGAAGTGGGTTGCTTTTTGGAATATATGGCTAAAAAACCACAGTTAAGTCTGTTGCCAGCAGTTTTTGCTTCACCCTTTTTTTTCTCTCTCCCTTCTTGAGGTTGGCAAGAAGCATCTCCATGAGTTGAGTTCTCAGCTCTCAATCACAGTTGCTAATGCAGCTGTTCACTGTGCATTTTATTTTAAATACTACTACGAACATTTACCACTCTTTATCTTGTATTTCCTCTATGGGGAGGACGATGTGTGCAGTGTGGTATTTGGCTTTGGAGGTTCATGTCTTGTAGTTTCTATTCTGATACTTGCTTCGGGCAGTAGGTTGCACAAGCATACCTTAGCTTGGAACACGATTGAATAATCCTGAATTCTAGCATTGTCCCTTGTGCAGAAGAGCTTTTTACCCACTTATTGGATATTATCACAACCCTTGAGAAGCAGAATTGTCCACTGTGGGTTTCAGTTTTCAACAGGAGAATTCTGTCATATGTTGAACGTGGGACAACTTAAACGCTTGACGTCAAGAGGAAAGGGAAGAGCTTCAGCAGAGACAGCTCTCCATGGCAACAAAACGTTCAGGTATTTTTAGTTTCTTCCAGGAAACTCACAAAAGACAGAACCCTGCTCTGGCCTTTGCAGAGCGCCCTGGCTGATCTCATGTGGGGAAGCTGAGCTTGCCTTTGCTGATCTGCAGATACAACAATGTCAATTTGCCTGCTCAGTGAGCTATCAAGGGCTCCTTTCTTTGGAGGGCACTTCCGCAGAACAAGTCATATTTTTCCTGCTGCTCAACGAAGTGATGAGAGGGTATTTAAGTGGACCCTCTGGGAAGGAAACCATGTGAAAGCTGTTTGTCATGAAAATGAATTCCTAGCTTTTGTATTAAGCAAACAAACAAACAAAAAGAGACCAGAACAAATCGAGACAGCTAGTCAACAAAGTGGATAGATCACACCCTTTCTACTTTCTTCTAGTTACCAAGTAATTCACTGCAGTACCGACACAGAGATGATATAGAATCCACTGCCATGGAGATTTAGCTCCTGAATTTGGTTAGTGCTAGTATAATACCAGCCACTAACCAAAATTAAAGAAAAAAAAAAAAGTAAAATCTAAAAGGATTCAGATTTCTTACAGTTTTTTAATTCTTTCATGTGTCTTCATTAAAACAGATTAATTTCTCCTTGTGCAGGACTGATACGGTAAAGATTTTACTTTAATGAAGAGGAGGGAAACCGCTAGTGTTAACAATTTCTTACTTAGGCAGGGATGCAGGTAACAGGATCCAGAGTCACACTGGGGCCTTCAAGTCAGATCCAATGGACTACAAAAATGGATAAAAGCAGTAACAAGTACTGGTGGCTGGCTGGCCCAAACCTCTGTTTTGGTGGCCTGTGGCCATCATTGCCCAGGAGTCTTGCTGATCACAGCAGGTTGCTGAACCCAGCTTGCTAGGAATCATTGCTATCCCCAGACCAAGAATGGATTCTTCATGTAACAACAATACAGCACAGAGTAGATGGATGGGACCTGCACAGTGCCAGGAATAAGCACTGTGAATTAAAAGAATATTGATTGAACAGAAGTCTTGTATAGTATCCAAGTGATCTTGGTCAACATGGTTCCTCTGACTAGAGTAGTATCATCAGGATCTCAGAGTAGGTGTCAAGACCACGAAGTCTAGAGATAATTATGCTTTTGCCCAACAGATCACTCTTTACTGAGAAGTGCAATGCACCATTCAGCCATCACTGTGGGGTAGTAAGAGGCATTCTGCCTTCAGGGTGTACAGTAAGTTACTGTGGGCTCCTATATAAACATGTATATAAACACATATCTCCTACGTGTTGATATCTCTTTGCAATCGTAGCTCTCACCCTGCTCCTTAGGCAAAGATCTATTGTTCTCTCCACTTACCTGCTTGCAAAGCCCTGGCACACAAAAATCTTCCTCTTTATAATGTGCTGTTGGCTCACAGACTCTCAAATCACTGCAGTTTCTTAACAAAGAACATCATGATTGAGCAATAAAGGAAAATAAGTTTGTAGACAAAGTGTAATTAGAACTGGCAAAGCTGCTCTTTGCTATTCAGGAACATACTCAACTATGTTTTCCTGTTGTTTACTTACTGTCTTTATTTGTCTGAAAGAATAAATATAAAAAGGGAAGAGGCACAGTATTTTATTCAGCAAAAAAGCAGACACAGAAAAAATAGGCACTGAAATTGTTGTTGACCTCCATTTGGAGATCTGAACTGGAGTAAGATAACGTAGCCACTTGGCTTCAGTTTTAATTTATTGATGGGCAATGACAAGGCAAAGTCCCAGGTACACCCATGTTCCTCTTCATATTGACCAGGCACGATGGGAGCCTGTTCTTCAGGGTGTAACAACCTGGTATCTGCCTGTCCCTAGGAGCTTTCTCTTGCAGGTTATCAGTGACGTGGGCAGGTGGTTGCAAGGTGAGAGTGTGCTTTAACCTTCTCATTGTGGAGCCACCCCATGTCCAGCCCACAGCCAGCCAGGCTGAGCAATGTGTTAAGCTTAGTGACTATCCAAGAGGTTGGGTGCAGACAGACTGGTGGCTCCTGTCAAAAATACAGGTTATTTGACTCTGGGGAGCAGAGCTGGAGTGAGAAAAAGAGGAGACTGCAGTGCAGAATGCTAAATCACTCTCACATCCTTTCCACATTATGCAATGTTTGCCTTGATAATTTTGAGATTCATATTTTCCTTTGCACTGCAGTTACCAACCTGTCTTTTTTTTCCCCTGATTCTTCCTCTGTGGTTAATTTTCTCCATTTCAGTTCAAAAGCAACACTAAAGCTCCTTGTCACTGGTTTGCCTGTTTGTCTCTTCCTCCTCAATGTTCTTTGGTGCATTTCTGCATCTATCATTCTCAGATTTAAATTATTTTCCCATTGTGAAGGGTGTTGCACAGATTAAGGCCTGAGTTCATTTTAAGTTAATTTGATTTTGGGGTTTTGGTTCATCAAATTTTTTGACTAACGTCGATGTGCTTTTTTCTTGCCTCTCCCCTCTCCTCCCCTCTCTCTTCTCTGCCTGCCTCCCTCCTATAACCCACGTCTTCCTGGGATGAAGGTTATTTTAGTCTGAATGCCAGTTGAAATTCATTGCTTTCGCCTAGCACTCCAACGCTGTTCCCCATGCATCTGCTGTCTTATGTGCTTTTTCAATCTCTTGTCCAAATTCTGTTGGTTTCTAAAACTGGGAACACTTCATTTGCAAATGGTTTCAGTTGTCTCTCTCTTTATTCGAATCACCAGCTTGCCTTCTATAATTTGCCCTAACTTTCTGATAGAGATGTGGCCACAGAACACTTCCACTGACTCACCAGATGAAACCTCTGAATTTTAAGCTCTTCAAGGAAAAAACAGTGATTGTGTCCTAATTCTGCAAAGTGCCATATATAGTGCAATGCGCAAGTTGGAGAAAAATACTCTTGGAAAATGAGTGAGGAGCTATTTGAATGGAAATAGCTCAGTGGATGTTTAAGACCACCTGGGAAATCAGTGACCACTTAGCTTGACTTCAGTAGGCTAGAATGAGTAGCAGGGGATTGTAAAAATAAGTATTTTGGGAAAATAATCCTGCTGAACAATAAGCACCATGAGTTTGAGGCATTAATCATGTCTGACAAAAACTGTGGCCTCTTTTGATATTACAGGGTGGGCGGGTGAAACACATATGGTGGATGTAATCCACCTTTTTTTTTTTTTTTTTTGAGGAAAGTATTTGATACATTACAATCTAAAACTCAGGATGCTACAGAAAGATGATGGTGTAGTTAACATTGGCTGACATGACATTTCCCAACAGGCCAGCTTGACAATAGAAGCAAGGGTGGGAGTGCTGAATACTTGAGCAAACATGAACAATACCTTTCAGGAAAGTTACAAGAGGTAGCGAAGCCTGGATCAGAACCAGAAGTGAACTCAATGACCCAAAAGTAAATACAAGATCAGGATTTTTCAGGTTATTCCTTCTTGGAATTCCACATCGATTAACATGACAAATGGTACCATGATGGGAAGTAGTGTAAATGGCACCCAGAAAGAAAATCAAAATACCTATTAGTTACCCTGGTGAGAGTGGAAAGGAGGAACACTTAGTTGATATGAAGTTTTAAAATAGAAAGAAGCTGTGTGATATACATGAGTGCCCTGGAAAGATAGCCATTGAGTTTCCAAGGAATCCTTACAAAATATTGAATCGCAGAAGTTATTTGAAATAGTCCCCTGTTAAAACTAAGTGCTCTGTAATCAAGAGGAGATTGCTGCAGACCAGGCAGCAACCTACTTAGGCTTGTGTTTCTGAAAGCCAGAGGTCATTCATTTGATTAATATTGCAACATTAAATAATGTTCATACTGCAACATTTAATGATCTTACATGTCTGAGGCTAGTTTTAGAGCTTGTTACTTTGCTGACACATTTTGGGGATAAAAAAAACCCTAGCAAACCAACACAAAACCTGGACAAATTAATTGTTTAGAAGTCAGTAATCTAACTTAATCAAAGTGCTTTATGCTTTGGTAAAACAACTGAGAATTTTGCCTAACTCACCTCGGAGCTAGCCCAAGATGCTAAACTTAGATATGGAAAATTTTTTTATATCTACAGGATAAATCTGCTACTACTGTGGTTCTCAGAGCTTTCATAACTGGAACATTCTTTACTTTTACTTTAATTTAAGCCCCACTTTCTCCCTATAGGCACCACTATCTCTATGCTGTGCTAATAATAGCTATAAGTTGTGATGATGCAGACTATTCCTCTCCACATCATATTTTCAATCTCAAATGATTTATCCGTTATGAACTTGTCCTCTCCAGGTCTTGTATCTGTTCCATACAACCCTATGCAGATTCTTTCCCCAACACCTGGTGTTGTCATCAGGCTCATTTTCCTTATAAAACCTCTCTGGGCTATTTTTTGGACACAGAAATCATTGGGCATTTCTCTCCTTATTCACAGCACGATCTCACAGCTTCCTTGTCCTAACTGGCCAGTTAGGGTGCTTCTTGTAAGAGGAATAGTCCTACCTTGGGTTTGGCAACTGTGCAAGGCTGCATGCACAGGCAAAGACAAAAAAGATGGGGAAAGCCTCGCTTCTGCCTCTGCCTGAGAAGAGCATTTCCCTGCCTGCCAGGATGCTCATGCACAGCCTGTCTCATTGCTTCACAGTAAACGTGTCTCATGCAGCTCTGTGAGAAGTTAACGTTTCAGAATGTTAGAGAGAAGGCAAAAAGCAAGAAAAGCGAGGAAAAAAAGGGCTTGAAGCAATGATCATACCTTGTAATCCTTAATAGTCCTGTCCAAGAATCTTAGAAATGTTGCACTGTGGTCATCAGACAGTAATCCTTATCCTAATCGAATCACCCCATCCAAGGTCCTGCAATTATTTGTCTATTTGTCTCTCATTCTCATCAGCTTCTGCATGTTGAAGTTTTGTGAAGCTAAATATTTTTGGGATCCTTAAGAAGACACAGCCCCTGTCTGTCCTCCTGACTCAAATATTTCATGCTTTGCATAGATAACTTTGATGGGATATGAAGAGCTTTTACATCTGCCATCTGGACTCTCGCAATCCCGCTTAGGATCACATCTACTGACCTTCCACCCTCTTGACTGCTGACACTGTTTTCTGTCCAGAGTGATCCTCACTCAGTTTCAGGAAAAAGGCTCTTAGCACAACTCACGAAAAAGATAAATCAGTGACATTATTTTAGATATGAACACGGCTCGTTGCCCTGTTGAATGCAGTATGCTGAAAAACACTCAAATTAATTTAAAGCATGCCAAGAATGTATTTCTCAATTTTTTTTTTCCCAAAATTTGTTCTGGCTAAAAAACTGAAAGCTTGTATGACTTTCACCAGTTATTTCTGATGGGCCTCAGTTAAAATGGGTTTAAATCTAATAACTTCTGACCTTCATTAGGGAGATGGAAAGCAGATTGCTTGACCTTAGAACTGTGGGATGAAATGTTGCCTCTTGGTGCCTCGTCATTCTTTAAAGATGCAGTAACAGGACTGTGCTTTCTTTGATGTATCAGAAACATTAGAGTTCATTGTGTTCATTGCTGATCATCACCAATCCTCAGTACATTTGGGAGTCTTAGTGCTTCTTGTGATGAAATAAAAGTAACTGGTAACGTCCTGGACATTTTTCAGAAGCTTGGTGTGATGCTAAAAGTTTCAAGTCAAGATCTGCCACATGCATACTTTTTAACTATGTATTGGGCTGTTGGCCCACCTATAGCTTAAGCCCTGAAGGTGGCCTTCTTAACACAAGCATCCAGATTTATGCTCTTAGATTTAGGTCTCTATAAAGTATGTGTCTACATGTGTGCTAGGTGTCTAATCTCCCATAACAGTTGGTAGAAATGAGATGCCTGAGGAGACAAATCTGTTTATACACCTCCTACAGTGTCTAATTGCTTTCAGTTACAGCTGGATCAGGGAGCTCTTAATGACCTGTGAAACCATCAGAATAGAAGTTTAATTTGAAAAGGTAATGTCCAAGGGCTGCTTGATGCCCTAGTTCAACAACTGGATTTTAGGGATGAGCTTAGGTATCATTGGTAATGAGCAGGTCCTTCCTGTCAGCAGGCTGCTGGTCACTGAAGCTCACTTGTAGGAGTTTTCAGCCATTTGAGACACTTTTAGATAGCTGAGATATCCATATGAGAGTGATAGATATGACACAGGACATATATGAGACCTGTGCTGTTATCCAAAGGCCTCTGCAGGCCAGGTGGGACAGTGGCTCAACTCAGTTTAATATGTTATGCAAGGGCATCTGATTTAACATCCAGCAGAAGTCCTCTACAAACCCATTATTTCTCTGTTCTTCTAGTTCAAATTTACTGACACTGGTATGGAAGAGTGTGGTTCTGAATTTGTGCTCTAGGCTTCAAATTCCTAAACCTACAGTGTCTATCTCTTGGGATACTTTTCCTCCCTGAACCCTCATGAAATTCCTTCTGAATCATGCCAGTGTGCACATGCTATGGGGAACTGGAACGGTATGAAGCTCAGGATGGGTTCTGGTGATGGTGCCTAAGAGGAGGGAATACAGGTGGGAGCACTGGATCCTTGGTGAAGAACCATGAAAAAATGAAAACTGGAGTAGAAAGGCGAGAGCAAAGAAATTCTGATTGCAACGGCACCAAATCTGCTGGAAAACAAGAATATGAAGAAATTTAAATAAATTTAAGAAATTTAAAGAGCAGGCAAATTGAGGTCTTTGTATTTGGCCTAACCCTCCACCCCCTCAACAGCAGTAAGAATAGCAAGTGAGGGGATTAAACTGCAGCAGCTCAAAGGTCAATAGGAAAGGAGAGAAACTTTGACCAAAACAATGTGAATGTTGTCAGAGACACATGAATGATTAATGTTTTTAAGGTATTATGGGTACCCAGATCATGTGGAAGAACTATAGATGTGCTTTCTTAGGGATGTAAAGTGAGTATAAAATGCTGTTCATGGAAGTTGCTCTTCTTCCTGGTGCATAACAAGGAAATCACTATAAAAATTATCAACTAGAATCCAGAACCTCACTGCTTGTATGCACCTCTTTACAAAAATAAGGTGGAAGACATGGATTGCTTCACTTTCTGGACCACTAAGAAGTACTTGCTTATAATGGTTTGGAAAGTGGTATAAAATCTTCTGGGGAAAATGTTCAGATGTGCTAGATTGATGTCAAAGTGTTGTCAAACCTCATGCTGCAGGATTAGTAATATATAGTCAATGTTAGATCAGAAGCATCTCGTTTGAGTCGGATGAAGGACTTTTTACTCATGTCCTTTTCAGCCCCTGACAATGGCCATTGTCAGAGGTGGCATTTGGGATTAAATGTGCCTTATCTTGATGCAGGATAACAGTTCCTGTCTTCCTAAGTCAGGTGTGAAACAAGGTCATTTTTACATCCTTCTTCAATGTTGTTTAGATACAGCGAGTAATTCCTGCGTGGTGAGAATGTTTTGACTGCAGATTAGGTGCGCAAAGGAAATGGTAGATGTTCTGTCAAATGGGCAGTGGATGAGGACTGAATAAAACACTGTGAAAAGTGAGGAGCTCTGAGACCTGCATTGATGAGGGAGGGATTATTTGACCAAGCAGATATCTTCATTTCTCTTGTAACTTTTGCAGAGTCCCCTCGCCTTGTCTTGTTCCTCAGCAGTAAAAGAAGTAACATTTTCCCTGTTTTCCATGCAGCCACCACAGTTTTAGCCAAAAAAGACTAGACTGATTAAATCCTTCTGAGGTGACTTTCTGAGTTGTGTGAGATACAGCTTCATCAATTTTCACTGTCTCTGTGTTGTATGTATATTCCTTATAGGTTTAGCATTTACTTCACATTGAGGTTTTTCACTGCATGGTACTGAATTAATCTTTCCCTGACTTGGACAGTCACAATCACGAAATTAGTTAATTAGTGACAGGAAAAGGGACGATGGTTTTAAACCGAAAGAGGGTACTTTTAGATTGGACATAAGAAAGAAATTTTTAGGATCAGGGTGGTAAGACACTGGCCCAGGTTGCCCAGAGAGGTGGTAAGTACTTCATCACTGGAAACATTCAAGGTCAGGAGAGAGGGGGCCTTGAGCAACCTCATCTAGCAAAATATGTTCCTGCCCATGGCAGAGGGTTTGGACTAGATGATCTTTAAAGGTCTCTTCCAACCCAAACCATTCTATGATTCTATGAAAATAAAAGTCCTGTGCTGTTGTGTGGCACAAGATCTGTTTCAACAGCACAGCATGTCTCTGTGCTTTCCTTTCTGCTGACCCTGGAGTGGGTGGTAGCTGTGGCAAAGGCAGTGGTGATGCCATCAATGATGACAATGTGGCAGACACAGCTGAAACAGCCACAGTGGTTGTTTATTGGCCATAAATAAAACAGTATGTCCTATAGAAAAGGAGTAAGCTTGTGTGTATTGGAGCCAAAGTAAGGTCTCCTGACATTATTGATGGGTATCTTAAACAACAGCCTCACAGGACCTCATGGAAGTTGCTTTGCCTGTGCTTAACTAGAGTTTTTAAGAGGTGCTTGGTATTTGCTGATCTCTGGCACTACGGAGGTGGTCTGCATGGTATGTTATTTCCATGAGAACAGGAGAAAGGTTTACTGTGCTGCTTAAAATTGGCTATTTCCCCACAGTGGTAGGAAAGAACATCTCAGGGTTGAAAAAACCCAGGACTGTAGTCTAGCAAGTTGAATGAATGAATTGTTATCAAAAACTTTCTTGCAACTTTATTTAAATTTACAAGATGCTTTACAACAAGGAGAACTAGGGAATAAGCAGTTGTTCTTCCTATGCTGTGGGCCTTTGGGAAAAAATACTGTGCTCTAATCACCTACAACTCACAAACCTGAGCAGACTAAAGTTAATAAGGGAAAAAAATACACGAGGTTTCTCTTTTTGCTGTTGTTTGGCAACAGAGAAAAAGATGATGTAAATATTTGTGTTCCATTGACAGATATAGTCAAAAGCCCAAGGGACAAGCTTTCAGGTGGCACAGCATTACAGAAGATAAAACCAGACAGATATTTTCTATGGAACACAAATTTAAACTCATCTACAGAGAATGAGAAACCAAGAATTGTTTTGACTGTATCCCAAAAATCTGGTTAGTGCAGATGCATGTGAAGCAGTTTATAGACTTCTTGCAAAGGACAGATACAATGAGAAAGAAGAGTCCAGTGGTTATGTTTCTGGCTTGAAGGTTATTTTTGCAAGCACTGGTTAATACTATGTTCAGATACTGGCCACATCTTGGGAGACATTTTGGTCCTAAAAAAGAATAACAAAGGGAGCGGAATATATAGCAGAGCATGAAACTTGCTGCTTCATGGAAGCAGGGTCCGCCTGAACTAGAGTTCAGAAGCTCAGGTATTAATTATGCACTGCCTATTGAAACTAGGAAATGGCCGATTGTTAGAAGAAAAAACCTCTCAGCCAACATTTCAGGAAAGTCAAGCAGGTGACATTAAGGAGCCACAGAATGTGCTGCATACCCGCTGGTTTGATTTTGCCCTGGGAGGAGCTCCTACTATTGACATGGTCCCTTGGAGCTGGTAGGCAGCTCTCAGCTTTCCATTGCCACCTCTGCTGAGAGGCCCTGGGTGGTTGCAGGGCAATGGCAAACTGATAGGGATGGGTCACAGGTGGAGGAAAGCACCCCTTGACTTCTCCTACAGCTGGTGAGGAACATTTACACCACCAGTCTTGTCTGTCTGAAGCCCTTCAAGAATTTACTTCTTTCTCAACTGGGAGTAGCTCAAACAAAATAAATGGTGATTAACGAAATAAAACCATGACATAATACATTAATAGACATGCCTTGGGGGGCTAGGGATCAAGTCCTCAGTTACTTCAACCCAGCAGACATATCCTCAGAGTCTGAGGGCTTGAAGTCAGCTCTGCTCTGGCCTTCCTCTGTGTCCTTGGGCATTTGGTGCAGTTTTGCTGTAGAAGTTCCTGTTCTGTAAAATGAGAACTTTAACATGTCTGTTATTTATTTATGCCATAAGGCAAGCATTGTCTCTTGGTATATGAATATACAATGTTTTGCATAATGGAGCTTAATATAAGTTCCTTTAAGATATCTCCGTTGAATGATAATGATTAATAAAATTGAATAAGTTGTATTTAGAAAGGATAAAATAAGTAGTGCTGTGATTTACTTTTTTCTTCGTAGGCAATGAAGTGCAGAAATAATTGGAACTGAATAGCAGCACCTATTTAAAAGTGATTAAAGAAACTTTTTACATACTTCAATATTAAACTTTAGATCTTCTAAGGTTTATATTTCAGTTGAATGAAGGAAATAATTTTCAATGGAAATTATTTGTGGTTTTTTTTTTTCCTAAATGGTTCTGAATGCCTCTCCTCTAAATGAATGCACACCACAAAGACATACGTAAAGTTACTCATAAATATGTGCAACACAGCTTTTATATCTATCTTCTCACAATCTCTCTTCTCACAGAGGGAAGGATGAATAGTGAATTAATGAGACAATGCAGAGGTAACTTGGTAGGAATAAGACAAGATATATGAGTGAGGCCCTATGGATGTGTTTATAGGGCTAGACAGTCGCTGTGAAGTAGGATTCTCCTCTGGTCCCTTGGCACCCTCAGCATCCAGTGGTACCTCCGTGATTCCACTTCTTTTGGGCAACTTACCTTTTTTGAGGTGCTGTCCTTGACAGATTAAGACAACAAGTCTAAAGGATTAGACTTTAGTCATCAATTAAAGTAGATGAGATGCAGTTTTTCAAAGCTGGCATTGAGGGACTTATTCTCTCTTCGTATAGTGTAGACACAAGAGTTAAGCTTACACTAAACAGTTTGGGTACTTCTGTGGTAGCACAAAGTTTGACATCTGTTCAGCTTGCTGGCTGCCCTTGCTGTTTATGTGCAGCTGTTCCAGCAGCTATATTATTACCTGTCCTTGATTGGGCTGCTCTAAATCTAACATGCGCCTGTGTCAGCTGTGGTCACACAGCTTTCTGTGGCATGGATACCGTATCCTCCATGCCCTGGATTTGTGAGGAAACCCTCTCAGCAGCTCTGAAATGATCCCTCCCAGCAGGCAGTACCATTCTGGTTTTTAACATAAGGCTGAAAGCTGAATTATCTGATCCTTTTCTGTCATCTGCAATACATCCCCCTCCTCCCCAATAGAATAAGTCTAGGAGTTCCCTCTATTTGCATTCTCTCTCCCTTATATATGAATTTTTACCTTTGTGCTCCCTTACACAGCTAGTAAAAAGGCAAGTATGGAGCAACTTCAGCAGTTCATTTGCAGGTTTGGCAATGCTAGGGTTGAACACAGCCTGTGAAAATGGCAGAAGGTGTGCTGAGCCATTCAAAGACACCTGCTGTCCTGACTGCTAAAAACAGCCCTGAAGAGCCAAAGACTATTATGGTTCTTGAGCAGGAAGAATGCTCCTGACTTGGCCTCCTGCCGCCCAACCACATCTGTTCTCTTCAAAACGCTGGAAGCAAGAGGAAAGTTGATGTGATACAGAAGGCATTAGAGTTCAGTGGATGGGATGGCAGTGTGTTAGTGAGATGATACCTTCACTTTCCTCTTGCTCTTTGGATTACAAATTTTTTAGGACCGGGGACTGGTTTTAATGGTGTGTTTGTTTTGTGTTTAGAAAAATGTGGTCTTGCGCAAGTCTAAACTTAGCTCATCATGAAATTTTGGGATGGCAAATACTGGGGATCTTTTTTAGGCAGTTGAGTTTTGGTACTGGATCTAATATATGAATCTTGAATAATGGAGGCTAGAGAAAAGGACTTTATGGGGAGAGAGGGGAAAAGATATGGAGCTTTATCAGAAGGAATGATGAAGATCATTGGAGTGGCAAAGGGAAACTTTCCTTGTTCAGATAAGCTGGAAAGAGCCAGAGGCTGTCCTGAATTTGAGGTTGATTCTGAAAAGTTATGAAACCTATTCAACTCTCATTGCTTTAATCTCAGATATTCAGTAAACCCAGAATTAGACAGTATCAGGGTTATAAAGTAGATTGCAAGGTTAATCACCTCTAAGTCTTGCACCTTTTATATTTGTATTTCATGGGACTGCAAATCCTGTGAATGAGGGGCTGATTCTCAAATGATGTGAATCAACTGCCCTAGTGATCTGATCTAGCTCTTACAAGTTTTGCTTAGAAATGAGGCATGCCTATTCCAAAGGATTTTAAAAAGACATGACTAGAGTTTCCAATGTCTTTATATTTTAAATGTTGATTTTAGTTCACAATTTCTTAAGCCTCCTTATTATCCCAGCTGCAACTGTGAACAAAACCACAGCAACCTTAAACAACAGACATACATGAGAAGGGTTTCTTGTCATTAACAGCAGACATCTTTGATGCAAACCGGAAAGCTACAGACATTAAGAACACTCATAAAAAAGAGAGCCCTTATCTTGGTTTGTGAACTGGGCATGAGACAGGTCTGGTGAGCAAACAAAGGTGATGTGGTAGCCAGATGGTATTTTTGCAACCAGTTTTGTGTTAGCAGACAAGAATCCCGCATTAACAAAGAGAGTAACAGCAGCTTCTGAGTGTGCTGTGAGCAGCTACTCACTTGCAGAACATAGATTTTTCTACAGAACATTCCCGAGGGTACTGAGGTGTTATACTGGAAAGAAGGAGCTCCATGAAGAAAGAGATGGCTTTTAAAGACAAACCACCTGGGAGGGCTGGGAATTCCTATTTCAGCCAAGTGTAGCCAGCTGAAGGCAGCAAATGGTTCTTGAAACTGTGTCTGTATTGGTTTTAATAGTTCTATTCTATTCTATTCTATTCTATTCTATTCTATTCTATTCTATTCTATTCTATTTTTTTTAATTTTTTTGTGCTATTTTGAGCGCATCCTTAGTGCATTTTGAGTCAAAATACAGCAAAGAATGCTGTTGATGCATTACCATTAAAACTGTATGGAAGCGGTATTACAGCCTCATCCTTGAGGTGTCTGAGCTGGATGTAATTATCCATAGTCCTTTACCTTCGGGTATTCATTTATGTCTGGGCAGATATCTGGGCAGATAGATTAGAACCATAACACTTAACAGGTATTTCTTCAAATGACTGCCCCAAGTATGCCAAAGTAGAGAACTGTGGCCCTTTTTTGGTTTTTATGATCCTACATAGATACATAAAATATTCCTGGCTGTGATCTTCTGGGAGTGCTCACAATGGCAGCATATATAAAATGATGATGTATGGAAGGACCCTGCTCGAGGAGTATCCTTTTGGGATAACCAGTGCAACAGAGGCAGTGCCGAGATACTGAAATGAAATCCCACGTTCCACCAAGGTGTCAAGCAATGATTTATCCCTTGCTACAGACTGCAATTGCAAGCATGATGCTTTTCACTGCCTTTAGCGCTGTATATATTTCCACATACCTATTTTTAAGGCTGATTAAAAAAAACTAATAAGGCCACGGGGGAGTTGGATGATCTACTTCCCAGGAAAATTTGTTATTTGGGAAAAAACACAGTCTATTCTTAAATGGGAGGAAAAAATCAATACAACAAAATTCCTCACTTCAAATGGAAATTTGTAAAAAGTAAATTTCAGGCGTTTACAACTGTATGCTTTTGATTACACTTAAATGTTTCATTCTAATTTTAGGCTTTAACAACTATTCGTTATGGATTGTGGCATCCCAAAAAGTTAGAAAGAAGTCATTTGAAAGGGAAATTCAGATATTCTCAAAGCATGTTATTATATCTCACTTTGTTTCAACAAGAGGCTCTTTTTTGCTGATGATGAAACACTATATTTGGAAGGAAAAAATACTCTGCTGGAAAATATCTGTGTGGCTCCAAAAATCATGTGTATTTTCAGGTTTTTCTTAGAATGGCTAAAGTTATACAGTTCTTCAGTGCTAATAATAATTGTACTAATGACTGTGCCTGTGATGGAGTGTTTGCAGGCGGGAACACAAAGAGTCTTGGATCTGAATGCCTGTAAATAAGAGGATATGAAGCTGTTCCATGAGGCTGAAGTCCAACTCTAGCTGCAATGCTCAAGGCAAGAGCTGGTCCCACTCATTCTGCTCTTGTGACACCTGCTGAAGTTCACGGGTCCTTTACTTTAGTATGACTTGTGAGCAACACCACCATTTCCAGCGCACTGCCATTTGAAAACTGCAGCAGGTATTTGCTTTCATCTGAAAGTGCATGTGTGTTTCAGCATTGCCTCCTTTATTTAAGTTGGTACTGTGAAATGCTAACTCAGGGCTTGATTCGGGAGGTGGGGATCATTAAAAATAACTTTTTCGTACTGCTCTTTCTGTGATATTTGGTTCAATCCCTGGATTACTCTTCTGGTTTTGGCTAGGAGCCTTTACTAGCTTACTGTTCAAGATGCTCTCTTCACACAGCTTCATTATGTGGGAAGGCAACTTTAGTCTTGTGATGAACAACTCATAAGTTTTCAAGAACAAGGATCATAATTTACTTTCGACCTTAATTTCCCTGAATGTAGAATCAGGATGACATTTATAAACATTATGCCACAGAATATTTCTTGTTTTGCCTGTGACTATAAATACACATTAAAGGTAATATGAATATAGATACACTAATTGCTATGTATAAATATGTTAAAAGAAAAGTTTATACCTCTATTACATGCTATCCATGAAACCGCAAGGAAAAATCAACCTTTTTTTTTTCCCTCTGAATATGGTTCACTTTTTCCTAAGTCAGAAAATAAAACCTTTTGTATTACAGGAAGGTATGTAAAAGGGAGGCATCTGCATCATTAAACTTTAGATTCAAAGGGCTCTCATGGACAGGTAGAGAAGTCTTAGTCTGTGATGATGAAGTGATTGCCTTGACGTGGTTTTATTATCTCTGCTACACAAAAATACCTGTTGTGGGTGAAGTCCTGAGCCACTGCAGTTTACAGCATTAAATTGAAGAATGCTTTCTTATGACATAGTAAAAAAATACATCACCTCATGGCCTGAATCATGGCCTAGGCAAAACATTATCAGGTCTTGGCTTCAGTTTTTTTCTCAGGGCTTTAGACTTAGACTTCTGTAAGTGTTTTACTCAACGCTGCCTGGCTTTTTGCAATAAATTGCTGGTTCTCAGTAATATCAGTGCAAATCATGTCAAACAGAAGTTTTAAAAATAGCACACTATCATGAGCAGTAATCATCCATGGAGTCAGTTAAATAAGAATGTTTCTCATGGGGACCAAAACTTTAACATTATTACTAATGATCTCCAAATACCTATGAATTCTGGTAGATAAAAATTGAGGGTGACTTAGACATTGTCGGGCAATTAGAACTGCTATGATGAAAAGTCACATACAATACCCTAGATCACCTGCTCAGACTGTGTCAATTCAGACAAGGTGGTTAAATACATAAAATTAAGCTTCTCTGGAACAATGCAATGAAGCTAAATGTAGAGTACAGGAGATTGCATCTGAGGATCAGCTGCTTGAAATTAAACTCAGACCCAAATTAGAAATCAACACTCTGGCTAGCAAAGTGAGATTGATTGACCAATGGAATGAGTTACCAAAGCAAGTAGAAGTTTCTTCATCTCAACTGTGAACACCCTTGTAGAATATGAAACTTCCAGCAACCAGAAGTTTTCAGTGATATATGAAGGTAAATTGGGTTACCTCCTGGTATTTTCTGTGGGTTTGATCTATAAACCTCTAAAGGTTTTCCTCACATGATGGCCTTTGCAGAGGAGTAACTTGAATAAATTGTTAACATATGTGATATGTAACCTGTTGTCTAATTTTTAAGTTTTTTTAATAAAAGTTTGCATTCTAAATAAAACGTTAAGATAATAAAGCAACACACACACTTTAAATAATAATATTATTGTTGCTGTTGCTTTCATTATTATTATTATTATTTTAGATCTATTTGAGGACTAGAGAAGAAAGTTGGATACTGAATAATTTCCATGAAGACATTTATGGCTAATTTGAGAATGACTTGAGTATTCATTTGACTGAGATTTTTTATGGGAGCCATCTAAGTTTAATGAATTGTTAAAGATACAAACACCACCACAATGCAAATTACCTTTGAGCTGTTCCTCAAGAACCAGGGGTAGGATTAAGAGTCAGATTTAGCTACCTAAATGTAGGTGTCTAGATGTCTAAACTCTTGTTACAGTCATTAGAGAGCTAATTGTTATTGCCAAACATAACTGTGTATAACCAAGTAATCCCAGAGAAGGATTCTGCTCCTTTTGAAGCTGATACCTACCTTTGGTGAGGTGGATTGCATCTTCATTACCATTAACCTTTCATTTAAACCAGGCACTGATTTACAGGGAACATCCTACAAAGAGCAGCCGGCACACAGTGCCTGTGCCTAGAGAGAGCTGCACCTCAGTCAGCTGAGCAGCAGAGACTCACAAGATGCGATGTTTTGCCCAGTGTCACATCAGTCCCATCTTCTCTGTTCTCCTCACTGCAATATTGCACTCTCTGCTGAAGGCACAGATACAAGTAGTCACAAATACCCAGCAAGAGGAAGAGTAAAATGTTCTACAAGGTCCACTTGCTGTAATGGAAGCAGCTCATCTGCTGTTATTATCTTCCTTCTCTGAGGATGTCCCTGAATTTTGGGAGAGTCACCAGGCTTCCTGTCTTTGTATTTGGCTGTTTTCTTCATGTGAAATTGTATCATTTCTGTCAAGGCTGCATGCATCTTTACTAGTTTGCTAATGTATCTTCTAGGTAATAATTAATAAGCAAGTAAAGATAGGTATAATGATGCAAAAATGATATTGTATGAAAAATTAGTACATGTAAAGCATACTTTCTAAGTAGAAAGTAACTTTAATATGCAACCTATTGATCAGATGAGCAGCTAAATAAGTTTTAGGAAAGAATGTAAAGAAGGATGGGTATCTCCAACCACTGGGAAGGAGAAAAAAAGAGGTAGATTGGCAAGGTCAGAGAGTGAAATGGGGTGAGGAATAATTTGGGAGCTGGTTTCTCATAAACACTTTCTTTTGAATCTTCGTGTAGGCACAGATCTCCTCCTGTTCTGCTAGGGCACTATTAAGGGCACCACCAGAAGGTGGGGAAGATAATACATCTTTCCTGGTAGCTTTCACAAAGCTGAAAATGAAGAGAGTTCATTACGGTCATTTAGCTTAATCTGCTGGATATCACAGGCCCTAAACCTTCATCTCTGGCCAGTAGGAGGTAGGGTGCTAGATTAAATGGATTAGTCTTCGCCTTTGTGGTATTTCTTAGCTGCTTCAAAGACAGTTACAATCCCTTAATTACAGCTATCTGCAGTTGGTTTGGGTAGTTTTTCTGCCCTTTTTCCAACAGAGAGGTTAATTGTTCTGTTTTAGTCTGCTTTTTTTTCATGTTTCACTGATCTCTTTTAAACAGGAACTGTTGCCACAACTGGGTACAGCATGTGATATAATGATACACCAGTTTTGGTGTGAACTTTTTTGGCTAAGAAAAAAAAAACAAAACAAAAAACAAACAAACAGAAAAAAACCCCTCACTATCGTTTATGAGTTTCAGAAATTAAAAATTCTGGAGTTTTGAGTCTCTGGAAAGTTCTTGTGGTTTGAGTTTTAGATAGTGATGAGAAAAAAGATGTCACTGGATATAATAATTTATGACCTGCAGAAGGAAATGAGACCTCAGAATTTTTTGGTGAACTGCGACCAATAAAAAAGCTCATGCTAACACTCTGCGTACTATTTTCTTACAGTGGTTTACTAACCTGGAAATATTCTTTTCTGCCATATCACCTCCTCATTAGATTATGCTCTGTGTAGACATAATTTTCTTCTTGTGCTAAGTAGTATCCAGTTCCTCAGATGTGGCATTTTATTCTCCACAGCTTGGGGACAGTTTAATCTTCAGTTCAGATAACACAAGGAACTCTTTGGCATATAGAAGATGTTGCACTTCTGGAGGTCATTTGCCTGATGCAGCACTGATGGTGTTTGCTGTGCATCTATGCCCATCTGCACATCCACACAATGAATTTTGATAGCCCACAATTTCAGCATTAAGGCTAAGAACATTTCAGGACAAATATCATTAGATATTCCTCTGGTAGACCATCCTTGCACTTCTGCCAGAAGATGCTGAGGAATCCTGACTTTGGCTGAAAATCTGCACTCATTTTTAAAACGTAGAGTTTCAGAAGAGGCTACAAAAGAGATAAATGTTGACTCATTCAGTTGTGTAGAAGGGATGTCAAAAGATGAATGCTTGAAATGTCATAGACCCAAGGAATTTGTTATGCTTTTATTGTTTGAGATTTAAAAACAGGAGCCTGAGTGACTTGTGATAGGAATTATTAGAACCTATTTCCACAGGATGATCATTCTGTGATAACATGAGCTGTATGGTTATTTCTAAGAGTGATGGTTGGAGGGCAGCCAATCCTTCTGTTTTACGTAGCTGTACCAACTGCGTCAGATGGTGGTTTGTGTGCATCCGCTGAGCACATCTTTGTTCTTAATCCACTCTTGTTCATGTTCAGGTCTTTAAAATATGATTTGTTTATTGTACTGTTTCCACCAAGGAAGCAAGATAGATCTCTTTGCCGTGATCCTGGAAGTTATTAATTGTAATTGTTCAACACAGAAAAACGTTGCCTGGCAAAATGATTCATGTTTCAAAAAGATTGGCAATGTTAATGGATTTTCAGGAGGTGGGCTGTGACCACAGCAACACGGCAGGGGTCATGTTGACCTAATCTCTGTCTCTTATCACTATGTGTTATCAACCAGGTCAGTAATGAAGGGAATTGTTTCTCTGTAGCGTACAGTAAAAATTAATCAAGGAGAAGTACCACTCGTGATAGGTTGCAAGCACTCTGAAGAATGCAAACGCTTTTCCTCTAGGGCGACAAATGAGCAGGATGGCTATTCCTCATTGCCCGTGTTCCTTGTCATCTTTATTAACTTGCAATTCACTTCCCAGAGGCCCTAGTCGAAATAGGAGCCTTGTTGTTAAAGATAGCAAACGTATGTATTTAGGTATAAACATGTCCTGCCTTGCAGTGTTTACAACCCAAACACAAAAGGCAGGAATAAAAAGAGTGGAAAAAGAAGTGGGTGGTAGCTCAATACTAATATTTAATATGGTTGATTTTTAAGGTTTATTTTGACCTGATTACATTGCTTTTGCATCTGCATGTGCTCCCACATGTACAAAACTGCAGGAAGTCAATTTGAAGGAGCTATTCCAAAATCTACATTGCCTGTTTTGGTGAGGAAGGTATTGGAAGAAAGTGACAGATGAAATCTCACCGTGCATCTTTTAAACGGCATGAGTGTATAAAACAGAGAAAAATGGAAGCAGGTCAACAAGGAATTAAACATGTTGAGATCCAGCTGAAAACCTGACATTGCTCAAGTTTCCCCTGTACAAATGCCTGACTCCCAGGCAGGATTGCTACTCAGCTGATGAATACTGCAGACTCACTGGAGGTAAAATTGTTTTAAAAGAAGGAAATTGAAAACTCCATCTTCAAGCGGGTCAGGTTGCTCAGAGTCCCATCCAACTTGACCTCGAATTTTTCCAAGGACAGGCCTTCTCCCTCCTCTGTGGGCAACCCGGGCCAGAGTTTCACCGGAAAAATATCTGGAAAATTGAGCTGGGTAGACTTCACCTGAAGAGGAGGGAAGATGGATCAGAAATAGTTGAATTTGCACTGGATGAAATAGCTCTTGGTCAGGCAGGGTCTTGCAGGCTTTTCCACGACATGTAGATGTTTTATCATATTCAGTTTAAGCTCTGGGTTCTCTGAGGGCTGAGAGCTCCTCCGTTTGTCTTTGGATCAGCAAGGGCAGGATCCATTATGCAAGGCAACTCAGCTCTCCTTCTTTTATAGCAACCCAATGAGGGCATTTTTTTGAAATATAATATCTCTTTAAATGAGGTGGAGTGCTCCGAATTAAATCTATGAAATGAGGCTTTAATTGCTCAAGTACCTCTGGCCTCACCTGATTAGCTTTTGCCTTTTGCATATAATGTGAGATGCTTTGAGGCTCAGGTCTGTTCCTCTTACATACCCTCCAAACATGCAGTTAATTGGTGGGCTGCGTCATAATTGCCCCTGAATTAAAATACCTTCTAAAAAACTTTTCAGTTCCAATTTCACCTGTTACAATATGGTTACACACCAACAGCAGTAAGTGTAGCAATGGTAATTATTTTCTAATGGGCTTTTAGAGTAATGGAATCAAATGACTTTAGGCATATGCTTAATTTAATTGTCTTTTTTTACACAAGGATTCTATTTGTTAAACAGAAGCTGGCAATGTTTTTAGCACTCCATATATGCAGACGGCAGTTTCAATTTTCCTGGTGCTTCTTTACTCATCTGTTTGCTGTAATAGACCTTTCCTCTGCATTATGGGCATAGAATGCAATTTTTAAAGTGTGTATGAAAACTGATAACACCACTGTATTTTCAGCAGCCATTGAAAAAATTTCATGCCTCCTCTTCGAAGCAATATTAAATCTGAAAATGCAGCACAATTACTATGACTGTGAAGAACACGCCGGGAGACAGATTTATAAATTGTAAGAAATTCAAAGAATAAAGAAAAGTAATACATGGTCTTGGTATTGGCAACCAAAAGGCTTAGGGACCACTGGGGAAGCAAGGATTTCACTTGTCTTTGTTTGTGTACAGGCCATGTGAGTAAAAGGAGAGAAAGAGGAGGACTGTAAATATCTGAAAGTTGCAAATTTAGAGGAGGAAGAAGCTCTAAATCTATCATTAAACAACATGAAAGAATAACTTTCTTTCTACAGTGACTCCATAGAATCATAGAATGGTTAGAATTGGAAGGGACCTTAAAGATCATTGAGTTCCAACCCCCCTTTCATGGTTGTTTTCCTGTGCATATCTCCTGCTGTGGTGAACACTTAGGTGCCAGTCAATGTGGAGATTCGTTGTGGAAATCACCTTAAAATGCATTTTGAGGAGGTTTCTGAATGATATGAACTGGCTCTCAGGTGGGGACTCTGTCTCTTCATCAGCAGCATTTAGTGTAAGATACACCAGGATATGTGGTGAGATAAGCACTATATAGTCATCTCCATTTCACAGGCACATTAAGGCTGGATGAGTCCAGAGTGTGGGGTAGGAAAACAAATTAAATATTAAAACTAGGTCTAGGTTGTGTGCTAGAAACGTTCAGTTTGTTGCTTTCCCTTTCTCTCACTTTTGAGATTTTTTTTCCTTCCAACAGTCTGGGAAAAAAAAAATCAAAGCACTAATGATAGGCTAGAAAAATAAACAATGAAAAAGATCTAAACCAACTTAGTTTCAGAAACAAAATGTCTCAAATAGTACACATAGAATAATTTAATTTTATTTCATGATACATAGTCAAATTAATATTCAGAAGGTTTACATTAAAAACAAGACAAGGCAAAACACTTCTGGAGAATGTATTTCTTTTGGGATTGTTTTAACAATTATTTTATTTTATGTGCTTATTAGCAACATTGTATCTCATTATTTTATGGGCTCATTAGCAAACATTTTCTTGTAACATCATGAGAAGGAGAAACTAGGTGTTAACAAGGTTGGCATTTTCTTCTAGATGTTTAGACTTGAGAAAATGCTTATCTTGTCACATCTTAAATCAAATCATTCTAAAACCACACTTTTGACTATGACTTTTTTATTTTCAAAGCTCAGTAAAGGCTAGAATATGAATGTGTACAAGCAAAGTATTTGCTTTTTAAAGTAGAAGCAAAAATCTTCAAAACTAAATACAAATTGAGAACGATCAGTCAGAGTGCAATTAGATCAATTAATCTCATTTGAAAGCAAAGGTATTTTGTACTTAGTAAGCAGAAGAACAGTTGTAAGGAGAGACTTGGTGAGGTGATTATCTTTAAAGGAAAGAGAAATTTTTCTTTTAAGGTGCAGAGTATAGACAAACTACCAGGGAACTAAGATTTTGTATTATTTTAAAATACATATTTTGAATTAGTAGTATGTATTAACAGGCTGCAGAGCTGTGGGGTTTTATTCCTAGGGCTCTGTTTTAAAGGATTTTTAGATCTCCCAGAAGGATCAGAGACTTATGATGGATGCGCTCAACCCCTTACAGACTAGGAAGCTCCAAAGGAGGTACAGGCCTGAGCTGTAAACAGGCCAATAACACTTCTAGTTCCAATCTGGTCTCTGAAAATCTACAAAGGAGCAGAGTTACAGGGTGAGCACCTCCATGTATGAGCTTGGAACACTGATCATGGCATTAGTACATGTATAGCTTGACTTTTTCAAGACTCATTTATCTAGGAACAAAGAACATTGTGGGTACAAGATACTTCATGCATAGCTTTCCCATTGCATGTAATTTGACTACAAGCCAACAATTGTATTCATAAATATGACATACTGAGTGAGCCCTCTGAGCTCTCTCAGCTAAACAGCTGGGCTGCATGGTGGTGATCTCCCCTTGAGCTGGGACGGAATCACAGAATAGCTGAATGAAATGGGGTTGAAAGGGACCTCTGGAGATCACCTAGTCCAAACCCTTGCTAAAGCAAGTCCACCCAGCAGGTTGCACAGGAACGTGTCCAGGCAGGTTTTAAATGTTTCCAGAGACAGAGACTCCACCACCTCTCTGGGCAGCCTTTTCCAGGGCTCTGCTACCCTCAAAGTGAAGAAGTTCCTCCTCATGTTTTGAGGAGTTCCAGTTTGTACCTGTTACCCCTTGTCCAGTCACAGGGCACCACTAGTAAAAGACTGTCCCCTTCCTCTTGACACTTGCCCTTTAAGTATTCATAGGTGTTGATCAGTCTTCTCCAGTCATCTGTCAGGGTTGGTCCTCAAGGCAGAGAGACCTTTCACCAACAGCAGATCTTTGGTAAGTAACCAATACCATGCAAAATGCTGTATTATGTTAAGTTTGATTTTTTCCCTTGGTAACATTGATTTATGCCTTTGTAGTTTTGAAACGTTATTTGGATGCTTGTGCTGTGCGGTAATAGAGTGAACCTTGTCACTGAAATTTAAGTCACACTTTTACAATATCAAGTTAAAACCACTTTTGCTAATATCTTTTACAATTTTTTTTTTTTTTAAAGTGATCTGAATTACCCATTTGTGACAAACTTCATGCCTGCTTGTGAGAAGCACTTTTCCCGGGCATTTCTGTTCTATACCAATTCTATGAGCGAGCTCATTGGTGGTGTGAGGTGGTCTTTTTTGTTTCACCTATGTATCTTCCAGTTGTATCTTCCATAAGAGCATTTGTGGGTGCAAGTACAGGACCTTCTGGTTCTTTGATGGATTCGATTGTACTGCTGGAATTATATGGATGGGCTGGCAGCTTTACATTTTTTACCCAGGTAGTCTCAATCTGTTCTATACAGACGGGCTGTAGTTGGTTGGTTTACCCTTGTTAGATCATTCTGAGACACTTTTTCAGGGCAGGATCTTGTTAATTTAATGTTTGTTTAGATAATGATTCCTTCCTTGCCTTTAGGTTATCATGGTATATGGTATCTAAGTATTTATGATCATCAGGGAGATCTTCGGGTGCTGAAGTAAGTTCTTAAATGATGTTCACGTGCTTCTTTCAGTTTTATGATGCATTTCATTACAGTGAAGGGTAATGTTGGGGGTGCAAGTGGTTGTCACACGTATTCTCAGATACTTCAGGGTATCCTACATAAATATCTCTCCCCTTCCTCCTTTCTTCTCCTTCTTTGCTTGAGGTTAAATCCCTTGTGTGGCCCAGAAGTAGGGACGGAAGAACAGCACCTTGGAAGTGCTAACTCTTCTGGCAGGACACTGACTGGTGAGTGGGCACATCTGGGGTTCAGGACTCAACTTGCCGGAATGGTTTTATCCAGTGATGTTCTAATGTATATAAATTTCACCAAGCAAGGCTGGACAGCTAGGACTCTGCAGCTAAGAGTTTCTTAACTAATAGGCTACCTCCAGCTTGGTCTTTCTCTGCTCCCATGATGTTTGTTCCTCTGTCGCAGCATCAAATAGCAGTGTAGAATATATTTATTGTAGCACAACATACTTCTTCAGTTTCTCCTCCAAAATGTAGTATACAATTCTCCATCAGGATGAGGCCTTCCTTTTTGTGGGTGAATGCACCAAATGGTAGGCAACTATGTGAAAGAAGTACAGACTGCTGGCAGAATTTGCTAAATTACTTATATTTCTATTGATGTCTTAAACCCGGGTCTTCTTTGGGGAATCCAGGCAGAGCCCTGCTACCTATTAGACTAGCTTGGATGCTTTGGGGTCTCTAGGAAAAAGGTGGTATCCATCTGTTACATGGCTCTGAGAAGTTTCAGCCTGAGCAGGGTGACATTCCCAGTTTTGATGTGTTTCCAACCGGTTTAAGAAACTCTGAAAAATAGCNTTCCAGAACACAGAGTTCATATAATTTTACAGAGGAGGTTATTATCAGGCTGAGCTGTAGAGGCACATTCATTTTTCTGTTTCTGTTTTGTTGTTGGGTTTTTTTAAATGACGTTTTCTCAGACTTGGTTCTCATGGTAAAGCTGATTGAAAAGTTTAGGCTATTTTTTTTTTCCAGCAGTAGGCAATTTATATTACTAAAACAATCTAATCAAGGAACTAAACAGCCTTTGAATAGAGAACAGTAAATTCACTTCATTATCATCTCTGTTTCCAGAGAGAATGTGGCACAAATTGCTCTGGAACTAGGGCTCAGCAAAACACTTCTCCAAAGTGTATAAATGTCTCCACATGTATAAATTGCCACAAAATGAAAGTTGCATAAGCTCAGCAAAACCTAAAGTACATTGAGAATCTAGTCAAATTTAAACTTTCTCATTCAGGTGTCCTAGGCTCTTTAAAAGGCATAACTGACTTTACATGCCCTTGCTGTTACTTATTCTGAGACTTTTCAGATATAGCTATTTTTTTTGATAAAAAATCATCTTTTAAAATGTGAACTTTTGGCATTACCTGGAGTGTCTGCCATTCCTTGGTGGCGTAAAGCTGGGTGCCTAAAATTAGCAAGCAAAAATCCCATCAATCCACGAAACCATGAAGGGTAATGACATGGTGCTATTTGTTGTCTCTGTATGGTATTGTGTCACAGCAAAATCCATGGAGTAACCGAAGAGGGAGGCAACAGTCTGAGAGAGAGAAATTCAAGTTGTTTTGATCAAGTGATCCATTGGGTTAGTTAACTGATTAGTTTGATGAAATGTTTCATGTTATAGGGATAATTGATGGGTCAGTTTCAGAAGCCTTGTAGAAGAAATATTGAATGTCAGTCTGGTGATGAGACATGAACAGGAAGAGTGGCAACAGAGGAGCGCTGCAAGTGCAAAATGTGATCCCTAGGGCTTAGGGAGCTGAAAATGCCAGGAAAAACTTCTTTCAAATCTTTAGATCCTTCTTGTTTAGAACTCAATGACAAATAGAAAAATCTACTCTGTAGCTGACCAGGGACTGGAAAAGTTTTTTTTTTTTTTTTTTTTTTTTTTTTTTTTTTTTTTTTTTTTTTTTTTTTTTTTTTTTTGTTTTGTTTTTGTTTTTTTTTGTTTTTTTTTGTTTTGTTTGTTTTGTTTTGTTTTGTTTTGTTTTTTTAAGAAAGGCTATAGCTCTGTTTGGGTCTGTAACCAGCAATATTGCCTTTATTCTGCTTTAGTAAGTTAAATAACGAGGATCTATCTATGGGACCTAATCTCCCCTGATTATTCCACTGTCTTCAGTACATATCTGTGAAGTACTTATGTGGAAACTTTAATTTTTATGGTTGGGGACTGAGGTACCACACCAAAAGCAGGACCAAGCCTGTCTACAATGCAACAAAAAATGGGACTGCGGCAAAAGCAGTCTATTTAGTAACTGGGATACCCAAACTGAGCACCCTTCAAACCTTTCTTTTTCCTTCAAACACTACTTCTGGGAAATTCAGTCAGATTGGAGCTGAAGCAGGTTGTAGGAGTAGGTGATCTGATTTTTGAATGAGGTCCCAAGACCTCTTTCCTCCTGTTTTCTATTTTGCATCTCTAAATGATAGCATTAGACACAAAGGTCCACATCTACTGTATTTTGTGTTTTCAGCTGCATCTTTTTAAAATCTTTCAAATCTATCTCTCTCTACCTGGACTTTAGACACTCTAAATATAATGTACTTAATTTTGATGGCTTGTCGACTTTGTCTTTTTCAAAGCCTTCTCTGTCTCTGTTAGTTTCTACATCAGTGGAAATACATTTCTCTTTAAAAAGAGTACAACCTTCCTAAGGTGCGGTCTTTGGGAAAGAGATGTAACACTACTTGCCATGGACCAGCAAACCTTTGTGTAGAATACTTCTCTACTGGGTCTGGCTGGGATGAGTGAACTTTCTTCATAGCAGCCTATATGGTGCTGTCTTTTGCGGTGTGTATCTTAACCAGAGTTAGTAACACACGTCTTAGCTATAGCTGAAAAATGCTTGCACGGAGTCAAGGTTCTCTCTTTTTTTCTCATGCTACAGTAGATAGGCAGGGAGTGGGCAAGAAATTGGGAAAGGGCAGAGGAAGGGACACAGCTGACCTGAACTGTCCGGAGGAATATTCCATGCCATATGATGTCATGCTCGGCAACAAAAATTGGTGGTGAGGAGTTTTGTCTTTCCAAGGAGCCATTGCTCAGAGACTGGCTGGGCATCAGTTTGCTTGTGAGAGGTGGTGGATGATTGCCTTTGCACCACTCATTTGGGTTTCCTTTTCTTATTTCCTTTTCTTCCTTTACTTACTAAACTGTCTTTATCTTGATGAACAGGTTTTTTCATTTTGTTCTTCCATTTCTCTGGCCTGGGGAAATGAGTGAGCGGCTGCATGGGTGCCTAGCGGGTGACCAAGGATAACCCACAATAAGAACATATATTGTAACATTCTTTATTCTGTAAATTTCAACATTAGAATGAAGCTGTACACTCCAAGGCTATATCTCAAGTTATCTATAAAGCTGCTGTAAGCATAGTCCCTCCTGCCTTCAGAGCGATGAAAGCATCAAATAAATCAGCACCCAGAAGACCATTGCCAGCTGCTGCCAAGTAATTCTGTGAATGCTGGGTGGGCTTCCCAACCTTTATGAGCCCTGGAGAGGAAAATATGCACCCTGGGATCCTTTAGGATGGTCAACCTCCTTGTCCAAAGAGCAAAACATCTTAACGTTGGTTGTGATGATTTCTGTTAGCCAACTGAGGGGATAAAGAATTTTCTGATTCCTGAGATGCTGTTCTTTGCCCACAGGTAGTTTCTTTGTTACCTTGCTTTGTTATCAGTCATGTTAGAGCCCCAGTGGTGTATAAGATCAGCCAGGGAACAAAACAGTGTCAGGGTACAGGCTCGGGTGCTGACCTCCAAGTGGCCGTACTTCTTAATGGTTAGCACAGCTCCAGCATGCTCTTGGTGTGTGCTAATTAGCACAGCCCCGGAAAGTGGTCTGGCACTGTCTGAGGATCACATTTCTCAGAGATTATTCCCATTGGTAATTTGAAAGTAGAGACTTTGTTTCACGGCAAAGAAAGCTTAGATATATGAGCATCAGTCAAACCATGTCATTTGGCCTGAGAGAAAAGTCCTTAATTGTTTTACTTCATAGGACAGACATAGCTCGGAGGATCAATGGAAAACAAAAAGGCTTGCTGGTATCATTTGAAACTGAAGGTTAGACCTGTGAGTTATTGCGTGAATACCACAGCATAAGGTAGCACAATTTTTAAGCATGAAAAATTTATATGCTGAATGACCCGAAAGGCCAAATGAATATAGCTGTAGTATGGAATATTACTCTGTGCACACAATATGCCTGGAATAATTAACAGAGTAATGGATTTATGTTACTATAATAAATTTACCTTTGCCATTATAATTTTAATATATGCTCATGTCTTTGAAATGATGATGGCAGCTGTAAAAATAGTGCATTTCTTTATTAAAAAATATCCGGATCATACAGTTCAAAGAAGGGTCAAGGACCAGATTTTTCAGGTAGTTAGATGTGTAAAGAAACATACAGTCATTGACTGGTGTTTCTAGTGTGCTTCAGAAAGCTCTCCAGGCATCAGTCAGCAACTTAGGGTTCTGAACAGCTTAAAAAAGATGTCCCTAAATTTTATAACAGTATTATTCACTCAGTCCTTACAAATAGAAGAAGCGAATGCCTGAAAACAGACTGGCATCAGTGTTTGGGTAGCTGAACTCAGCATTCAGTCCCCATGGACTCCTCATTGGGTGCCGAACAACTTGCTCATACATGGGGAGCTGAACAGGGTCACTGAGTTTATCCAGGCTGAATCCCACCCTTTAAGTTTTCTGCAAAGAACCTATAAGTTGAAATATTGAAAAAAAAACCCAAACAAAACAAACCATAAAGTGGGAAACCCAAAATAATACTGTTATATAATTTACTTTTTTTTTATCCCCCTTTAATTTCTCCTTGGAAGACCACAACAACACATTTTCATCTCTTCAATACTATTTGAACATAGTTTTTGCCATCTTTCAGTATCTTTTAGAGACATTCTGAAAGATTGTCTTCTGACAATAAAACGTTTCCCAGTCAACTTTGTTACTTGCAGTCAGTTTTAAGTGAGGAAAAATTTTAACAAACCATTGTAGACATCTCTGAAAACTTAAGAGATTCCAAATACTAAAAGATTTTAAAAACCTCTAGAATATTCTCAGGGAATTATGAGCTATTAATTTGACTTCATTCTGATCGTAAATGGTTAATAGTGTGCTTAAAATTCTAACAACAAAAATTAGAATTTAAATATATGGTTGACATCAGTTAAGATGGTGTCAGAGAAAATATTTTAGAATATACATATTAATTATATTTATGATTGATAAAAGAAGTAGGATGGAAATAAATTTCTTTTGACTAAAATAGCCTCTAGATTTAGCAGTTTTGATGGAAAATTCTTTAATTAATCAGTCAGGTATTCACAGAATCATAGAATGGTTAGAGTTGGAAGGGACCTTGAAGATCATCCAGTTCCAATCCCCTGCTGGCCATGGGCAGGGACACCTGCCACTAGACCAGGTTGCTCAAAGCCCCATCCAGCCTTGAACACTTGCAAGGATGGTGCAGCCACAGCTTCTCTGGGCAACTTGTTCCAGTGTCTCATGACCCTCACAGGAAAGAATTTCTTCCTAATATCCAATCTAAATCTCCTTTCTTCTAGTTTAAAACCACTACTCCTTGTCCTATCACTAGACTTCCTGACAAAGAGTCTCTCTCCAGCTCTCCTGTAGGCTCCCTTCAGATACTGGAAGGCTGCAATAAGGTCTCCCTGGAGTCTTAATGGGTTAAATGGGTACTAAATGGGTTAAAACTTGCTCAGTGATAGATCTCAAACAGGTATTATTTAATGGGCTTTACCTGTGTGTCTGCTTAAATTATTGTTTAACTGCATTTAATATTTTTATCAATAATTTAGAAAATGCAAATTCTTTATAGCAAGGCTTACTGATGATGTGAAGACAAATGTTGGGGGTAATTTGCAATTTATTACGTTGGTTTGGATGGCTTGGTTTCAAGCCTGGAAAATTCAAACTTTTCCCACAGTAAACTTACATTTGATCAACTGAATATCTTTCTAGACCCAATTGACTGTATTGACCAGATCTTCACTGCCTGTAGTAGAAAATTAGGCATTGAACGTTTCAGTGCAGATAAAGAAAAGTAACACAACAGAGAAAGAAGACAGGCTTTGTTATGGCATGTGGAGACTTGCTGAGGGCTCAAAGAAGATTTTGGGATCTGTTGAGTTCAACCTGCAAAAAGCTAGATGTCAAGCATACGAAAATGATCTTTCTCATGGAAAAGGCTTTGATAAGAATGTTAACAGCCATTTCTAGTTGCGGGACACCTATATTAAGATGTGGAAATAGCATTAGTAAGAATTCAGTGGAGGACCCAAGTGTTGGAATCCAGCTGTACAGTGTAAGCTCCATAGAGCTTATCTAACTCACTTTATTTAAAAATAAAGTTAAGAGGTGAATTAATCTCTATGTGCAACTGTTTATATGTAGAGATGTGTGGCAGCAGTGAGGTTTTCAAATATATGGACAATAGCTTAACAGGAACCATGGCGGGCAAATGACGATAAAGAAAGTTGGCCTTCAGAAAGTTGACTCTTGTACCTTGTATAATAAGGATGAGTAAATGCAAGGGTAGCTTACTGAGGCATGCAGTTGAAGTTCAGGTTTAGAAACTCTTTCAATAAGACTGGGATCTTCTGCGAGAAATTATTTACTCCCTGACTGTGGTGATCGGGCAAGAGGTTTTGTGCTGGTTCACACCATCAACTAGATTTTATCCCTATCTCTTTCTCAGATGCAGACACTTCTAATACTTTAAATAGTTCAGATAACATATGCAATTCATTAACATATATCAAGGCCTTCACTAGTCACCAGAAGCAAATATACATAATGCTTGAAAGCATAAGCAATTATAAGACATGGTACAATGGAAATTTCTGGACTGCATGTCTATGAAATTTATTCTTAGCCATTAATTTGTGACAGAAAAGAGTGGCATAAAGCAAATATTCTGAAAAGTCCCATTTTTAAAAGTCAAGCGTGAAGAGCCTCAAAACTCAGCGACAGTTTGTGGTTTGAAATGGTGTCTTGGTGTGTTGTTATTTAGTCCTTCTAAAGGCTGACATGAGGAAGCTTATTATGCTGAAAAGGAAGAAGACTGTCACTTGCTGTCGATATGTGATTTTTTTAAAGCACAGACATAATTTGGCATGCTCATGGAAAAGCAATTTTAAATGACAATAGCAAAAATTAAAAAAACCCAAACAAACAAACAAACAAACAAAACCAAAAAAAACCCCAACCCAAGGTGTTTTCTATGCTGCCATATTTTTTCATTGTAAAAACTTTATGGTACAGAATATGACAACCTGTAAAACCATCTGTGGAATGAATACCTGGACAGACTGATATACCTCTGGTGTAAGTGCCACATTCCATAACACAGTAAGAACAATTACTTAACATATATTTATTCCAACAGCAAAAGCTGTCACATGTCACGTGTGTTGCTATACATCTCACATGCAGCTTGTGGAGTAGTTCAGTGTTCTGGAGTTAGTTTTGCTCAGTCGTTACACTCTTTGGTGTGAAGTGGGGTTGATTTTTAATTACTTCAAAGCCCTGTTCCATCGCTTTTCTCTAATTCTTCCAGCACACATTTATTTTCACTTTCTCCAGGCTCTTGTTCTGACACATCCACTTTTCCAAGTAGTTTTTCTAGCTTTTCTAGCAATACAAAAGAATGCCTGCTTATGTCAGTGGCAGCGGGATTGCCTGGCTTTGGGTAATGTGGTGGCACAACAAAAAAAGGCAATCTTCTTGCCTTTTGTTGGCTGCTGAGGTCCTACATTACTGTAGATGGTTATAACTCTCTTTCAGGAACGTTTCTGTCTGGATCCCATACATCCCCTTGGCAAAATGAGAACTACAGCGGACAAAGCACTATGAAATAGCCTCCCGAGAGCAACGTGCAGTGCCTTGGAGCCCTTAATAGGTCTCTTGAATCTCTGTTTTCTGTAATCCATTCCTTTTAGTACTAATAACATGAAATATTTCCAGAAAGCTCTCATTCAGACATCTGGGAGTACTGCAGGAAAGCAGCACGGGGCGAGGGAGCTCCCAACCGGCTGCAGTCTGCTTATCGCTATCGATGTCCTCTCCAGCTCGGGCTGCAGCAAACTAGTTTCTCTTGCAAGAAAATACCCGTGGAGGCAAATGGGTGCTTGGAATTGGCTTGCAGAGGTTAGATCATTGTCAGTAAGCAGATAAGAGGATTTGCTAGATTGTGTTTGCTGTGTTTGCTGTAACAGTTGTGAATGGTAATTCCCTCATTAGGCTTTGGCAGCTAGAGGTAATGAAGGACTTACCACTGTACTGGAAATCACAGTCAGTGATACAAGGGCAGCACGGTGTGAGTACTAATTGGATGGTGGGTAAGAAGGAAATGGAAGAAGAAAAAGATTCTGTTTATTTTCTTTGCTCTTTTCTGTCACTCTCCCATTTCTATCATCTGGCATACAAATAAAGATGTAGAACAAATGGTCTTCTCTGATGAGAGCAAAATGTAAGTACCAAGACACTTCTCTGTGTTGGGTCTGCTGTGATAGTTCTGCAGGGTAGCAGTGACGGTGGTCTTNTGGGGTAAAGGGAAGGACAGACTGTTGTCCTTTTCCCCCTTTCTTTTTTATTTTTTTTCTTTGGATGTTCTGTTTGGGTAAACCAATAAAAAAAACTCATAAAGTAAGGGTCACTTCTGTGCAAGAAATTTGATGTCAAAGCCACCTCTAAAATTTCTTGTCCCACCTTTACGTGGGCTGCTTCTTTCTTCTCTGCAATAATACCTCCAAGCCAACTTGCTTTGATGTCTTTGCCTTTCTTTTTATGCTCCACATAGTTTGTCTGTCAGATTACTGTGATGGTTTCTTATTTACTACCAACTCCTCTGCTTCTGGAGTGTGTCATTTCATCTTCCAAGGGCTCGGAAGTCCTTCATAGCTCTGTCAGTACAATAAAACCTGCCCAGGAAGCTCTCCCAGCCCAGGTGGTGATCTACCTTTTAACAGCCGAAGGCAACGAGCTGGCTGCCTGCTGCTCACTGGCACTTGATGATGGTTACTTTAATGGAATGTACTTTATCCCAGGTGTCGTATAGATAACACATGGGAACTGTTTGCTCTCCCCTGAAGCAGATGGCCAACATAAGTCAGAGAAATTGCAAGACTGGAAGTGCCTACTTGGCTACAAGGGGAGGCAGTTTGAGAGGAAGAGTTCAGTTTGAGAATCTTTCATTATATTAATCCAAAGCCTTTTAGTGAAAATTAGGGTGTTCCATGCCACAGAGGGTATCTTGTCCCATCCTCTGGTCCCAGACTCAAATGTATGGTCTGATGTGTATATTACTAAACTCTCAAGACATGCCAGTGACTCTTTTGGCAACATTACCAAAGGAGCTAAGTTACTTGTCTAAGCAAGTTGTCTAAGTAAGTCTAATTGACTAAGTTAATACTCAAGTGGCTTTACTCATTACTTTTTTTTTCTAATATATATCACCACACTCAAAATTCTTTTCACAAGAAGAAAAGGAGAGGTGAACCCAAGTTCTGAATGGGTCTAGTCCATGTGCTGCTTGACTTCCCTTGGACTTTGTGAAGTTTTGGGGCTCAGGCTGGTATCATACCATCCAAGCAAAATGCACACTCATTTGGGAAGGTCTGAACAGATCTGAAAGGAGTGAGAATATATGTTCTGTAATGCAGCTCGAGTATTTTAATTGCAGGCATCTGCCATCAAGCTAATGCAGATATTCGTTGAAATGTTTACTTCATTACCCCCTCACAAGATCTTAATTAAGCTGACTGGAGATCTGAACAAAGGAGGCTGAAAAGGTATCAATTATGTGTATTACTACACTGAATAGAGTGCTGAAACTCAGACCCGAACTTCCGTCAAAAGGGGCTGTTCAGGAACGCTTACGCCAGGCTGGTGATTGCAACCCCTCATTTTGCACGCTCCCGGGTAGGTCTGCATTCTTCTCCCGGCAATAACAGCCTTTCATTTCGGTAATTGTGGGCTGTTTATGCAGCATGAACATCGACGGGGGAGATGTCGTGTCATCTGGCAGCATTAAACCACAGTGACTGACAGCAGAAATGTCGTTCAGATCCAGCACTCAAGCTTGTGGAGCATCAAATCCAAAAGTCAGGTGTGGGGCATAGATATAAACTTCCCTTCAAAAGCCTGTATAAGTTTAAAATTATGATGACACGGGGTTACTTCTTAAGAAAAATATGCAGCAGCAGTGTAAAGCAAACTGAAATACTTCTGAAGGAAACATGGATCTATTCCATTTGGCCCTTTTCCTCCCAAATCTCAATAGAAAGTTACATCCAGGTAAATAGATGTAGAATAAGAATTTCTTTGAACAATAGCCAGGCAACCTAGTATTATATATTTGGACTTGGCAAATCAGCCATTTTCAGCAAAGAAAAAGTATTAATATCATTAGGTTGGGTTTAATAATTCATTCCTTAAAAAGTTTCTGAATGTGTATTTTTTTAACTCAGTTTGGGTTCAGAATAATTTGGGCAGGAAGCAGTCTTCTGTTTCTCTTGTGGCAACTCCAATATGAATTAAATATACTTAATAGGATGTTAGATCTTAATGTGTTATATTACAATAAAATGACAGTCAATTCTATTTCATTTAATTATAAATAATATTCTGAAAGTGGAATAATGTAAAAGTAAAGTAAATATTTTAATTACCGCATATGTAGCAGTAATTAATAATATTAATAGCAAGAGGCTTTTTTTTTTTTTTTGACCAAAAAATACAGGGAGAGCTACTGAAACCTTTTGGCAACAAATTGTTTTGGAAAAATGAGTTTTCATCTCAGTTAGATAAAGCTGCAAAATTGTATTTGCAATGAATGATCTTGAATGTGTTACTTATTTTTCTTGAATCACAATTTGCAGTGGAAAAAAATACTGTTGGAAAACAAAATAAAATGGCACAAGTCCCAGTATATAACCCCTCCCAGTACATAACACCTTTGGACAGTTTTAAGATTTTTTTTATAAATATGAAGGGTTGGGTCAAAGGCAGAACTGACAAACGTTAACCTGGCCTGTAAGTGAGCTGAACTGTGTATTTCACAATGAAATTATGCTATGTCCAGTTTCACCAGCCATTCTGTTGATCACACAGTATTTAGAAATAGATGAGATCCAACTAACATAAGCCATTTGAATACATAACCTTAATCCTTATCATATGGCTTATATTAATTGTGACCCTATTTCCATTTCTTATATGAAGGAAGCGTTTTCCAACTGGGTGGTTAAAATTAAAACCAGATTAACTGATTGTATTTTCAGCACTTTTATTCAACCTGTGCCTGATTCTTTTGTGTGTAGACATCATTAATTCCAGTGGTGGCTAGGAGTACCAACCACTATGAGACTTACACTGTCCTGTGTGCTGTATAATACTTTTTTTCTTTTTTCAGTTGTACTTTGCAATGATCTTTACTATTTACACTGATAAGGACAAAAAGAAACCAACAGACAGCTGCACCAGCAAGCACCGATAAAGATAAAGCTCTTGTGTGTGTTGGGACTTTTAGTAGAGCAATCGGCCTAGAAACAAGATTTTTCTTCCATAAAGAGGAAGACAAAGAACTAGTATTCATTTGAGGATCATAGTCCCCATTGTTATGTATGTATGTGTCTGTCTTGGCTTGTTTTATTTAAGAATTTGGACTTTTCCTATATTCTGCAGCAATTGTATTAGATGGACTTTTTAGACAGACTTCAGATGAGTCATAAACTGACCAAATACTGTCCAAATGTTATAGTTTTGATTTAGCCCATTGTTTTCTTAAATAACACTGTGCTGCACACATTGCCAATGATATGGGACAGTTGATAAAGTCCATTTCCAGAAACTCTCCAGTCCTCAATTTCTCCTTCTTAGAAGAAGAAAACTAAAAATCATGGAATTAGTCTGATTTCTTTTAGATTTCAGCCAGTAAAGAAGGTATGGCAACCTAAAACCATTGTGGTATACACTGGTATTTTCAGAATGACACAATGTTTATTGCTTCATTTCAAAATTACTAATTCAGATTTTTCATTTGTATTACATGAAAGTAAAAATATTTTGAATGTAAGGCTATTTTTATTTCCCTTCACTGACTGTTTCAGTACTTACCCATCCTTTGAAATGCTAATTTTCAGTCTTGAAATCTGTAATTTATCTGCTGTTTTCTGTGGATGGACAGAATTGCTTAATATCATGGAATTACCTAGTTTGTAGTCTGCTTTTAATTTGTCAGGGACTGGGACTACTGCAGGCTGAGGACTACAATACTGTAAACATAAAGTTGAATTCTTTTCTCTAGATGTCCAGTAAGGAAGAAGTCAGATTAATAAATCTCACAGATCACTGGATTTAGCCACTCCTGAGGCCTCTCTTAGACATCTGCAGTCTGAAGATTTGGTTGACAGTGAAGATACTGCTTATATTCCAGTTCCTAAAATTAGCAGAGTACATCAGATGTGCAGAATGACTATCCAATTATGATTCTGAATCAATTTTTCAAACAACAGACAGATGTTAAATTTAGGAGTTCAGGGTAGCAACCTAGTTCATACATTTTTGATGGGAATTCAGGGTATTTGTTTTGATGTTGACGTCAAACTGAAGATGAAAAAAATACCATAAGAATCTTTGTAAAGCTGCTGATTGTACAAAGCATTCACTTATGAGGTGCGGCCTTTCCTTTATCTCTGACACCCATGCCTAATTTGAATTTTAAAAATCAGAGTATTGTCATACTAATTGAAAAAATAACAGATATTTTTCAGTGGCAATACTGAGATCCTTCCTTTGCTGCTTGCAGATGGCATTCTGACATTTCTAATATATCCTTTTTCTGCACGATAGTTTCCCAGAACATATTGATAAAAAAATTCCAGAAAACAATTTAATTGGAGAGTAAATCTGATGTCAGATTGAAATAGATTAGGGGGTTTTTACTGGAAAGAAACAAACAAATAAACAAAATCCCCTTGGAAGATGAAAAGATAGACTTATCCCCCTCTTGCTGTACAACTGAAATCTCTGAGATATGTTAGATTTTGTCCCGACTGATTTCTCCTCACATGAGAAAATGAGAATCCGTTTGGTGTCTGATATTTCTCTTCTCTCCTGCAGCTCCTTTGTACCAGAATCGGTTCTAGCAAGCGGGAACAAGTCAGTCCTTTATAAAATACCACACTGTTTTCTCTCTGATCACACAAAGTTCCAGAAAACTCAGACTTGCTTTGTTTTGTTTTGATGAGGAAAATATAGGCAGTGTGGATCTAACGCTGCAGGTCTTTGTCTAGGTTAATTTTTACTCATAGGGGTATTCCAATTAATTTGTGTTCTTTGAGTGACACTCATCCCACTGAATTTTGGGTATCTAAATATTAGCTGTATACTTCGAGCTGGCTGTCCTCTTTTCCTCTGCAGGGAATGAGAGAGGATAATTTAACCTCCCTGTCACAGACACTTTTGAGGAGGAACATCGTGGTATCTGCAACCACCGGCCTTTTTGTTCTAGCTCTGCTGGGAATCTGGAAAATGAGCCCAGGCTGGATGCCCGCTGGATAGATAAAGAAACAGGAAGATGGCCCCAGCTTGTTGAATGCAGAATGTTGCCACGTAAGAACTTACAAAATTGTTCTTTCTCATGAAGGTCAGCAAAAAAGAAAAAAAGATCCAGAAGTTTCATTCCATAGTGGATTCTGCAGCCTCATTATTCAAAGCAATTTTTTAAATCACAATTTCTTAATATTTTTAATAAGATAAAAGATCCTAAATTTTCAATATCTAATGATATCTAAACATACAGTACCTATAATATTTCATAACCATCTGAGGGACTCATTTCAGTCTCAACAATGCACAAATGTATATTCCTTTTGAAAGTGGGGCAACAGTCAGCACATTTTTAGCTTGGACTTCAGAAAAGAAACAGTTCTCATACCTTTAGTAGGAATAGCAGTTTCCAGGAGCTCTGGGTGCCCTTCTGCATGGAAATACGAGATTTCAGCTGGCTGATGTGATGTTCCTTTAACATTGCATAGAAACACTGCACATACGCTAATCACAGCTTTCACAGTCCCAACCAAGCTCTCAGAGTAAGACCTTGGAGTTTTATTGACCTTGTCCTGGAAGCAATGCCAAAATCGTTCTAATGATTTCAAAAACTGGAGATGAAAAATTTGAGGACAAGACTTGTGAGAAATCTATTGAGTGCAGGGAGAGGGGGCAGGAATAAGGTGCAACTTCCTGATTTTCTGGCAGCACCAAGCAACATCCATGTGAACCATGGGCATACCTCTAAAAGACAGTGCATTTTTATTCCTTCTACTTTATTCCTTATCCTAAGAGATGTTATTCAGTACTTTGGAATGATGACAAAGCATAGAGTGTGCACGTGAATAGTAATTATATGCTAGCATGATCATTATAAGCAAATTTAGCGCTACGTAAAGAGCCAAGCAGCACACTACAGAGGAAAAAAACCTGCAGGAACCATGGATATCTACAAAGCTGCCCACCACATCTTAACAGCAGGCAGGAACGGATTTGTTTTTTATGGGAATGCTGCACACACATTTTTGTAGTCAGTTATTTCTTCCAAAGCACTTAATGTGATTTTACTTACTCATCGATATTTACCAAAAAGTTTAGTCAATGCTTCCAATATTTTCCACAAAACCGCATTGGTTTTGATGCAATTTTGTTTCAAAAATTAAGTGGGAGAAAAATCTTCAAAACATCAAGAGAGAATGTTTTAGAGGCTTTGGAAATTAACCTGATGAGTTTGTTTCCCATAAGCCCTTTTGATTAGAAACTGAATTTTTAATTTTTTTTCATGAATAATGGTGAAGGCAGAGGAGGTGCAAACTGAGTGATCAGAAGTGTTCGTGAATGTGAAAGTCTGTTTTTGTTTTTTTTTTTTGCAAAATACGGCTTGTTTACTTAAACAGCTCTCAACAATGCATATTGCTGCTCCACCGACATTGCATTTCTCTGATAAGCACATACACAAGCATACACACATGCATTGTCACCTCTACAAAGAAACCGGTTACATGTAAAATATTAATTAAAAGAGGAATTGTTTTTGGGAGGGGAAGAGTTACAATTGAGAAGGCACCAGTTTGAGGCTACAAGAGGGAAGGTTCAGGATTTTCTTGATGCTGCAAGCTTATGTAGCTTTCTTTGACCCGACTTCTCAATACATAAAGAGCCAAACTGTGATGAATTAACTTGCACACTACATGCTTCTTTTGCAGCTGAGAGGTCATTTAAAAGTTTAATTGCCATCTGGAAGTCATAGAAATTAAGAAAGTGAACTGACTAAAGATACAAGGGAAGGGACATGGGGATGCCAGTACCACACAGGAGATGTATAAGTCTGACACCTGACTTTCTCCCCTGTCCCTCCACAGGCCTACAAAACTTGTGCTGAGGAGGAGATTGAGAATTTGGCTCTGACTTCAAGCTCTTCTCCCTATTATTTCGCACCCACGTCTTACTGCACTTGTGCCTCTCATACCTACAGCACAGAGTGGTTACTTCCCTCCTGGTGTTTGATTCCCTGTTGCAGCTGCCAGTGGTCATTGCATCCAAAGAAGAGCAACAAAACCCTTCACCAAAAGGGTCTGGAGCAGAAATCTCATGAAGACTGGCTGAAGGAGCTGGGGTTGTGCAGCCTGAAGAAAAGGAGGCTGAAGGGAGACCTTATTGTTCTCTACAGCTACCTGAAAAGAGGCTGAAGCAAGGAGGGAGTTGGTTCCTTCTCCCAACTAACAAGCAGTGGGGCAAGGTGAAATGTTGCACCAAGTTGTGCCAGGAGAGGTTTAGGATGAATATTAGGAAAAATGTCTTCACCCAAAGGGCTACAAAATATTGGAACAGGCTGCCCAGAGAAATGTATGAGTCACCATCCCTGGAGGCATTTAAGAGATGGGTAGATGTGGTACTGAGGGACATGGTTTAGTTGTGGACTTGGCAGTGTTAGGTTAATGACTGGACTTGGTCATCTCAGGGTCTTTTCCAACATAAATGATTCTATGAGTCTATGATTCCATGATTCTGTGACCTCAATCAAAACCTTCAAAGCAGCCTACCAACAGCTTTGCCTTCCAGCCAAGACAATGCCATAGCAGAGCACTGATTTTAAAAAGCTGTGAAGGACCATCCAATACCCACTGTAAGATGCCTGCTAGGACATCTACAACATGCTCTATTGCATACAAGAGTGCAGTTCACGTGACCTAGTGGCCTGTTCTGCATCCATTATTACATGGTCTAATAAATACCATGTGATGGGATTCTTGTGGTTTGAGAGACATCATTTAACCTAGGGTAGCTGGAGGCCAGTGGTATGATAATGGAAAGAATGAAGGAAGGAAAGGCAAAAAAATGGAATGAAAAACTCAGCCTGATCACTGGGCTAATATTGCAAATTTATTTAAGTAAAAGATACCTTTATTGTTGCCAGAATAACTTATACTGAATAGAATTGCTATTGGAGAGCCCTTGCTGGTGGCTGCCAGACCATGTGAGGAAATCATCATTTACCTTGCTTTTTCTTATACTCTTACACAGTATATGCTTCACTTACAGTCACTCCTGCTGGCAGGAAACTGCTAAAAATGGACATTTATTCTTGCTTGGAATAGGCATTCTTACGCTCATATGTGGGTACTTTGCAAGTTTTTACAGCAAGATCACCCATCTATGAGTTTCTGAAGACTTACTGGAGCCTCCTTCATCATCAGTGTTTCCAATTCATCTCTGAGATGGTTGCTTTGAGATATGAAATGGGTGCAATTTCAAACCCATCCAAGGAAAAAGCTATTAAGGAAATCTGTCTGGTGAATGAGCTATTTGGTAATAAATTTTGACTGCTTTTCAACTGTTCTCAGCCTTTAAAGCCCCAAATACTTTAGAAACAACAGAAGTGTGTTTACAGTCACAGATTATGCAATTAATAGCTGGTGACATTCAGGGAATAGCAGCGTGTCTAGTTTCCAAAGCTAAATATTTATAATGTAAACATTTAGTGGCTTAAGCATCTTATTTAGCTGCCCTTCCCTTCCATTGCCTTGTCTAAACATTGCACAGAATTCTACTGGCACTAATTTCTGAAGTAATACATTTATATCAGTGTTGTGTAACATTCTAGCTAGATACTTCCAGATGAGGTAAACAACCTCAGTGGTAAATAGGAAAATATAATTTACTGGTGTGGTGGTAAAGAAAGAAACGGGCAAACTTGTCTGCTTGGTGGTTAACGCAGGCTGTGAAAAGTGGGCACAATATTTACTGCCCCAGGCAGAGGTGGGTGAACTCTGAGTACTTGTTGACTACAAATGGATTCAGCCTTCGTAGAGATGGACACAGCCTTTCTGAAATTCACATGCAGGTGATGACAGACTCTTCAGTGTTTGATTGCTGAGACTGGAGTACCTGAAATAGGTTTGATTTCCATAAGGGGGCAAAGATATGCTTTTATTATCTTCCATCTAATTAATCAATTGAGTATATATGGAAGATAGCCTTTAACATAACACTGTGAAGGAGATGAACCACAGTCCAGTGCTGTCTTGATATTCTTCCAGCCTCCTGTGAAGCATTTGCCAACGTGATTTGACTCTCTCTTCTGTTACTAGTGCACCTCTAGAGTGTCTAGGTGATGAGATTGCCTTTTTCACTGGGGGACTCGAAACCTCCTCATGGCATCAGGGAATTTCCATTCTCTTGAGTCAGATAGCCAGAAAGGCTAATCCTAAAGAACAATGAAGCCATCAGGGGTGTTGGTGTTAAAAAACACACTGACATCTGAAAGAATTGCTTATTTTTTTTCACTAGACTAGATCTAAGAAAGAACTAAGGTGCACCTATGTATGCATTTTGCATAATGCTGTTCTTGGATTTCATAGCATCATAGAATCATAAAATGGTTAGAGTTGGAAGGGACCTCAAAGATAATTGAGTTCCAACCCACCTGCCATGGGCAGGGACACCTCCCCCTAGACCAGGTTGCTCAAAGCTCCCATTTAAAACCTGAAAGTGTGTAGAAGTAACTGGAATGGTGCAAAGATAGAGTTTGCTCTAGTTTTACGTCCTTTATCAAAGAACTCATGAGTGATCTCATGAGTGAGCCCTCTGCTCACCATGTCCACAGCCTGCAGTCTGGTGAATGGGACAACTCACACTTTGCTCACTGGCCAGCCAATTATAAAGTGAGTAAAGGTGCCACAGCAGCCACAATTTAAAAACAAAGCTTAAAAGAACTCCTATTGAATTGGTTCTGGTATTTCTAAATCTTTGTACAGGCAATTTTTTCACTCTTATGTTTTAGAAATGCATGTTTATGTCTGTCTGTGTGTACATACCACATGTACACATACAGTTTAAATGTTAATGTGTGTAGAGAGAGCCAGCCTGAGAGACTGAGATGAAGACACCAATTTTTAGAGGTCCGTTGTCTTCATTTTCCAGCAAAGAATTTCATCACAAAGCCAAAAGAAAATGAAACAGGGTCATTAAGTATGGGAACATGTTTAAGGCAGGCCCTTCATCCAAAGGAAAATGGGCACTTGTGCTAAACTGTTTATGGAAGGAATTGTGTAAGCATTTTAGATTAATTAAAATTAATAGTAAAGGGAACAGTGCATTTATTTACCATGACAAACAATGCTTCTAGAAGAGATCTGAGAAATGCGACATGAAACAGAAGTGACAGAGCACTGAGGAGGGAGAGGAGAGGAAAAGAGTTAAGAGGCAAGACAGACAGGAGACTGCCCCTAGGGATCCTTAAGTCCACTTAAAAGGAGTTCACACAAGCAACAGTGTGATGTAGCTTCATTTGTTCTTTAAAAACTGCTGTAACCGGATGTTCCATTCCAAAAGACAATTCCTAATATCTTAATCTAGTGACAGCAACTAACAAAAAGAGGGGAAAGAAACCACAAAATAACATACAGTTTGCTAAAATAAAATCTTTGTCTCGTGTTAGTGGAATATTTCATTGCTGCTTGCAGGATTCTGGTGCTGGTTCAGAGAGGTGACAGAAGGACAGGTACAACGGGAACACTGTAGCATCAAGCATGATCAAGCAATGGTGTCTTAACAAGAGAGCCACTACCAGCAGCACATGGCTGCTGTGAGCTGCTCTCATGGTGGCAAAAAAGACTTGTTTGCACCAGTTTTGTGCTGAATTTATAATTAGGTTATAATTTGTATCACAGGCAGAGCTTTTAAGGTGTTGGAGAGAATTTTCTACCCATCCTTTAGAGCTTAGATACTGTAAATAATTCATAGAGGTGGTTAACTTTATGGATTGCCAATATTCATCGTAAAGATATATTTAGGAATGTGCCTGAATGTTTCCTGGGAAGGGCTTTTGTTATCAGCCCTCTTCTGTCCGGACAAGGACAGACCATTTTCTTAAGGTTATACAATAACTCAGTGGGGTGCTTTTATCTTATGGTCTTATGCTATTGCAATAGAGATAATAATGGGAAATGAAAAGACTCCAGTGTTCTGATTTGACGTAAAGAAATGTTAAGTTCAGAGACAACACTGATCTATATCTACAGAACTGCTCTGAGATCCTGAAAGCATATGCCTCTACTTTATCTTCTAAATGGAAACAAAGGAATTAAGTCATAGAAATGGACCATCCTAATAGATCATTTAGTTTACTTCAGTCAACTCAGGTTAATCTAAGCTGAAGTTACTGAAGTAGTTGTAGACTAGTTATAGACTTGTAACAGATATTACAATAGTTATAATGTGCTGCTATTGGCAATAATATCGAGTAATTGATTTACTCAAAAGTTTTAACATCATAAATGGAAAAATACCCCATGTGTCAATAATCCAAGGCTGACCTAGCAGCAGAATGTGCTGGAAACAGAATCTGACAAAACCATCATTAATATAAGATTTCTTCTTCAGTTCACAAATTGTCACTAATTGTTATGGATGTATTTTTGATTTTCATTCACATATGACATGCTACTATCACAAAAAGTATATTTTTTCATTTTTTTTTCTTTTTAAAGTCTGAACAAAAATTAACTAACTAGAAAGGGTAATGCGTTAAAGGGCAAGTGATTGGAAGTGCTAAGTTCGGCTGGTGGCTGGTTACAGGTGACATCCCTTAGCAATCAATACTAGGTCTAATCACTACTGCTTAACAGCTTTATTAATGAACTGCATGATACACTAGAATTGTCTCTCAGCAAGTTTGCAGAAGATTTTGGTTACTGAGGCAGACCTATCAGCCTGGAAGATGGGCTGACAGGAGTCTCATGAAGTTCAACAAAGGCAAAAGCAGAGTTGTGCCCCTGAGAAGAAGTAAGCCCACGCACCAGTACCAACCCGGGGCTCACTATCTGGAAAGTGGCTTTGGAGAAGAGTCAGTGGCAGTCCTGGTGGACAACAAGTTGGCTATGAACCAGCAACATGCCCCTGTGATAAAGAAGTCCAACATCTTCCCGTGCTGGGTTAGCAAGAATTCAGCCAGCATGTTGACAGGGCCTAGGTGAATCATGCAATAATAGAATGGTTAGAGTTGGAAGGGACCTTAAAGATCATCCAGTTCCAATCCCCTGCTGGCCATGGGCAGAGACACCTCCCACCAGGCAAGGCTGCTCAAAGCCCCATCCAGCCTGGCCTTGAACACTTGCAGGGATGGGGCAGCCACAGCTTCTCTGGGCAACCTGTTCCAGTGCCTCATCACCCTCACAGGAAAGAATCTCTTCCTAATATGTCATCAAAATCTCCCCACTTTCAATTTGAAACTGTTACCCCTTGTCCTGTCACTCCACTTCCTGACAAAGAGTCCCTCTGCAGCTCTCTGTAGCTCCCTTCAGATACTATAAAGCTGCTATAAGGTCTGCCTGGAGCCTTCTCCAGGCTGAACAGCCCCAGCTCCCTCAGCCTGTCTTCACAGGAGAGGTGCACCATCCTTCTGATCATCTTCATGGTCCTCTGCTGGACCTGTTCCGACAGGTCCATGTCCTTTCTCTGTTGAGGACTCCAAAGGTGGAACAGAACTCCAGGTGGGGTCTCACAAGAGCAGAGTAGAGGGGGAGAATCACCTCCTGTGACCTCCTGGTCACATTTTTTTTTTTGATGCAGCCCAGCATGCAGTTGGTTTTCTGGGTTGCCAGTGTGCACTGCCAGCTCATGTCACTCCTAAGTCCTTCTTCTCAGGGATGCTCTCCAGCCATTCTCTGCCCAACCTGTATTTGTGCCTGGGATTGCCACATCCCAGGTGTCGGACCCTGCACTTCACTTGGTTGAACTTCATGCCATTTGCATTAGCCCACCTCTCAAGCCTGTCCAGGTCCCTCTGGATGACATCCTTTCCTTCCTGTATATCCACCGCATCACGGAGCTTGGTGTCGTCAACAAACTTGTTGAGGATGTATTCTATCCCACTGTCCATGTGTCCAACAAAGATGTTAAATACCATTGGTCCTAATGCCGACCCCTGAGGAACACCTTTTCCAGTCAGCGCTTGTGTTACCCATCTGGAGCCCCATGTTCTGGTTTTGGGCTTCCCAGTGCAAGAGACACATGGGCGTACCGGAATCAGTATAGATGAGCCTGCCAGGATGGATGGATGGATGCGGAACAGGAGAACAAGATAAACAAGAAGCAGCTGAGGAAACTGAGTTTGTCCAGCCTGGAAAAAAAGTCCTATTTCTGGCTACATCTCTCTGTCTGGGGGAAACAACAATGACCAAGAGACTTTTCAGAGAAGAGCATAACAACAGCATGAGAGATTGTGGCTATTGGCTGCGACAAAGGGAGTTCAGATTCAACATAAAATTATTTTTTCCCATGAGGGTGATGACAGCCTCAGCACAGGTAACTGCAGGGGATGTCTAATCTCTGTTTTTGGACATATTCTCTCTATTACTAATCCAAGTTCTAAGAAAAATCTCATAGGAGGTCTTTGTGTTGAGGCCCTAAAAATGAGTTTTTATGACACATATTTTCCCAAATGGAACTTTCAAAAAATGTGTCTTTAATGAAGTTTGCATACCCAAACATGCCTCTGGGATCTTCTCATATTCAGAGGCACATGGTTGTACTGATTTCAGTTGCTTTTACTAAGACTAAATTAAGGTGAGCATCTGGTTTCGTTAGCTCCTGTGCCAATACAAAGCAGCAAGGACCTGACTTAACTCCCTTACATGGCGGGATGAGTATTTTTATGGTATTTCCTCTATACTAAGTACATGTAAATGGGCAGTTACCTTGTCAGTCGACAGGTATTAATGCAGTGCCAATTAGATCCTGTTTTAAAATGGTGCTACATCTATATGCATAGACAGCACAGGGGCACGCAGTTCAACCTCCTCTACTTCTAATCATTAGACTGGTCGTTGAAACTGTTTTTAGACTAAGCCAGTTAGCAATCTCGCAGACAATTTCTGGGCACAATTTGAAAGTCAGCATGGGCCAGAGACTTTAATTCAGACATCTTTTTTGGAGGTTAAGAGTGCTTAAGAGTTGGGACACAAAACCACACACATTTTATCTCAGAACCGCGAAAGAACCCTTGGTACTTCTTAGTTTGCTAGTACAAATGTAGCCAGGTTCTTCTCCTTTTTATTCCTCAGCATCTTGTCTGTACAGTTATAGAAAATATATCTTCTTTTCTCTCCCTCTTACCTCTCAAATTGCTCTTGCCTTGGTCAGTCTTTTTCATTGGGAATAAAAAGCACCTCACATAGCAATCTTCTCATATTTTAGAGTTCTATACAACATAAATAATCAACAGAAATAGTAATTACAAGGGGCCATCTGTCCTTTTGCAACTGTTTTACATACTACAGGATGTCAATACCAAAATACATTCATCAACTTTAATAGACATCTGGAGCATAATCATACAGCAACCACTTGTAAAAAAGTTGCTGCATGAAATAATGATCAGTGAAATATGGCAAATAAAAAACTATCTTTGAAAGCATTGAAACAGAAACCAGATTCTTCAAGCTCCAAGAATTAACAAGGAGAGAAGTATGCTACTGCCAGATTTTGCTGCTGTATAGTGTTTGGTGTCTCTTTTTCAGATGACTTAATTAGTCTGCATATAAAATCCAAAGGTATGAGAAAAGACTTCAAATGTTGGGAAATTTGATCTTGATCTGCCTGGTCTATTTTCCTCCTCCTGTCCCCCCTTCTTTTTCATGTAGTTCACAAATTTAAGAACATGATTTACATTCAAAATACCTTGCTGTTCGCTACTAAGCAGACCCAATGATGCTGACTCCATCCTTTCCTCTCAGTACTGCTTATCACTGTGTGGTTTGCAAATAGCTCATGGGACACACTAATATCCAAGAGAACAAAGACTGTGTCAAAAAGATGAAGGGCACCTGAATTGCAATGAGATAGCAGACCTGCTTTTAGATCAACGGTGTCATTAACTATTGAGCAACATTTGCCTACCTTCTGTCTGGAAGCAGAAAATACAGCAGTGCCCAGACTTTATTTCTACATAAAGGTGTTGCCAGGAATGTGGATATAGGATTGGTCATTCTGTGATGTACATTTAAGTGTTGGCACAAAAGGACAGATCAGTAGCTACTAAAGCCAATATGTCATGTCCCTGTGTGTTTCAGAGCTCTGGCTCAGGTTCCTAAAGCCTTGAAAAGCAAGTAAACTAATTTTCATTCCTTTGGATCACCCAAGTGGCTCGGTGACTAAAACTTGTTTTCAGTAAAGCTGAGACCTGTTAGTCTTTTCCCATAAATTACTCCACCAGGAAACTGCTGCGTCACCTTGAGTCCCATACTCTCTCTTCCTATAACAACAAAAGACAGTTTGTGGATTATCCAAATAGGACAGACCAACACACATAATTTTATTCACCGATAACCTAAAATTCCCAGTACCCTGGATTAATTGCCAGTCCCTTTTTTTTCTTTTAATCAAACGTTCAATAAATATAGTCCCTGAATGGCAGAAACACAGACTTTGAGATTGATTCCAGGTTTTATTTCCTTTCTAGATTCAGTCTGACACATTTACAGTTGCAAGTTACTTTAGTATTTAACCCCAATTAATTAAACCCCAATTATTGGGAAGTCTCTGCTGAACTGCGTACTCATCGGTGCCAGAGAATGGGTTGTTGTTGGGAATAAAATGAGTGGGAGGAGAACAGAACAAAACAGGTCCCCTTGCTGACATGGCAAAGATCACCTCATTCGGTGATTGCCTGATTAATGACAAGGATATGATATTTACTGGCCTTGTGCTGGCCAATGGCACTTGCCATTTTAGGAAGTTTACACTATCATTAAGCACTGAATGATGCAGCATCTCTTGTCAATATGAAAATTCTCAAAATAATTTCCATTTAGTATGGACAGCCCCATAGTCCCTTAGTGTGGAAGACAAACTGGCAGCAGAGGCATGAAGTTCTCAGGTATTTGTTCTGTCCTGATAGGTGAGTAAATAACACATGTTTTTGAAGCTTATCCTCATTACAAAGAGATGAAAGTGGGAGAGGACATTCAGCCTGCTTTTAAATGCCATTCATTATAAATCCATTTAAATACCAATTAATTAAATCCATTAAAATACATGTGAAGTTCAGTAAAAATTACTTAATTGCAGAATTTCTGCCTTCCCATGTTTTTCTGAGAGTTGCTGGGTATTTTGGAAAACTCAGCAAGCCTGTGTCTTAGACTAGGTGAATTCTGTCACAAGAGTAGCAGAAGCCAATGTCCTGAATTCATAAGGTGGATTAAGCAAGCCCACTCTCTTCTACAAAAGCAAGAAAACCAGCAGCACAGAACGGCCCCTGACTGAGCCACAGTGATGTCTGTGACATCCTAGTTATCAGATCCATGCACATCTCAGAGGAGAATAAGCATAATATGAAAATAGCTTTAACTCCCAGAACAGCATGGAGGTGACTGAAAGAAAGAGGTTTTGCTTTTCTTTGTTATAGACCAATAATTAAGTCGAAGTCATATATACAGAGAGGAAGACAACAACAGCAACGTGTTCTTCTTTGTGAAGATGCTGTGGACACTTCCTATAATCTGCAGGATCTGATAAGTAAGTAATTTTGCACAGAGTAATGAAAATCTCTTATTCCAGTTAACCCTGTAGGAGTGTGAGCTCAGTCCTGGGAGGGGTTTACTCAGAGTTACTGCTTTTGGGACTCTCATTCTCTTTTAACCATGCACTGCTCTTTACTGGTAGTGACAACACCATTGTGGCTCTTGAGGGTTGTTCAGGGTTGTATTTCTTCTGACACCCTTCTGTTTCTCTCTCTGGCTTGGCCTGTTAGCCAGAAGAGTGAAATGAGGGTAGTGGGAAACTAACTTCGGATTCCAGAAGTTTAACTCAGGTTTTGGTTTGAGAAGATGTATGAAAAGGAATGTGTGTGTCTCATTGCATTCAGAAAGATGCAGCCATTTCCATTGACCTACATTTTAAATTTACTTCCCCTCCTGAGTGTTTTTCTTCTTTCTTTCTTGTGTTTTTTTGTTAATATCCACCGACTAACGTAGAGGGAAAATATTTTCTTAAATGTCTTAAGTGTATTCACTGCAAAAAAGAAAGGTAAGAAATATCTTGCCTTTCTTCCTTGTCACTTTTTCCTCTAGATTATAAAAAACTGTAATAAAAACATTAGGAGGTTTTAAAGCCGATTCTGAAATAATGGGGATTTTAAAGGTTGTGTGCACATGCATAATCCTCTTTAAAATCAAGGTGAGAATTTGGCTGTACCTCGACAAGCTTAGGGATATCCAGAAAGCCCCAAAATATCACTGAGATTTAAAAATGAGAGCAGGGGGAGGCAGTGGATGTATTAACAAAAAATACAGAAAAGTTAATTAGATTGCTAATTAAATGCTATCCAGAATGAAATTATTAAACATTTATAGGGAATTTTCTAAAGATACTCTCCTTCAGAACTCTGCATTGCCAACCTGGATTTGATTTTTGCAACAATATGAAGTGCCAGTCCCTTAAAAAATGTCCTCCTGCCTTTAGCAGGTGCTGTGCCTGCCCAAGGGCAGAACTTAGCAGCGTGACAGTCATTATCGAGATTTCCAGCCCATTCTCCTGCTCTTCTTTCCAGAGGATCTCTCGAATAACTACTGCAGCAGGACTCAACACTGCCCAAGTGTTGGCTGTACAGTGTGGGCTTCGCTATGAGGTCTCATAGACACATCAGTGGTACCACATATGGGGTCTACAAGAGTTTATCTCTCAAGACAGCAAATGAGTTTTTGCATGGCTGGTACCAACCATTCGGCTTTGCCCTGCATCGCTGCACTCCATAAAATGGATGCAATGACATGCAGAGAGCAACAATGAGGCTTGCTTGCAAAATGCTAAGATATCTGAGCGAGAGACCCTTTTAAGCCTGAATTACAATTGCTGATAGCACTTTTCATTTTTCATAAAATTCTATTCAAGATGCTTGGATCATCAATGAGACAGTAGCACCTTTTCAGCCTTGTCAGACGGACGAATTTGCTCGTCAGCAAAGGACGAGCTCGTCCAGAAAGGACAAGACAAACACATCCTCAGTTCCAGAAAGTAATAGCTTGTTCTGTTTAGTTCCCAGATCCCTGATTCAGCTACTATTATATCAGCAGAAATAGCAGCTCTCACGCACATGTCCTAAGTGTGTGTTAGGAATTGGAGTTAAAACTGTTTCAGGGATACTTTTGTAATGCACAAGTGTCTGTTTAACCTATCCCATTATCTCTGGGATTGCAGAGGTATCACTGACACTTCAAAAACATTTCAAGGGATATTCTACAACACATTAAAAATGCTTGCGGAATCCGTATAATTTTGTATAATCCAAAATATTTTTGGTTCTGGATTTTACTTTTCAATTTAACAAAAGCTATCTGACAGGCTTCGTTTCAGTTCAACCAAAATTTTTGCTTGAACTTCTCCTTTCTAGAGGTATCAACAAACCACAAAAAATGAGCCCTGGTTTACTGGTTCACCCCTGTGCAATTTCCGACACCTGCAGAACTGAAATACAACTGGTCTTCTTGTTTCCATATAAAACCCAGCATGTGACTCATTCTCTGCTCTGATTGCCAGGATATCATTACCACTGTCATTTGCAGTCACCACTATTTAGTCACAGTAAATTGTAGGCATCTGTACATTCTTGTATGCCTTTGACGACACAAGCATCTTCAGACCGGATGGGGCTGACGATCAGAAGCCACTAGAGCATCCTAGAGTTACTTCATGTCTTGCGTTGCCATTGAGTACATGCTCACAGCATCTGGTGGGAAAAAGGACAGGAACAAAAAGAATGAAGACAGGCAATTGAGGAGATGACAAAAAAATGGAATAGGATTTTCTTCTGTTACATTGATTCCTTTGTGCATGGGTTTGCTTCTAATGGTCCCTTCTACCTTGTGAATTTTATACAAGGCATTTTCACAGCAAAATCCAGGGAAGGCATCCGTTCTCCTAAGGACCTATTCTTATCTTGATTTAAGAAAATTGATTATATCAGGTAACAATTATTGTCATAAAATCCATGTGTCACCAAAACGAATTGGATGAGTGTACTGTAATTGTCTTTGCTTAGATACAATCAATAGATACTTATTAGTCTCTTCTCTTAAACTTCATCCAACCTAAAATCTAGCCCATGTAACAATCCCAAGTGGACCTTTTAGTGACAGCGAGACTCGAAGAAGAATGGATTAAGCTTGTAGTTCATCAATTCCCATCACTCTGATTTTTGCCGGAGTGCTACATTAATTTTGTGGCACCTTCTTTATTGTTTGAATTCTTATCAGATGAACACAGTGCTGGAATTGTAATGACAAATGTATACAACAATTCTGGTCAAGAGCAGTAACTGGAGCGAGTAAAGCGAAACCATCAATGGGGTTTGAAAACCAGAGCTCTGATTCTGCTTTATGTGCCTGCCTGAGTAGAACTGATGCTCAGCTATGCCCTTGGGACATCAGTCAGTAAAATCTTTTATAGCTTTTTTTTTTCTGCTCCGATCAGGCAATAAGACAGGAGTTGCACAGATTTCTATTAAATATGAGCCGAAGTTGCAAAAATAGGCTTGCAAAGGATACCAGCACTACTATGTTCTCATTATAACCTTGCCAAGGTACCTAATGCTACCAATATCCATCCGCATCTAGAGTTTGAATCAAAGAATTTTCATCATTGCTCTGGATTTCCTTATGGGCTGAACTGTGTCAGGAATGGGCTTCATGTTGTTGCAGTTTTGTAACAGCCTTGGGAATATTTACATACTCCTTCAGGCTGTGGCCTTGATCTGTCCCAAAAAGTGGTGATGCTGCCCTCCACACAAGGTAAAATGGAGCTTTGTACTGGTTTCATTTGAAAAATGAAAAAAACTTGCATGCTTCCTAAAGCACAGGCTTACGCTGGAAGTTGCTATTGTTGTGGTTTTAAGGGTAGAAAGAGAGAAACAGGTCGGCCTGGTTTTGCAGTTGAAGGTCAAAAACAGACTCTGAGAATTCCTAAATATTCTTACATATATACAGAACACCCCAATCAAGCTAAGATCTAAAGCAGACTGCACCGCCCTTAAAAACACAGCACAAAAAGTAAGCTGAAGCAAAATAACATATTTTTGGGTTTCAATGAAACCAGAAAAAATCACCTCCTCCCCAAAATTCGAGCATAAGTGTAGTGGGAAGTGTTCCTGCCCATGGCATTGGAACTAGATGATCTTTAAGGTCTCTTTCAGCTCTAACCATTATATGATTCTATGATTATTTAACTCCACAAACCGTATTTGGTTGCAATTTTAGGGAGCCACACCAGGACTCATCTCTCTTTTCCACAAGGAACAAGAACAGCAGCTTCTTTTGTTATTCAGCTCACCCAAGGGATATCTTAGGGTACTTTTCTAGAGTGATGGAAAGTGGGTTGAACTGGATTGAACTGGGTTCAATCTCCCTGTCTCATATTGGGAGGACTTTGGTTCACAGGATTTGTCTTTGGCAGGTTAATGCAGTGAGAAACAGCTAACACTGGCAGGGATAACACAGGGAGAAAGAAAAGCAATGGGACAAAGCCGAGGCTCTGAGGGGAGCCCAGAAAGAACTTCTCCAAGGACAGGTCTGGAGTCAGGCTTGGCATGGCTTTCCACTCATTGCTGTCCTTCAAGGAAGAACAAAGTAATTCTGGCCAATGTCAATTTGCAATGGTAGAAAACTAGCAAAGACTTCTGGGACTCAAATTTTTTTTATTTGTGACTGAATGTTAGTTTAAAGAAGGGTGGATGTGATAAATCCTACCAAGCAGAGCACAGGTCCTGGCATAACTGCAAGTCCAACATATATATTTGAAGGACTACAGGCCTTACACCCTGTGCTTTGTGGGATTTACCCTTTGCTTAAAGACCATTTCCAGTGGGATAAAGAGAGCTCACAGCGAGATGTTCCTGAGGTCAAACAGCTGTGACAAACACACCGGTGCTGTTGGCTGAGCACTTAGAGGAGGAGGTGTATCTAACCCTTCCTCTTTGCTTTGGCTCTTCGGTGTGGTACAAGTCAAGCTCCTTTTACCACCTGATTGTTTCAAAGAACATTTTGTAATACAGACACCACACAGCGGAATGCAGCCACGTCTATCTAGGGCAGCCTGATCTTGAAGGGATTTAATGTTCAGATGGAGGGAACACGACCTTCCATTTTTAAGCTTCCATCTCGCCACTATTTATAATTAACTGCATTCACAGGGCTTCATGTACTTTGAAAGGCCGAGGTTAGGCTTGCAGTGCAGAGCCTCGGGAGGCAAGCTTGTTGTCCTGATAGACCATCAAGCTGCTTTGCAAGGCAGAACTCTAGAAGCGTTCTACCCCGCTAACACTTTGATGTGCGCAATGCGATGATCAATTGACTGACTTGGATGATTGATGCTACTTTGAATTTTCAAAATAGACCATCAGATTCAACAAGTTTGTGATTCTCATTTGCTTTGATGCTTACACCCGGAGACGGTAAGCAAATGCCTGAGTAGGGTGCCATCAAATAAAAATTCCCAACAAGCTTCTACTGATAGACTCTTTTGTACTTAACTTTTGGAAATTATAAATAGGCGAGGGAAGCTGGAAGCCAACGAAACATCAGTCCCAATACTGCCCGATTCAGACATACTCACTTTGACAGTCTCCTCTGGATTCACAGATAAATTTCCCTGCATCTTTAGATGACACCTTTCCCCTGAGGATCAGCTTTACCTTCTGGAAAACAAAAGAGCGGCATTGCAGATTTCCATGCGAGGAGTGCTTCAAGTACAAGGACCCGACTGCTCATCTGTGTCTGCCTCCTGGCCCAGGGGGAGGAGAAAACTCCAACAATAGTTTCAATGGAATGACTCAATTACAGTAGCAGCAATTTTCCAACCTGATTACTTGTGTCAGGTGATAATCTGCGAGCTCTCATGCATGGTGTCACTTGGAAGCCATCCCTCTTGCCAGGCGAGTCCCTCGCATCGCAGGAATGTGGCTGCTTTTAGTTCAGTACTTTTGAAAGCCACTAAGTTGTTTTTCAAATATTTGCTGAATGCGTGCGCATTATAAACGTTTGGCCTCAAAAGACAGCTCCAGCGAGATTAACAGAGCCCCCACTGAAATCAGCAGTTAACAAGTTTTATCTACCTTGATCAGTTGTTAGAGCAGATGGAAGAACTCTAAAATAAGCCAGACTTGTGGAAAGTACTGATTTTGTTAATTTGTCACAAAATTTGGTGGAATTACATCAGAAACAGAGAAAACCACAGGAAAAAAATATTGAAGGGGGGCTAGTTTTGGCATTTTCAGAATGTCTTTAAAACATTTGAATAGTTTACTTCAGATGTATTTTTCCACAGATTGAAACAATGCTTCAGCTGTTGGGAAGTAAATCTTTCTGTTCCCTTGAACTTAACATTTGGGGTGGATTTTATGTATTTAAGCAGTTGTTATATAAGATACAGCACAACATAGGGGAAAAAAGAATAATAAAGAAAGAGCACTGGCTGAAGAAACAGAAGTATTTGATTCTCTGCTCTGATATTGATTTGTGTCAGCCTGCAAAATGCTTCAGCATGCGGGGGGTGTCTGATCAGGGGGAAGCCCAATCTGGGGGCTGCGCTGCCTGAATTTGGGTGTGAGCGTAGAGGTTCCTTGATGTGTGGAGCACATCTCCAGAGGGAGTCTATTGCTGAGGCATTCGCAGCCAGCAGTCGCCTCCCCAGAGGCCACACAATTTGCCAGAGACATTGAGCAGATTGTTCTCTCTGTTCCTCATCAGAGGAAAATACTCCCTGAGCTTCATTTGGGGAGGAGTCATTCCAAGGCTTTTCGGCACTGCAGGCGGGAATGAGATCAGCAGCTTTAGGGTGATATCCAAAGGATGACAGAACTCACTTTTGCTGTGACTGCAGACTTGGTTCGAGAAGAGAACTGCAAATTTGGAGGAAGGACAAGAGTACAGAGCTGAGGGGCATCCAAGCTCAGGGAGGGTTTTGGGAGCTGTAAAGGTTTAGCAGGGTCTGAGGCAGTTTAGGTGGGAGAACCTTCTCTTGCTGCTTGTGGGAGCCACTTACTGCTGCTTTTGGCAGCAAGGAGGAGGTAGCAATGCATCCTTTGTACTTCATGTTGGAGCAATCAATTTTTCCACTCTCTTGCTCCTGATCTATTGGTCTTGAGCACCTCTGAGTCCTTCATATCGTCCTAGTGCCTTTTACTTGGCTTAGAAGGGAACATGATGCTTAGTCCCAGGAGGTCACAGGTGAGTATAGGTGCTGTAAGTGGGTAGCATCTTCTCCTGGATGGAAACATCCAGGGAACTTAAGAGCTTCAAAGCGTAAAACCGACACAGTTCCCTGTGTCTGTTGCATGTCCCAGCATAACCATTCTTAAACAGGACATACAACTTTGCTGTTGGGGCAGAAGGCTGTTAGTGTGGCTGAAGAAATATCATAAGGCTGGTTTTTATGACTCCACCACATTTTCATGGGTCTGGGGTCATTTCCTCAGCTGCACTGTCACCCCTGGCTGTGGTCACTGTTCTGGCACTGGTGTTTTCTTTAATGACGTTGGCACTCCTGGATGTTTTGTTGCCCAGAACTCAGTTACCAGTTTCTGATGACATGCTTGGATATTTGTGTTTTAAATTCACCGTGTGCAGTATATAATGTTTACGCTATGCAAACAGTATAAGACCTTTTTTGAGAGGTCAGTTGTGGCTGTATTTTTGAAAAATGCAAGAAAGAGGATAATAGAATTGGCCAAGTGTAAAATTCAGTGCAATTTAATATCTGGCAGAACAGAAGTTCATTCAATCTAAAGAGAAGTTGGAGAGGGAATGAAAGCAGGTGCAAGCAGGAAACTCCAGCCCTTCCCTCTCATGAAACTGTGCTGCTGTGCAGTGATGCCAAGGAACTGCACCTCAAGGGGATGGCAGAACTTAGCAGGCATATTTCTGGGGAGATGAAAGAAAAAAAATAATTAAAAAATTGTATTGAAATCAGAACAACCAGAAAATAGAAACAACCCCATGTGGTTCCCTGAGGAATCAGAGGAGGCTGGAAAGTAACCGATGTCTCTTGCAGCAAAATACAATTAAAAAAAACCTACCACATTTTATAAAACAAATGCTTTCTCCTGGACTTCAAACTGTCATAAGGATTCAGGTATGCCACTTCTTTCTTTGGAAAGCTGGTATTTAACTCACTGTCACAGGAAACCCCTTTGCTAGGAAGGTTTACCAGTTCCAGATCTTTCCCTCTGTTAGTACCTGGCACCAGCACTGCTAATCCAACAGGTTCCTGTATCCCTGCTATCTGGAACTGGCCCCTGTGAGAACTATGGATGAGAGTTTCCTCCTGACACAGTCTTTGTGTGGTAAAGAAGCTCGGAGCACATTTAATGATCCAGCTCCTCAGGGATTTGGGCACCGGGAGAAGGCTGCCTAAGGACTTCTCCATGGCGTTAGGCAAAACTGGATTTTACTTCTCCCTGAATGTTCCGTGGGCTGTTCCTGCCATGGGAGGAGGTTGGAGGAAGGGGTGCAGACAGGCTTTTTAGTTTTCACTAGGGAACTAGAAGGAACTGGGATTAGGACTGGCAAAGGAACAGCCGATGCTTGCTGCAAGGCAAGCTAGCAAGGCAAGCAGCAGAGCTGAGATGAATGTGCAGCTCTGTGGAAGGCAGGCACCTGGCTGCCCAGCCAAATGGTGCGGATCTGCCCTCTACCAGGACCTGAGGCTCTAGGAGAAGTTTCTCCCCACAAGCTCAAGTGTTGTGATCTGTCCTGTATCAGAATCTGGGGCTCCAGAAGAAATATTTCCCCACAAACTCAAAAGAGTTGACTGACTCTCTTGGCTGGATCAGGTAACATGACAGGCAGAGAACATTGGCATCATTTTGGCCCGGATGCCCCAATTCTTTATGAACCAGGGGCTGCTTAAAAAATTGCACAGCATGGTCCCCTGCCCTGCAAGTATCTATAATCCAGTATGAAAGAAGGGACAACAAATTTCCTCCCAAAACAATGGCATTTTGGTCATCAAGATAAAGCTGTTGTGCTGGCAGAGCTTAACAGCTGTCTTATTTTTTGCAGGTGTCAGGATAGAAGAGATCTCAGAAGGTATGAAAGCAAGCAAGGATGTTTATGGTCCAGTAAACACTTCCAGGTGTTTATGGGGACATTCAGCATGGCAGAACAAACTGAAAGTGTCCGAAAACGTAACATGCTGTTGATGTGAAGAGAAGCCGAGATATGCTTGTGTGACAGAATGAAAGAGCCCTGGCAGGTCTGGGATAAACCATCCATGCCTGATGTTTGATGTCTTAGAGAGCAAGAACCTAAAGAGAATCTCAAAAAGGAGAATATCGACACAGTGACAGGAACATGTTCTCACACTGTGGGTCTCCATCTCCATGGTTGGCCTTAAAATGGGACACCAAGCATTAAGAAAGATCGTTCACATAAATCCTGTCAGTCCTTGGGAAACGGGCAGCAACTCCGCTCCTCTGCGCCAGGGAGCGAGAAATGGCTGTGATTAAGGGCTGCGAGCACATCCCAGGGAGCAAGAAACGAAATTCAGCCTTAAACCTATAGGGGACTTAGCTCTGGAGATAGAGAAAGGGAAAGACTAACCTGCTGCCAATGGGTCTGAGAAACACTGGTCTCACAGTATGGTTCAGAGCAGATAAAGGGGAAACAAAAGTGGAAGAGTTAGTGGTGGGCAGAAAGCAAGACACAAGATAGCAAAGGCCCGACTGAGTTTTCTGCCCTGAGAACAGCCAGGAAAGAAGTGGTATACAGAAATAATCTGAGATATTTCACTGTGAGTATCCAGACTTGGAGACAGGTCAATTTAAAGTCATCCAACAGTGATGGATTAGCCAGTTGCCTCAGAAAACTGCTTTGATTATAATATAAATACATTTTTCTAAATATTATGGCTTGTTATAATTTTTTGCATTCCATTGATGCCCTGGAGCTCCAAGCAAGGAATAAGGTTTATCTGTATTTGTGCCACACGACTATAGGAGTCTGTGTGTCTAGAGAATGTAAAATAGGAGACAGGAGTCAGGAGGTGAAAAGCTACGTCAGGGAGCTATGCTGGGTACCATGGAATAACCAAAGAGCATGACAGGAGAGACATAAAAAATAAATATAGTGAAAAGAAGCACAAAGAAAAAAGAATTCAAGAAAAAAAAAATCAATAAATGCTACAGAAAAAAAAGGGAAAAATTAAAAAAGGACTGGACAGAAGAGAGAAGAAAAACAAAAAAAAAGGGAAAAAAATTCAAAGAAACAGTAGCTCATTTTAATCTGGGTTCTGCACAGCGCAAAGAGTTGGCAACACCTGTGTGTTGCACCATTGGCAGCTGTGTAAAAGGAACAGCAAAGGCAACTCCTCTGTTCTTCTCTTACTGTAACAGAGAGAGAGAGATGCTCCTTACTGGAGACCAGGAGGAGAGCTCAGATTTTTCATGGGTTGGTTTATTTTGCTGCTCACTTTCAGTTTTGCTCCTAAAACTTTTCCAGGATAACTTTTTTCTTGCTGTCACCAAAAGTTTCCCAATTTGCATTTTCCAATGTATTTCTGAAATCACGATGTTAATTTTTTTTTTAAATTAAACCCTTTTTGGTTTATTTTTAGCCTTTATATCCTCTCTTATTTCTTAGTAATAGCTAGAAAATAATACACTGAGAATTGTGGTATAAAAAGGGAGGAAAGGATCTTCCCTGTTCTGAATCTGCTGTCTTAATTTTATACAAGCTCTGGTTGAGGGAAAGATATTTCTGAGCTCCATTAGAAAACGTAATTATAGATTTAATTCTCTGGAACACATTTTGCACAGTGCTATGGGAGTTGGTCAGCTTTATTCTGAGGTCACTTTCATCTTTGAAAGCCTGTGGCAATTGGAGGTTCCCCGTGGACTGGATAAAAAGGTAATTCTTCCTCCCCTATGCACAAACTAAGAGGGAACTGGGGGGTTAGTCTTGCTTCTTCCCTGGGAAATTGCTGAAAGAAGTCCCCAGGAAAGGCATTTCCATGCACACGAGGAACATGAAGGTGACTGGAAACAGCCAGATTGGATTTACCAAGGTTAAATCTTGCTCTACCAACCCAATTGCTTTCTGTGATGAGAAGATGAGCTCTGAGGATGAGGGAAGAGAAATGGATGTTCTTTGACTTTGGAAAGTGCTTTCACACAGACTCCCATGTGGCCAGGCTGAGGGGGGAGGGTTCGCTTGTAGTCTTCTGTGTCCTAATGAGCATCTGACAGAAGAAATGGGTTCTTTGCAGAAGCAGATAGAGAAAAGGGAAAGTGGGACCAAGATGCAACAAGGGAAATTTCAATTGCACATTAGGAAAAAAACCCAAGTTCTTCCTGATGTGTGGTTAAGAACTAGAGCAGCTTGACAAAATTGGAGGTTTTAAAAAAGCTGTATAACCTTGAGCAACCTGATCTTATTCTCAAGGCTGCTCTTTGAACAGGAGATTGGATTAAGCCCTTCCCATTCAGGAATTATTCCTCATTCTATTCCATGAATGTGCAGACTTTTATGATATGTTGATGGTAAAATAAAACTCTGCCAACAGTCATTAGAGAGAGGTGGGAAAATAAGCCCTTCTTAGCATTTGTCACATCTATGTGGCCAATACAGTTCTGGAGAACAAATAGAAACATTGGCTGGAAGAGGCCTCTGGAGGGACTTATCCAACCTCCAACCCTAAGCAGAGCTGTTGCTGAGAGTAAATCGTGTAAACCACAGCTTTGTTTAGCTGAATTTTGAAAACCTCTGAGACTGGAGATCCAACAGCCTTTCTTGACAAGCTATTTCAGGAGTACACTATCTTCCTGGTGAAAATGGTTTTCTTAATATCCAACCACAACCTCCCGAGCTGCACTTTATTGATATTGCTGAATATTTTACCACCTGCTGTTATTACTAAGCTGAGTTTGGCTCCATCACCTTTAAAAGTCCTTTTCCTAGATTAAGCAAACTCAACTCCCCCATCTTTTCCTTGAAGGCTAAGTCCCTGAGAATTTTGTTAGCACTATGCAAGTCTTTTTCAATACACCTCTTGAACTAGGGGACCCAAAACAGATCACAGTATTGCAGGTATGACTTACCTATAAGGAAGGAGGAGAAGGTTACAAATTCTAATGTGCCGGCCATGCTCCTTCTGTTGCAGCCAACTACGTAGTTTGAAAGTTCAATGTGTAGAATTTGGTGTTGTTTTGTTTCTGAACATCGTGAGGTTTCTGTTGGCCCCAGACTCTAGTTTATCAAGTCCCTTGTGACTTGAGATTCTACTGCAATATGGTCTATTTCCATCCACCCCGTCTTCACCTGCAAATTTGCTGAAGATGCATTCTGTCTGATCATCCAGGCTATTGAAAAATATATGGAGTAATAACGTCCCAGAATCATCCCCTATTGTACTCCACTTGTTGCTGGTTGCCAGCTGGATGCTGAACATTATTGGCCTTTAAATCTGGTAATCCAACTAATATTCAGTCTATTTAAGCCCATTCATCCAGCCCGTATTTTTCTCAGTCACAGAACATGCTTTGCAATCAGATGTCAAAAGCTTTATCAAGATATTTTACAACTACTGCTTTTCACTTGAACATGAACCCAGGGTGATGAGATTCGGCTAGAAGTAGGAGTCAGACAGGGTTTAGGCAATGAAGAAGGAATCACTGATATCAGCCATCATGAAAAAAAATGATGGATGTTTTCAAAGGGCAGTTAAGGTCTCACTACACAATCACATAAACGTGTTCTGACCCCACATGACACAAGCTGCCTTGATCTGGGAAGCTGGCTATGTACCTGACCCTCCTCACTAGCCTTGGCCTGAGCTGCAGTGTTTCCAAATCAAATTTGGGACTCAGGGGATCAGGGTGCGGGCAGACGAAATGCATCCCTGACCACACTTGACCGCAGAGATGCCATTGACTTTGAAAAACTCTGTCAGTCCTGAGAATGGGCTGTGGAATCTCTTCTGGGCCTTAGCACACGTACCATTAATTCTTTAAAAAATAGTTTGAAAAGGTTGTGTTGGCCATATTTTAATAACGTTCCCCCTCCAAGGTGTTAATTAATCACAAATCAATATTGCCATTCCTTTATGTAGTCTATGCATGTGGTGTGCAGAAAACTCTGAGTGTTTTACTTATCCTTCTGTTGGCCTTTTTCTCTGCATAAAGAAATCTTGCCCAAAATAGTGTGTTCCAAGATACAGGCAGGACATTCCTGTGCCATATGCACTTTGCTGCACTGACTGTTGATTTTGCTTGCCTTGATGGGTATGAGAGCTTTCTCCCTGAGAACAAAATGCAATGTCCTTGGGAGAAAAAAAAAGAGTTATAACGATTGCTTTGTTTATGTGGCACAAGCACAGGAGACAAGTGCTGTGGAGTTTTCCAAACTGCTTTTCAGTATCATCAAATAAATGGGAGGAGATGTTCTTTGCCTTTCGTCCTGTTGTTGAAGGCAATGATTGCCCAGCACAAGGAGGGAGAATGTAACAGAACTACTATGACATAGTACGGGTCCAGCGGAGGGCCACCAAGACAATTAGAGGAATGGAGCACCTCTCCTATGAGGACAGGCTGAGGGAGCTGGGGCTCCTCAGTGTGGAGAAGAGAAGGCTCAGGGGAGACTTTATTGCAACCTTCCAGTATCTGAAGGGAGCTACAAGAGAGCAGGAGAGGGACTCTTTGTCAGGAAGCCTAGTGATAGGACAAGGGGTAATGGTTTTAAGCTAGAAGAAGGGAGATTTAGGTTGGATATCAGGAAGAAATTCTTTCCTGTGAGGTTGGTGAGACACTGGAACAGGTTGTCCAGAGAAGTGGCTGCCTCATCCTTGGAGGTGTTCAAGGCCAGGCTGGATGGGTCTTTGAGCAACCTGCTGTGGTGGAAGATGTCCCTGCCCATGGCATGGGGGTTGGAACTGGATGATCTTCAAGGTCCTTTCCAACTCTAACCAGTCTATGATTCCATGATTCTATGATAGTATAGCACCTTCTTCATTTGCAGTCACTACATACAAGTGGATTTGAAGGCGAGGTTTCCTGTTAAATCTCATGTATCTGTGTAACTTCTTTACTTTTCATGAGGAGTCTGGATCCTCAGCTGGTGAAAATTATTGATCTAGTTTACCTCAGAGACAAGCCCAGCATTGTTACAACCACATCTCAAACCAGTTGCTGTATATTTTGAGTAACTTCCTTCTGGGTGTGGGACCACAGTTGAAGGTGTCAATCTCACAGACATACACATCCATCTCGTTATAAAGAAGACTCTGCTTCCTTTGGGTAGGTAATAAGTAATGTGTCTTGAGTTGCCGTGTGTGCAAAATTAAAACCTGCTGAAGTTGGATGATGTTCATTTGAAAACAAGATTCCCTCGAATCAAAGTAATATCCCAGAAGCATGCATCGCTAATCCTACTGCACTTCTGTGTAGAAAGTACAGCAAGGTCACTGCTTCCCAGCCCTCTGAATTAAAAAGCAGACCTCATGGGAGGCAATTGTCCCCCAGGCCCAAGGATTTGCTTATCTTTTGCAAGCTCAGTAGCCAATACAGCCTTTATCCAGAAGTAGGATGAGAAGAATCGTAGAGCAAGACTCCCCACCTCTGATAAGCCTTGTAATATGCCTCACAGAAGTAAAAAGGCATCTGCAAGATGATTTTTAATGTAGTACAGGAAGCACAACAGCATGTGGCATCTTAACAGCACTGAAGCATAAGATCATAAGTTGCCTGAGCTCCAAGTGAGCCCAGGGCCTCCTGTCACCTTTTCAATTTGTCAGTGCTTGCAGAAATAATAAGTGAACAGCAGGTAGAATCAGCTGAGCCCAGGAACTAATAAACTTATCTAAACAATTGGAGGATGTAGCAGGTCTCTGAGTATTTTGCTGCCAGCTGCACCATGCTTCAACTATACGAACCATAATACATTCCACTGGGATCAATGAAATTGCGTTAGCACATCAGTAACATACTTGAGAATCCAACGCTTATAAATAGTTCCCATGGTGCTACAACTCCTCGCCTGGCCTGCCAAAAGATGCATCTCAGTACTGCAGAACAAATCTGATCACAATAAAAAAGTCTGAGAAAAGCAGGTTAAAACTTTCTACAGCCCCTGATTCGAATGTAGCTGCCATCCCTCAGTCAATACTGACTCTCTTTGGGAGCCTAATGACATTGTCTTCTCACTTGTCTTTGTGTACAGAGAATGTTAATAGAGAGATCCCTATCTGTATTTATTTCTGTCATAATGGATATTCATATCCACTACATACACGCACACCAAAATTATGAGTGTAGGCTGCTACTTCACTCTGCATATAGTGAAGAGAATAGTTTAATGGGTTAATGTAGCAGGAAAGGAGCAAAAGAAAGTGATAAAATATTACAGAGATTGGACCAATTAATACACAGCTCTGAACGAATATGATTTGCATGGACAAAGAATATATGGTTTGTCCTGTAATATTATGCTGATAGGCTTTTAAGATCACTTATATGCTCCTTGTCACTATATAAAACAAAGAGAATGACTGTGTGTTGTCAAGGAGAGAGCTTAATGCATTAGTCCCCGTTTTGACTTCTTCCTGTGAACAAAATGTAAAATGGCTGCCAGATGCTTTAGTTATAGCTGTTAGAGATTTATGGCTTCAGCCTACAGGCAATGAATAGAAGAAACAGCTACATTTAATGAACATTTTATCAGTATAAACACAGAGACATGAAAAACAGGATGACATTATAGGCAAGGAATAAACTTCAAGGGGAAAGACCATTGGGAACTCAAGTAGGAAACCATGAGAACAAAGTGGCCTCTTGCAACTTCTTTCAGCTGCAACAATCAAGATTTTAATACTGCAACTCAAAGTCAGAAATGCAGTTTGAGGTGATGTAGCTCAGACCCTTTGTGGGAAAGCCTGCATGTCCCACTTGGCAAATGGTCTAGACAATGGCCCCTGTTTGTATAAGAGCACACAGAGGTGTTGATCAAGCACACAAAACTCTTTGGTGAGCATGTGTCCCAAACTCATCACGTTAAGTAGGAAGATGACAATCAGCCATATTAACCAGTGAATTGCAAAGGTATTTCTGAAATGATGGAAAAATCAACCTGAAAAGGAGTAACAAAGCACCATGAAAATTTGTGTTGAGGGATATTTTGGAGTGAGAAGAGCAGCAATATGAACCTGCTTTGGGGATGCCAGAAGCTGCCCCATGGCATCACCACTCTCCCTTCACTGGGTTGAGCATCCTGACCTGGGGTGTTCCAGGGATCTGGTACCCAGCCAGTGAGGGACAGCACGTTTAGAAATCTGAAGGTGTTAACATCTGTAAGTGCCTATTTTTAGTGATCATCTGTTACACTGGTGATCCTGACTCTGAACCTACAGTTTACCATTTGTCAGTTAACTGTGTATTGACAAAAAATGGATAAGCTGCTTTAATTCTGACTTAGCTTGCAGCACCTAAGCAGCTTTCCCCCTTCAGTGCCCTCTCAGACCATCATCTTGGAGTGCCTTCATACAAGCCCAATTCATGTATTTCTCCCCAAGTTTTAGGTCCCGTGTTCTGGGAGATAAATAGCATATAGACTCCACATTTCTGGAGCTAGATTGGCCTCCTGTTGAGAAAGATATTTTCCTATAACACGTGCCTACTGACTGGTTTTGTCATGTTCTCCACAAACTCTTTCTTTTGCATTCTGTGCTCTCCTCTCCCAAAACAAACCTGCTACAAACTGTCCTGAAACCATGAGGACTCCCTGCAGGATGATCTCCCAGGGGAAAACTCTTAGCGCAGCCAAACCTCTTGTCACCACCGACTTACAAAAGACCTCGATTTCATATTCTTCCTCCTCCTGAGACAGATTATTTCACCTTATAATTAGACCTAGCAGTGTGGAAGTTTCTCACGCTTTTTGTATTTCTTTAACCCTTCAAGGTCCTTTTCCATGGGACACTGTTGCTGTTAGGGAGTGGGGCTCTTCCTTTGTTTTTCAAAACATTGATTTTTATGGCCTTGTGAAGCTAGAACACTATAACACTGTTAAACATAATACACTGTTGCAATAAATATTGTATTGCAATTTTATGAAAGCCCTAGCGCTGATTTACACACATAATCAAATGCTATGAATAGACCTGCATTGGATGAAGTAATACGGCCAACAGAAACGATTATTTTATTTGCTTTCCCCTTATTATTATAACTTCTCTGTATATACAGGCTACACAGAGCTGCTAGTTTCTTGGATCACTGTCACTGAGAAGTGTTTAGGACAGCCTGCATCCTCTATTCAAACGTTAACAGGTATAATCCTCCCCTGCTTGGCCTTTTGGTATGTTCCTAATTAAAACTGGGAAAATTAACAAAGCCAGCTTGAGAATTATGATTGATACACTTCCCTAGTAAATGCATTTGGGAGAAATCATCCCTATTTTTGGTGTTATTTTTAGAGATTCTCGTTTTCTATCCTTTGTCTGTAACTGCCATAGTCCCACAACACTCCCATTCCCCCCATTTTCCACATTATTCTCCAAAATACGTCAGTTCTGGCTGGCAGCTGTCATGCACAAAGTTGAAGGTAAGAAACCCAAGGACTTTGACTCTGAAAAGCTTTCACTTGCAGGAAAACTTGGCGCTTTTTGAATGCTTGGGTTGTTTTCCCCTGTAAAACACATGTTGTGTAAAGATAACTGAGCTAACTGGAAACTGTCTTGGAGACTGCATGAAGTGTATCTAAAAGCCTGGTGTACCCTTGGCTGCTCTGTTACAGCCGTTTGCTTAAAGCCAGCTTGGATTATCTGCGTCCTGTAATCAGTGCAGACACCCTTTGAGTCAGGAAAGCCTCAGAAACCAGTAAGAAAAGCCAAACTACCTTAATTTCTTGGTGCTTTCAGCTCGGGTAAGAGAATTAGGAGAGGGAAGTCTATTTTATCACTAAGATATATCTTAAGAGAAAATGGCTAAAAAGTTTAGTAATATTCTTGTTCATCTTCTGCGGTACTCACCCTTAAGAAATCTTCGTTTTCCAGATATCAGTTGAGCTCTGCAGCACGGAGGATTGTGTGTTAGTGCAGCTGTGCTTTTGTTCAGGGTGACACAGCCAGCGTGCATGGGTCTCCTACCCTGTTAGAGATGCACAGTAACGGATGACGGCCTCTGCTGGTCTAATAGCATCATTAAAATTAATAGCACATGCAACCTGCTGAACCTAACCGGAATATCCAAAAGCAGACTTGAGGTCTCTAAGTCAAAAGTGCTTTAACCCTCTCTCCTTGGGGTTGTGTGGAGATTTCCTCATCTGCCTGCAAGTCTTTAGAGCAAAAAAACCCCCAACTTTAGTGCTCTCTGCTTAACCAGATGCTTGTCTCAGTGATTTTAAACAATGTTGAATACTTAACATATCTGAACATAAACAGAAACACCCTGAAGAAGGAGGTTCCTATTAGAATGAATACAAGCTCTTGCTGCAGGGAAAACAACTATTTTCACCCCAAAAATAGAAATATTTTCTGTTTCAGACAAACACCTTTCAATTATAAACATACCTCCCTGTACAACACAGTCATTTCAGTCCTAAGAAAACCTCTAACCTCCCTCAAAATCTTGTAGTACAGGTCATTCATCCTGGTTCATGTATTTGGGCTCTTCTTTACAGCACTAAACAAGCAATGACAGATTTCTTCTCACTTCTCAAGCTGCCATGGCTGCATTTCAACCTCCTGATCAGGCTTAAAGAGTCTTTCTACATGACAGCACTCCTCTAATATAATTGATTTGGGCTGCTTGGACAGGTTACAAAAGCGTTTCATACAGACTTTATTAATGAGAGTAACTGTGCTTTTGCAAAGCGGTGGCTGAAATGGGGCAACACTGGGTTAGGTTTTATTTCTGAAAGCAAATTTTGACCATCAGTTGACCAGACACAAGGACAGAATTATATTTTTTTTCTCCTCTAAACCCCCTTTTCTTTTTTTCTTTTTTTCTTTTTTTTTTAAAATTCACATCTTGAAATTAGTGATGAGTATGCCCATTTCCCCCTGATGCACAAGGGAAAACAAAATAAATCCTCATAGCTATAGCTATGAGGTCCAGTCAGCTCACAGTGGGCTTCTCAAAGCGACTTCAAAAGACTTTGAAGGAGACTCAAACAGCATAATAAAGGTTACAGAGAGAGTCTGTTGAGGAAGCAAGAAGCAGAGTGTCAGACATTCATTTTAGGACTCTGCTATCTTCCTTTCTCAACCAGTGCCCACCACCATGGAAAGCGAGATGGCCGCCTTCAAGCACAAGTACCTTTTGTAATTACCATTTCTTTTTTTTTTCTTTTTCCCTGTGCCACGTGGTTACCTCTAATATCAAATTTAGCATGTCTAGTTTTAGTTAATAGAGCATTAGATGTGATGGTTTAATCATGGTTAATTTTCAACCCTTGTTTTTCCTCGGTCTCCTCAGCTTGTGCCTGCTCTAGGTCAAAACACAGCCAGTGAATTAATTTTTTATTTTTTTATTTTTTTTTTAATGCGTTTGGTAAAATTCCCACTGGCTGTTATATGCACAGGCAGCCTGTATTTTGTCTGCGCATCCTGCTGGAGTCAGTACGTGCTTGCATGATACACCTCCTGCCTCCCTTCTCCACTCCTATAGGTACCTACTGCTTTGTATGGTGCCAGCCTATGCCAGGGACAAACGAAGGTTGGGACAGCTGGGAGGTGTTGAAATGGCACAGATGTTCATTTGCAGCATATGAAGTTCCAGGCAGCATAATTAGAAATAGGCAAAGTGGATTAGGCAAAATTTAGGCTGGCTGGGTCGAATGGGAACATTTTATTAAGAAACACAGCTTAGTGAAGAACTACATCAAGCTTCTGCTGTGACCTCAAAGCCTCCTGCTCCCAGATATTTCTGACAGTCTAAAGGAAGCCCATAAAGTCTGTTATTGGGTTTGATCTGCACCAGTGCCTTTTTGCTGGGAAACACTGATACTCTCATGGTCTTCTTCAGCCCTCCTCTGATCCAGAAGATCATGCAACCAATTCTGAAAAGAATGATGTTGAACTGTACACAGAACTTTGGCAAACAGTGTGTCCACCAGGGTAGGGGAGCTGCTTAAATACATCCTGATGTCTTCCAGTAGTAGATGAACAGAGGCATTAAGATGAGAGCACAAATAGGAGTAGTTTCAGGATGAGATGTAGGGTTTTGTTAGGTCACAGCAACTTGACACAGCCCTGTTAATTTTTCCCTTCTTGCCAACCAGAGGCTGAAGCCCATTCTCAAGCTCTGGATAGTCTCCAGTCTCTGCTTCCTCTGTAATGAGGAAGGGCCCCAAGCCCAGCAAGTGACTCTGCTGTGTCTCTCTAACCAGGAAAAAATCCGGGGCAATGCAGAGCTCAAGAACCTCCTTCCAGGTATTGTGAGAGCAGGTGAAAAAGACTGATAGAAACAAACAGATAAAGGTCAGGAATTACCGCAGCTGGTTTTGTATTCATGGATCTACTGCTCTTGAATCCTCACAGATATTGAGGTTTGGGCAACTTGGGAAATTTTTGCATGATCATTTTTGGTTAAGAAAGTAAGGTTCCGTGAAGGTGAGTCTTGTATCCATTCAGTATAAAGGAAAGCATCCAGAATATTCTTAAAACTACCTGGTTTGATATTTTAAGGGTAAAGTAGGATAAAAATATTTCACTTTTCCCATCCACTTCAAATGTTTTAAAATTATATCTTTTAAAATCTTATGTAGCATGAAACCAGATAATACATACAATATAAAGAATCTAAACAGTCTATATGGATCTTATGCAGAAAACTTTTGTTTGTTTGTTTTCTCCTAACCAGAACAACAACAAGAAAAGGTTGGCAGCTCAACTTCTTTATGGATGTTGATTTACTTTCTTCTCAACTCAATTCTATTTGTGATCTTTCCCAAGTATTTCCCAAGCCACCTGTAAGGGGAAATATGTGTCTAGAGAACTTTTAAATGCTGTTCTCTGCTTCTGTTTGCCTCTCCATGTTAACATTTGTGGGCATGGCAAGACAATTCTGAATAGCTTTACTTTATTTTTAATTTACTTGTTACTGATTAAGTTTAGAACTTTTCCCCCTGTGGAGTATATTGACCACCTCCCCTTTAAATTGTTGGGAATTTTATGCAAAAGCCATTTGTGATATCAAACGGTGACGGCTGAAGTAACTTCAGTTGACTTATACAAGTAATAAAGTTGCAAAGCACTTACTGGCTCTGGAAAAACAAATTTAACCAATCTAGAGGTACACTGAGGTTCATGAAAGTGATGTACAGTCCCAAGATGTGAATATGCTGATTCCGACATAGACAGTTCTGCAATTTATAGCAAATTTTACCAGATAAGGTGAAGCCTTTGAAAGAAAAAGAAAAATGGCATCAGGTGAAATCCAATCTTTTTGGCTTGTTAAACACTGATATAGATCTCACATTGGGTGTTAGTAGAGCTGAGTGGTGACTCAGTGTTGCTTCAACTGTTGGATGCTGTGGTTTTGCAAGACAGGTACAATTTACAAATACACAGGGACAGAGAATAGTGTAATGGAGGAAACTACACCATGAGTGCATTGAGTCAAGCTAATTTTTAATGTGTATCTAACATTATTCTCATCCATCCATGGGTCTAATTCGGTCTTAATAGAAATAGCCATAACTCCTGCTGAATTCGATGTTTAAGAGAAATGATAAGAGGTGATAAAAGTCAGGCTGCAAGGTTATGAAATCTAGTGATGCACCATTACACTCCAATTAAGAAATGCTAAAAGTGACATTTGCAATCATTCAAAACTGAGAACACACATGGCTGAAATGCATGTTTTCGTAAGATAATTTTTTTCCTCGGCTACAACAAAGGAGTTCATTTTTGAAGAAACACTCATTTGAGGATACCAAAAATTAGATTGCATGCTATCTTTTCTTTTTTATTATTTTTTTGAATGAAATAGGGGAGAAGCAGCCCCCTTTAATCAGTGAGATGAAAAACTGGCGTGCTGCACAAAATGCTAGACATTTAATTTAGTTTATTTCACTGTCCAATATAGCAATTCACAAGCCACAGAGTCCCCATGAAATGTTTAAAATGCAAATTACACTGACATTATTTAATCTAATACTTTGGATACCTGAGGGCTTTTTAGTATCCCAGAGCTTCCTACTCTTTGATTATACACTGTGCTCAGGCAGGACAGCAAAATCCTCCCACCAACACCAGGAAAAAGTAAAATATAAGGTTTGGCCCGTATTTCTCCAAGCAAACCTCAGCGCCTGTTTTTCAGGTATTTTTGAACATCTACTTCCATAGCCTCCAAGCTGTGGACTGGGGCCTTCAAGTACTTTTCACTGGGTCCAAATAGTCACCGTTCGATGTTGTTTCTGCTGAATTTCACTGCTATGTAGCTCTCAACTCCAGGCCCCAGCGCTTGAATAACTCCTCCAATTCCTTCTGCTGTTGTGCTACAGCTGCAAAAATTCCCAAAATTTGCTGCCATCCCTTTGCTGACCCTAGAGCTGAGCTATTGGATCTCCCACTATTTTGACAGACGGGTAGAAGTTAGCTCAACTCCATCAGCAGCGATTGCAGCTGAGCGAGGTGACTTTGTGCTAAAGCAGATGATGAACTCTCACTTCTCCCATGCCAACAGCAAAAATGGGGACTCCTGCCAACACACAGGTGGGAAAGGATGGTGGAGATCAGTGAATGTTCCAGCACTGCAGAACAAGTGCAATTATTCCCAGAGGTTGATCTGGGGCACTCCCTTTCCTTCTCTCCCACTGCAGGCAGATCAGTGCTTCCTGATCATCCTTCTCACGGTCGCTTCTCTTTGACGGCTGTGGCTTTACTGAGCAAAGTTTTATTTGTGATTTCCATTTGTCATCTCCAACTACCATAACTGAAAACGTATGTTCACATATGTGGGGAGGTTGGACTAGATGATGTTTGCAGGTCCCTTCTGGCCTGGACAATTCTATGATTCTATGTGTGCAATCACTGAGGCCAAACAGACACCATCATAAACAACACCAGACATGGGAAAGACATCAGCCTTTCCAAGGTAAGTGGTGTCACATCTGGTGGTTGGATTCTGCCACCACATCAAAACGGAATAGTATCTCACTCTACCTGCAATGTCACTGAAACAAATGTTATTTCTAACAAAGAAAGTCCTACTTCCTAAGCTTGATCAAGACCAGGAGAATATTCTCTGTAGTATGAAAGAAAAATATTCCAGCTGAACAACCTGGTGTTCTTAACTTCTCAGGACTCAACATCTGGTTCTGCAGTCCTGGAATCCAAGATAAGTCTTTCTTTTACTTACTTCAAATTTTAATAGGGCTGAAGTAAGTAACTATTCAAAATTTTGTCCCTAAGGAGTTCAAAGCTCTCATGTAATTTGCAATTGGCTTGTGAAGGGCCATCAGCACTACATGCAAACTCGTATCTGTAGCGCTAAAGACTTCGCCTGGCCAAGATCTTCAAGATGGAAATATTCCATTAGAATAAGAAAAACACAAAAAGCAGAACAAAAATTTAAAAACTGAGTCCATCTTCACAGATCGTTGGCACACATGAACTCAAAATGAGGACAGTTAGAAGATGAAGTTGGGCACGAGGGATGGCCAGGTCAGCTGCAGACAGAAAAATGATGCTGGTAAACTGGGAACCAAAAGACAAAACTTTTTCAAAAGGCACTGAATATTTTCTAGGAATACAGATTGAGTTTTTGACTATTGCAGTTTCATTAGAGTGAGAATTAATCAGTCAGCCCTACTATATTGCTGTAATGAATTTGTACAAATATTACTTTATTTCACAAGTTTAAGAGTAGTTAGACCTTGGTATGGGAAAGCTCAGCCACTACCAACAATAATAACGTCAAGACATATCTAATCTATCTTGTGGCTGGATTTTGTCCATAATTGTTTATTTTCCAGAAGGTGAGAGACATGGACCATGACACCATGCTCACAATTTCACTGTTTCTCATCCTTCCTGGCTAGCCACAGTGATAATGCTGACATGCCCATCACAGGACTTATCTAGGATCCAAGGAATGTATGCATGGGATCAAGTACATGTTATGCCCCATTTACAGCATGTTTGCAGAGAAGGGATTGTGTTACACCTCAGCACCTATTGTCATCTGGGCATTTCAACTGGTTGACCGGAAAGCTTAGGAATAGAAATATCAGAAAGAAACAAACAAGTAGATAGGGCAAATTCTGGAATTTAATTGAATGGAAATTGAGGAGGACAGACTGGAGAGGTGTTCACTGGAGACATCGCACAATGCTTTAAGAAAGGAGATAAAGATATGAGTGGGATGACAAGGAGAACTCCAGAGAAACATTAAGGTCCACATCATCAAAGAGGCAAGAAAGTAAAGAAAATAAGCACAATTGTTAGTCCATGAAAAAGAGGAGCCAGGTGAAGCCAGGATGTTTGAAGTGATGTTTTGAGATCATCTGATCCTTATATGGCATTGCAGAAATAATAATTAAAAAACCCAACAATGAAAAACCATTCTTAATTGAAATTATTATAGTGGGAAACTGAAACTCCCTCCAAGAGAGTGTTCCAAGACCAGAGCAGTAGAGTTACATGTGCTGACTAAGGAGAGGAAGGATATGGTGCTTATTATAATAATTGTCTAATTTTAATGTAGCCTTCCTGAGGCATCCACAGTGCATCTGAACTGAGCATGGGTGTCTAGTACCATCTGAGATGTCTGGGGTTATCTTGCCTGGCCTGAGATTGTCATTCCAAAACACATAGGTCTCTTGTAGGTTCAATGTTGCACCTACCAGCTCCATTGGGGTATTTTTGAACATCCTACCACATCTCAAAGGGCATTAGGTGCCTTTGTGTATATAACTGAATTGAGAACTAATGTGCCACTTCACTCTGCATTTCTGAAACAGGTTTAGGATTTGAAAGACTTTGTTTTCTGGAGTTTAACTGATGAGATATTAAGACTGCTCAATGGCCTCTGTGGCAGGGTTCATTCTGAAGTTCAGACTATGCCATGGGAGGGTACACATGTAAATGTCTGCATGGAAACTAAATGTCTAAGCAGAGCCATAATCAATCTGACCAGAACCTAGAGGGTAATTCAGCAGATCAGTCAGTAGGTGTCTCCTTTATGGGAGATCTGAATCACTCTCTGGGTGCCATTAACCTATTGATCCGATATCCATTAACTGTAAGAAGAGCTGAGACAGCTGCATGTCTTTAAACACAGACCTCAATTTAGTCATCTTAATTAGTTATGGTGATTACACCTTAGTGAGTGTGATCTAGTCACGTAAACAGAGGTGCCATCTGAGACAACCTAAAGTACCCAAGACATCCACGTGGATGGGGCTGGCAGGTAAGACATGGGACAAGAGGGAGAGCAGATGTGAAGTGCCCAGGGGCATCTCAGATCACACTGGATGTCTATGTAAAGGCAGCTTGACTTCATCTGTGGAAGACTTAGTTTTGATCTCTGAGTTTTCTGTACATGGTACCAAAGACGTTTAACGATACAGGCTTGCCTCAGTTGCCTAGGCTTAGGGATGGGACACCAATGAAGTCACCACTGAGCATGCAGACATCTGCACAGAGCTGGCAGGTAGGGTACAGGACGCAAACCATTAATCTTCTGAAACAGTAACTGGAGTCAGGTGGGCTGTCCTACAGCACCCAAAGTGAGGAGTCCATTCAGCTGCATATTTAGGAAACTGGTTTGTGCCCAATATCTTTTTATTTCAGAGGATGCTATGAAATAGCTTCCATTTATTATGAAGGGTCATGAGAATTCCTGCCATAGAAACAAGAATTTTTATAGCTCTGTTATTAGAATATTTACTTTATTTTTTACATTAACAGTTAATTAAAGGATAGGCTCATTTGCTGTTCCAAGTGCCATCTTATTGTTGGTGATCCAGGGTTGGAGAGATATATTTATATTTTGCATCTTTGGTTTTAGCTGAGTTGTTTCCCCTAGAGAAAATTTCTGCTCTTCTGTTTCTTATTAGTGGAATTGTGTTTCTCTATTCAGCATCTCTACAGAGAAAGGCTGTTTTTCTGAATGGCAAAATGAAGCATTTTTAGTAGGTGAACAGATGTTGGTGGGTGTGTTTCAAATTGTTGCACTTGAAAATAAGGTCTAACAGGAAAACCTAGGATTTTTAATAAATTAGGAAAAAAAGACCTAGCTGCAGAATGAACCTTACAAGATGCTGTGAGGACAAATACTGCTGCAAGGCTAGAAGGAAGCCAGGAGAGCACAGAAAGCCAGGAAGACAGAGGAGAAACTAAATGAGGGAGAGAAAAAATAAGACACAAGACAAGACAGCTGATGGAAACACAGAAAATGGGCGAAGTACAAACACAGACTTGAGGAAAGATGTAGAAACTGTAGAAGACACCTAGAAGAATGGTGTGAAAAAGAAGAAAACCCCAAGCTTGCTGTGCTGTAGCACCAGCTGGTTGAACAGGATACTTAAAGAGAGGGTGGATTCACAAAATGTTTATTTTGATAGTGAAACTGGCTTCAGAAATACATGCCTTCTCCTTCTGTTCCCACACAGGGGTTCCTGCACATATCACACATATCCCCATCTCCTCAGCTACACAACTTGGAGAGCTTCTTTCTGTTTTCATCCTTATTTGAAAGGGACATATTTAACTTAGGTGCAAGCTGTATTTCTGCAACCCTGGTTGCAGAGCAGCCTCATGAAGGTGGCAGTGGTTGGCAGTGGCAGCGTGGCAACCTGGTGCTGCAAAGCAGAGGAGAGAAAATCACTGCCCATGGAGAAGCCCTGGGACTGAGCCAGCTGCCATGGCTTTGCCACCATAGCCAACGGATCCAAAAATACATCTCAACCCCACAACTCCTTGCCCGTTCTGTTCTGTTGCTCTTTCCCCAACGCTGTTCCAACTGAGCAAAAGCTTGTGATCCCACCTTAATTCCTGGTTAATTCCTGGATCCCGTAGCACTCCTCATTGCAATGTGTGCAGTGATTCCAGAAAAACAAAGGCAGTAAATCTTATTTTGAATTTACCAGGTAAACTGATGTTAAGAATGACACAGGGAAAAAAAAGGCATACATCTTGAACAGCTGGGATGTGATTTCAGCAACTGTGTGTTCTTCTCAGATGTGGCCATTAAAAAAAAAAAAAAAAAAAAGGTGAATCTGACATGTTGAGGAATATTTCAGGAATACAAAACTTATAAAATTAATAACACATTGAATGCCATACTGGTTTTATCATGGTACTCTAAGTGCTGAAATCTCAGAGCTGCAGCCACAGTCCCTAATGGAAGGACTTTATAAAAGCTGTTCTCCAGAGGCAAATGTCCACTGCTATCAGTGTCAACAGTAAAACGATAAAAGGAGGTTAAATAATCCTTTTGTAATTGCAGCCATTACCCTATAGCCTGCAGCTCAGAAACCACTGGTAGATGACATACAACTATTCCCACAAATTTAGTGAGTCACAATTCAGAACAGCCTGCCTACCAATAAAAGCCTGGCAATGACAATGTTTTAGAAAAGCTGTTGGTTGTGGAGTCTCAAGTGGAACACCAAGAAAATGGAGGCAGAAGCATTGGGGATTGCACGTCCAGGAGGAGTTGGGACAGGCTGAACCATAAGAGTAAATAAACTGTCACCGGTTTTGGTTGTGTTTTGATATTGTCTGCCTTCCTGAAACAGAGTTAGTGTTCATGGTTCTCTTGAAATGTGAGGATGCTAATGATGACAGAGCTCAAGGAGCATCTGGATGAGGTTCTTAATCATGTGGTTTCATTTTAGGGAGTCCTGCAGGGAGCTGGACTTGATGATCCTCATGGGTTCTTTCCAACTTGAGGTATTATATGATTTTATGATTCTATCTAATATTCCTAATGATGCCAATAATACAAACGTGCTAATAGACTCTCTCCCCTGGGAAGGTAAAAGTTATTGTGTCTTTAAGCCTTCCTAGTGTCAAGGCTTTTACAGGGTTTGGCCTTTGCAAAATGCCCTATCAAAGAGCAATCTGTGACAATCAATGAAACATGAGGAGAAGGGTTAATATTGCACTGAGAAGCAGGGCATGTGTTATGCAGAAACAGATGGCATGTAGAAGTATCTGTCAGGTCGTTTTGACCCAGATGAGTGTGATTCCTCGCAAAGCCAAACTGCTGAAAGTATTACTTGCTTCTTATTGCCTACACTTAATTGTATAATTAGAGTTAATGCCTGAGACCAGCGCTGCAGCAGAGCTGGGAGCTAACGCTGCAAGAAGCAGATGAAGCTTCTTCAGAGCGCTGGTGCAGCACAGGCCACGAAGCTTCCAGCAGCAGAAGTTCAGCCAGAAAGCAAGAGAGACGTTAACAGGAAGAACAGAGATGTAAATATTTGGATGCACAGAGATTAAAACAAGTGCTTGAGGCTGGTTGCCATATGACGGAAAATCAAGGAAGGTTTATTTCTGGTGCCAATAGGCCCTGTGGTTGCACACTTGCAGCAGTAGGCAATTTTCTCCTGTATTGCACAAACATCTACTTCCTCAGTTTGAGGACTAAAAAATGGTCCAGGAGAGTTAAAATACAGAGGTACTGTTTGGGCTCCAAGGGTGGTTTTTGTTTGTTTTGCGTGGTTTTGTTTGTTGCTTTGATTGTTTTGTTTTGTTTTGTTTTGTTTTACTTTAAACAACTGCTGTGAGTTTGAGGACAAGGGGGTGTTTTTGATATTTCTGGAAGTTTTTTTGAATCAGTGCCTTGGAATATTTGACACGGCTCTAACAACAGCGGTAGCAGAATCTGGATCTTTGGACAAGTCATTTGTGGAGACATCTGTGGTCTTGCACATGATTATAGTGTTAATTACTGAAAGCAAGTGCATCATTGCTTATCCTCCACATGTTGGAGTTGGACTCTATCCACCATGTCAAATAATGGTGTGAAATGCACACACCTGTAAAACTAGAGCATGTTTATTTCTTTGGGACAAAAGGAAAAAAGGCTCCTCAGCTAAACCCACACTGATTAAGTACAGGCAGGAGAATTGAGTCCTGTGGCCTTTGGGATAATCCCATGACAAAATTACTCAGAGAACCTTGACAAGCATTGGGAATGCATGGGTCCGCTCTCCTCATAGTTAAGCAAATCATCTCCTGTATTAACTTATTGTCCTGGATAGAGAAAGTCCAAGTTTAGAGCACTCAAGCCAACCATTTTTGAATCTAGTGCATGAGGATAACACTGGAATACCTAGAAATTTCACTGGGAATCTGCCGGGGTTATAGCTGAGTTTAAAATTCTCCTGAGTTTCCATCAAGAGCTTGGTTTTGTTTGTTTTTCTTATGAAATGGTAAAGCAGGTCCTACATTTGTTGGGGTCATCTGTCCTTTGTTAAGTCTGCATGCCTGAGCAATGTGACTTTTCAAAGTAGCTGTTGTGACAAATGCAAATTTATTACATGATGCTAACTTTGCACGGGAACCTGAATGAGAAAAGGGTCTATTCAGGGACAAGTCATGGGCATCAAAGTAAAGTAAGGTTTAATCTGGCAGCAAATTGGAAAGTTCACACATTTTGCTCATTAAAATGCCTTAATGCATTGAATGGGATCTCTGATGGAGAATACTGTTACTGTACATTAATTATAAGTGCCTTACGGGAGCCATAAGTGAAGCTTTGTTCAGGATTACTTTGGTGCCTGACACCTTGCTAACACCACCAATCTGTTATAAGGAGGCAGCGTACAGTCTGCTGTCGAGCTCTTAAACATTTTCTACTCTTAAGTGTGGTGGTAATGAGTAGTTGTGGGGTAAACTAAACTGCTGTAGAGAGCAAAAAATCTTTGCCCCTCCCAGACCACGCTGACTTCAAAATTTATTGAATTCCTTGACTTTTAGAAATCCCTGTCAGAACTTCTCCTGTTCTTGAATCACTGGAGTTTTACATAAAAGGATGGAGTTCCAGCAGCTTATAGACCTCCAGCAGGGTCCAGGTTTGTTGACTTTAACAACCACTGAACTTGGAAAAAATGTGAGTAATAAATATTTAATTCTTTTTATAATTAATCTGAACTGTTTTTAATCTGTACAGTTGGCTGAGTGGAAATCTTATTTCTCTCCATTGACTACAAAGGTGACTGACCAGCTCAAAGGGAAGCATCTACAATGTAAAACATATAAAGTTAAATGAATCCCATCTATTGTAGCTGAATATTTTTATTTCTATTTGTATTTTTCATTTCATAATTAAAAGTTTATTAACCATTCATAATCTGAGAGGCTTAACAAATAAAACCTCCCCCTTAAACTGGCCCCTCACTTAAGAGTGTGAAAGAACATTGTCACTGTTTTAGGTTTAGAAGAAAGCCTTTACTGCACTTGAAATAAATATGCAGATATTGCACAGTGATTACCTTGTTCTTTGTAGATATCTGCACCTGTAATGACAGAAAAATACTTATAATAATTTTTATGTTTTAGTCTTTTAGCTAATGGAAAGAATAACTTGAGTGTTCTTTAGCACCAAGGAGTTGGACAGCATGCCCTTGAGTAGTGGAAAGCACTGCAAAGCTGAGTATTCACTGAGATCCACCCCTTTTATTGAATTCTGAAAGCATTTTATTTGGATGGATGATGTCTAATTTTATATGGGTTCCCTTCTAAATGTCATAAAACTGTGGATTAAAAGAACCATATTGAGATGTGTACTATTGCAAAAACTTATATTTTTCATTTGATCTCTGATATGTGCAATCATGAATGATAGAGTTCTGATGATAAAATTCTATGCAATCCATACAAATAAAAGGGCTATTTATAAATTTTCAGGGTGATTTTGGGAAGGATTACATTTGATCTCCACAAATGCTAGTGCAAACTAGCATTTTGTTTCATGAATTCCAGATACAAAGAAATTCCAGTAGCGGATGTATCAAACAATACATGAGATCTGTTTAGGGTACAGGAGCTATGTGACTTACAGTTCATTCTCATATCATGCCCAAATCATGGTTTGTAAGATTTTATTCTCTTTCTACTTTTTTTTTCTACTTTATTCTATCACCCTTGTAAAGTCCATTAGCTGACTGTACCAAATCTTTGCACAGCACTGTTTTACAGGAGTACGTGCCTTATTTCTGGGAACAGCTGCTGGATTTTCAAGTATAAACAAAGAAATTATAGAGACCAAAAAAACCATATACATATATATATATATGCAGATATCTGAGAAATCCCTCCTTAAGCAGATTTTTGCAGTGCTGAGCATTAACAAGCATGGAAATAATAAATTAAAAGAGGCCCAGGGAGCCTTAAATCTTTTCCCATGTGCACGTGTTATGCTGAAGGGTGGGATACTGTCCTCCTACAGCTCATCTGAGGCTTTGAAATTAATTTCACCCCCAGAGAGAAATTGTGACTACGTCCTTTCTCAAGTGTCTTTGTCTATAGCTAAATTTCTAAGTGTTCTCCTACTTAACTTCCAAGTTTTGTGGATAAAGTTTTCAAAACTGTTTGTTCATGAGTTTAGGAAAGTCTGGTTTTATGAGGCAATTGGGCCTTTCATGCCTAAACCTCTGCTGCACTGCAAGGCTGATAGATGGGTACCTTAGTGCTTCTCAAGTCCTCTGAACAAGTCTGGAAAGCTGAGGTGATTAACAGCCTCCATTAGGGCCATCAATATTGTCTCTCTTTTGCATATTGTTTTAGTCATTAAAGCACTTCCCCAGAAAGAAGTGAACTTGTGAGTGGGCAAGTTTGGGAGCCAATAAAACTGATTTCTAATCAGAATTCTTCTTAATGCTATTTATTATCTTCCCATCTAGAGAACACAGTCAGCTTTCAGCACTCCCTCGCACAAGTCCTTGTACAAATATTTAAAAAGAAAATGTAGCCCTAGAAAGATTAAAATATCGGACAGTAACAACACCCAATGGTGAGAATGAAGAAGAAAAAGGGTGTGCAAAGTGATTAGAGAATGAAGTCATGCTAGAATAAGCAAGTTTTACAGAATAAATACTTTATTGCAGCTGTTTCTTATCTGACCTTGCCTTGAACCTTGGATCAGCCACTGCATTTCCTACTTTTCTGTCTGTAAATTGGAGATCATTCTTACCTTGCTCAGAGGGACACTGACTTCGAGGACATTTGTATTTTGAATAACGTTGACTGAATTAATGAATGAATGCAACTGCTAGCCTGGGACTTTTCAGAGAAAACAATGTGGTAGTTGTTTGTTTTTGTTTTGTTTTTTTCCTCAGAAATTATCAAATTCTCTGAGAAATGGATTTTTTTGATAGAACTGTCATTGGCAGGTCTGTAAGTGCTTTCTGAAGCCCAGAGATCTTAGATCATGCTTTGGCTGTAGATCAGTTTTCTCACTTTCTTTGGACTCTTACCATTGGCTGGTTTATTTCTCTGTTTTCTTGGAAAATGTCACCATTTCACAAATCTTGAAAATGCTGGGGACTAACAAAAAAAATTTACACTGGCCTTTAACTACTGTAAACATGCCAGCATATTCATGTTTGCTTGCATTTGGGTTAATAATTGACTTGTCAAACAACAGTGACTTCCCAGGAGATGGCTTTGGAGCCACGTCCTGATAATGTCAGTGATCTCATGCTAAAAGGACAATAAGGAGCATTCATGAAATAAACATGGAGGATTTATGAAATAAAAAATGGTGTTCTGTAGCAAGTAAATCCCTACATAGTGCTACGTAAATAAAATTATTATTTTTAATAGCACTGTTGTTTATTGTGCTGGTTTTGAAACTATCTTAAGATAATTACACTTCGCCTGAATGCCCTGAATTTAATGTTAATTACAGCACATTTCTTTATACATATAGAGAGAAAGGGATGGCAATATTTCTCCTTTTTGAAGTTACACATGTAGAAGTAAATTTTAAACATTAATTTCCTAGAAATTTTGCTCCGTCACGCACCCAATGGAATCTAGAGTGTGATTCAGTTTACCCAAAGCATATGCTTACATTTAATCTGTTGAGCTTTCACCTGTGCTCAGACATCTGCACAAGGAAACTAAAGTATAAAGTAAAGAAAGCAAGTAAAATAAAGGTAAATTTAATTAATTCTAATTATTGGCTAACTGTGACCTGGAAGTCCTTGGTTAAAAATCTTGCACAGCACTTCTCTACGATTACAATGTACTCATAGCCTGCTTATAAATGAAGGACTTCCATGTATGAGATTTTTTTCTCAGTGTGTGTTTGTTTTACTCTAGGTAGTAATAGCAAATCAGTGTTTTTCAGACTGCAAGGTACATTTCATGCATAATTTTTCAGCTTCTCTATTTTTTTTTTCCAAAGGAAATGCCACAAACAGATCTAGCTACCCCCAAAAGCAGCTTCCCCTGTGAGTCTTGCCAGCTAACATTAGTCATGGTCAACAGCTCTCGAATGGTTTGGAGAACACAATTACATTTGGAAGAAATAAATTTGCATTTCTAATAATTGTTTATATGGGATTGAAATAGAACAGCAGGGAAAAGTGTTTGTAAATAGAACAGATTCCAGTGAAAAGAGTCACATTGCGCTTCATTCTTCTTCCCTGGAAAAGGTTGAAGATGTGATAGCTCAGTTCCTGCCCGTCAAATTATTTTGACTTGAAGTAGTTGACATGGTCAAAGAGTGGACAGTGTCAAAAGAGGGCAGTAGCAGAAGTCAGAGGGTGCGGCTTCACAGGATCTGAGGTTTGTGTGGTGTCACCCATGGTGAGATTTTGCAAAGTGCTGGCACCAGCATATGACCTTGGTTTCTCCAGGGCTGCTGCATCCTAGGTAGGTACAGAAAAAGAGAGAAATACATAAAATAGAGAGAAAGATAGGCCATCTTCAGGTTATCTTGTATTCTGAATTAACTAAGATATCACCTTCAGCTCCAGTGAATGTGCAGGGAGCAGGATCCAGCCTGTTGAGCATCCTGGTTCTCTCCTCATTCTTGAGAGCAGATGCCTTAGTCTGTCTTGGACACCATGGAGGATAACCTGGATATACCATTTACTCCATCAGTGGAAATGGATAAAATTCCTCAGGTGCAAACATTCCTATGTATTAAGGACCATAGACCACTTTTGTGCAGTAATACCAACTTTTGCTATGCCACAGATAGAAACTGAGATGATTCAAACAGCCTAAATAGATGGGCTTGTTGAAATGTTGGCTTGTACACTCTGAGTGACAAATGCAAGAAAACTTAATAAGGTGGAAATTTTGGGTGCTTTTTTTTTTCTTTTCATGTGTGTTGTTAAAAATGGTTCAGAAATTTCCCAGTCTCTATTTAAAATTATCAAATCCACTGAGATATCTGGATGTCATATATAATGTCAGTAAATGGAGTATATGTGGCTGAAATTCTCCCTCTAACGATTTCAAATCCTTAAAGTTAACTAACTATAGATTGTACAATGATTGCTAATAATCCATTAATCACATTTCAGTGATTACATTTCATATTTCCTGGATATACAGTTCGTATTTTCTCTCTTTCCATGATAGAATCATAGAATCATTTGGGTTGGAAAAGACCTTTAGGATCCTCAAGTCCAACCATCAACCGAACACTGAGAAAACCACCACTAACCATGTCCCTCTTTTCAGGTGCCTGTAGAGAGCAGTAAGGTCTCCCCTCAGCCTCCTTTTCTCCGGGCTGAACAACCTCAGCTCCCTCAGTCGCTCCTCGTAAGACTTGTGCTTCAGACTCTTCACCAGCTCTGTTGCCCTTCTCCAGCATTTCAATGTCTTTCTTGAATTGAGGGGCTCAAAACTGGACACAGTATTCGAGGTGAGGCCTCAACAGTGCAGGGGGACCATCACTGCCCCAGTCCTGCTGGCCACACTGTTGCTGATACAGGCAGGATGCTGTTGGCCGCCTTGGCCACCTGGGCACACTGCTGGCTCACATTCATCCAGCTGTTGATCAGTACACCCAGGTCCTTTTCCACTGGTCATGTCCCCAGTCATTCTTCCCAAAACCTGTAGCGCTGTTTGGTGTGATCCAAGTGCAGGACAAAGAAGAACAGCTCAAAAAATAGGTTTATTGGAATTTCACCTTTATTAGTTGTCTGAAAACATTTCAAATTCATTTTTCTCTTACAACTGAAGGCAGTTTGCCCTGGCATTTCTTTGTTGTATGGCAGGTGAATATGAGATCTTTATCTGCAGATGTCTCCTTGGCTGATGGAGCTGCAGACAGGATGTGTTCTCTGGCAAAGAACAAAGCAAAGCTTGAACGCACGCTCTGGGGAAGGCTGCTTGTGTCTGCAGTTATTGCTATTAATGAATGCCCCCTTTTTTAAGAATGACTGTGATTCCAGCGATCCTGCCAGATGTTTGTGGGATTTGTATGGGGAAGGGAAGGGAAGGGAAGGGAAGGGAAGGGAAGGGAAAGGAAGGGAGGTTTTTCTACATTGCTGCAACAACTTGGGAAAAAAACATACTTTTTTAATTTATAAATTTAATTGTAAACTGATTGATTTGGGTGCATCCATTTCAGCATGGCTTCTTTTACCTTCTTCTCAGCCTTCAGCAACATTTGTGATTAATGTTTCCCTGACATATTTAGAATATTGTCATTACATTGGAGATCTTCTATTAGCAGTAAACTTTTTCACTGTCACAGCACAAAGGACTAGGTTGATGTTCTTGTCTATAAAAACTTGACTTTCTGTCAGCTGCAATATATTATGCCTTCTGAAAAGGGATGTGAAACAGTTAGACAAACAATGGCTAGTTGCTTTGAACTTATTTCAGTTCTTTTCTCAGAGAAAAAATATCATCCGTGACAAGGATTTTCTGACTTTGGTGATCTGGTGACTCTTTAAACAAGAATTGTGTAACTGTGGATTTCTGCTTAGTAATTCAAGGCAGTGGCAAATGAGTTATCATCATTTGTGGGTTATTAAGCAATATAGTGTGCAGCAGACGAGTTGTTTATATCTACTGAACTTGAAGAGATGTGTTGAATCCATGAACGCACACTTACATGAAACTGGGAACTCTGGTTCTGTGTCCTCCTTCTCTGATTTTTAAAGGGCATGTAATGCTTTCTGAGCCCAGACTCATTTTGCTGAAAAACTGAGCTGTTTATTTAGCTAGAAATCGGGTCCAAACTTCCTGGATGAAATTAGGAATCCAGGTTTCAGTAAATTTTGCCCTCGGTCAATCAGCAGAAGTAATCCAGGTTTTCTGCAGACCAACATTAATCTACCTCAGACTATAGGGTATTGTGTCATCTCCCAGCTCTGCAGTGTGTCCGGCCTCTTTGTGTAGAGAATTTGGGGACAAAAAACCTTTTTATGCCTGTTTTCAGGACTGTCTCTTAGTGGCTTCTAAGCTGTGTGCTGCAGCCGTGATGCTGTTTCTCTGCAGTTTCCAGAGAAGCAAATATACCAGCATGAAAATGAGCTGGACCATTTGCTCCCCTGTGGATACGTTCTTCAGCTGAAATGAATATCTTGCTAATGGAAGAAAGCTCTGAACCGTTTCTGGAAGGTGGAGGGCAATACGTTTAGGCTGGTGTCTTTCTCATTCTGTCAGGGGCAGTACTATTTTGCCTCACAAGCGGGCAGCGATCAGAAAAGGTGGAGGGAAAAGACAAGCTCTGAATTAAATGTACTTCTGGAGTGGGTTTAAATCTGCTCCTCTGTTAGTAGAGAGAAATTTTAAGAAGGGCCAGATGCCAAATTGGAAAGGAGTGAAAGCTAAGAGCGAGTCTGCTACAAGCTCAGAAAAAACCTATTTAACTCGTACATTATGTTCTCTCGCGTTCAAACCTGTCCTTTGCTGTATTTCTTGAACAGCTGTACCTTAGGTTCAGTGTTCCAGCATGAAGGAATAAAAGGTCCTCTCTTCCTCTCTAAATCTTCCAAGTGAGCTACTGAATTAATCCGCTTATCATTTGCATTTAAAGAGCCTCAGGGCCAGATAGTTAAAGGAGTTTAAGAACCAGGAAATTCAGAGAGGGAAAAGGGTACCTTTAAAAATCTGACTCCAACGATGCTCTAAATGGCAGGTTCTTCTGTTTTCCTACTCAGCTCGTACTTTGCCATGGGACAGTAAATGGAAATTTCAAACATAACATGTTAGCCTTTTAAATTTTAATAGGCTAGAAAGAGCAGTTACATCAGAGTAGGAAAACACAAACCAGGTCTGGAAAGATTTGAGTTAAGGGGGATCTGAACTGGAAATTCTGGGGTTATTTGATACTGCTATTTGCTGGAATTTGTTCATCCATTCTCAGCTTGCCTCCGAGGAGTTGTGTTACCTGTTGTAGCTAGAATTAGTCCCCTTTCCTGTACATTTATTTTGTTGCTATTTTTGCATTCAGAAAGTCAAAATAACTCAGGGCAAAAATTAGTTGGAATATGTCATAATTATCTGCATTATTTAAATAGCATGTAAAGACTCCATCTTACTCTGCAAGTATAGCTTTCCCTCCAAAAATGCTCATAACCACAATCTAAACAAACGTAGCTGCTACCAAAGGGGAAAACTATTACCATTTCCATGGAGGAAAATGGAAGTACTAGGATCCAGTCTATCTCACTTGGATTCCTTGCTTGCCCATAAATATGAAGTGCTCAATAAAGCAACTTTCTAATGTAGGTGCCTATGATCCCTGTCGGGTCAATGGAGTGAGACACACAGCTTAAAAGGCCTCTTGTTCTGAAGGTCTGCTGAAAAATGCAATGGGAGAAAATCAAAATATATGAAAGAAAATGCCTGTCAGCCAAAGCTGTATCTGGCTGTACTTTATAGCTGCCTAACTCCGGTGCCTCAGCTCTATTGACTGGCCAACAACTGCCCATAGCAGTGAATCACTCATTGCTGTTGGCCCAGATGCCACAGTAATTGCATTGCTAGGGGCAGCTATAGCAGGTGGACCAAAAAGGACCTTTGGTGCAGAACTGGACATTTTTCTCCATCACTGGCACCAAGTTCTTAGCAACATTCAGGGGCACATTCTTACTTCCTATAGAAGGCAGAAGTAAGTATTGTTCAAATAGTTACTGCTAATGAAAAAGGAGATCAAGGAATATCTAAACACATTCTTCTGCTCACAAATTTCAGCAAAGAGCCTAACAGATGCTTATCTCTAGAATGCTGCACACATTTTACATATTCCTCTCATTCTTTTATGTTCCAGGAAGAACCTCAAGTATTTTTTCCCTGTTTCTATGGAATCTGTTACTTTGTCTGTTACCTTTCTTTAATTCCTCTTGAGACAGGGGAATCAGGACAGCACATCTTATGCAATCTATGCATGCACCATTGATTTATAGGGTTTTGTAATTATGCTTGCTATTTTTCTATGTTCCTTTCACGTCAGTTCCTAACCTGCTTGCCTTATAAACCACTGATCTAATATTTGCATTAAACTGGAACTTCTGAATCAAAATTCTCTTTTCTTGGTGGGAGTAAACAGTTCATTGCTCATTGGGGGTTACCCTCTAGTATGGTCGTTCTTTGGTTTGGTCCCAGCCCAGGAGTTTGTATTTTTATTCTACTTATCCGGATAGGACATTTTGTTGCACAGCATCCTGAAGAACTCCATAAATATATTAATGCTTTTAGGAACCCTGTGCACTAACAAGAGAAAGCTACCAAGCAAATAGCACAGCTGCCAATCATGAAACAATCCCAAAGCCAACTCTTGCCATGTCCACAAACAGTTTTTTTTTAGCTAACGCAGATCAATGTGTATGTATCCTTGCAAGTGTTCTCATGTGGCTCCTCAGAGAGGAGGGAAAAATATACCCCATTTTCAATTTTAGTGTCCCACGGATTGGTTAGCATTGGGTCTGAGAAAGCAGAGAGCAAACTGTTGCAGACCAGATATTCCTCTGAAAGATTGTAATCATACAGTAAGAAATGGATTTGTGAAGTATGCCCTGACCAAATGGGGTAGAGATGCTGGTTATGGGTAAGGCTAAAGGATTTTAGTGGGTCTCAGTGGATCCCCTCTTCCCTCACATCTGTTACACCATCTCATCTCCATTGCCATGTGGTCGCATGGATAACTTGCAACCGATATGCCTTAAAGTGAGAGCAGTCATCATAGCGATTGCTGTGATCCTCTCATTCTGTGTTACAGCCTACTGAGATTTCCCTTTTTCTTTCTTGAAAAGGGGTATCAGAGAATCCCTGGTGGGAAAAGAAAAGAAGGTTTGACAACAAACTTGGAAACAGCAACTCTCAGAATGCCTGAGCTGAAAATCGGGCACCTGGAAAATGTGAATATCTGAAACAGGAAAAATACTCGTCTTGAATAAAACAGGAGTATGCCAGCAACGGTCAAAGCGACACCTCCTTACCATTGAAAGAATGACAGGTAAATAGGAAGACCCAGGAGCCAGTTAGAAGTCAGAATGAATAGATTCAATTAAGGTTTTTTTTTGGTTTCCTAATCCCACTGTATCTTATAACCCCCTTAAACCATAAGAAATGTAGTGTCTTTGGAGGCTACAAGGTTAAACTTGTAACAGAATTCATTAATAACCTGCTTCTGTTCCAGTGTAAGGGACAAACTTTGCTCTGAGCTGTGATGGTGTAAATTGGGGTCATCTTCCTCTGAGTCAGTGAAAAGGCAGCTCTGTAACATCAGAGTTGGTAAGATCAATATTAAGCCCAAGGTATTTTACCTTATAAATAGTATATTATTTAATGTGCAGCTCTCCAGGGTGTCAGAAGCGGCTCTGCTCATTTTTACATGGATCAGTTTCCTAAGTCTTTCTGCAGCTCCCTTTTATCGTTTCAAGCCATGTTCCTAAATTCTCCCACCTCCCAGATCCTGAGCCCCTAACAGCTGTGTGTTGTATGCAAAATATGAGTAATTTTTTTTACAATATTGGCTGGCTGGCAACCAGCCTTATTCTGAACACTTCTTCTTCCATTGGATTCTCCCTTTGCTTTGTTGTTTTACAACACCGATTCCTTATCACAGGAAATTAGCAAAATGTAATCAGACAGAAAACATGTATTCTTTAAACAAATGTAAAAACCTGGGGCAAACTACTTATGTCTCAAACAGAATCAACTTGAACTTTTTGTATTTTCACTGCCGTAAAGCAAATCCAATGTCACAAAGAGCTGACAACAATACACAGAGTTTATGGTCTTACAGGACAAATGCACTAATACTGTATTTTACTGAGGGAACAGTATAAGCCTAAGTTAACTATTCACTTCTTGTCTCTAACCTGCTATTTTTAGCTGTACTGGTTTAAAAAAGCTAAATCAGGAAAGGCAGTTGAGAATATATAGTAAAGAATAATGCAGATAGATGGATTAGATAAACCCAATATACATCTTCCAACTCTAACTTCTATGATTATAGAAAATAGTGCATCTGAGCACAGTTGGGGTCTATTGATTTCTCTCTCTGGGGACTTATAATGGCAGAGTAAATTTTCCTTCAGCACAAACAATTCTTTTCTATAGAGAGACTGAATTTTTGAAGGAATTTCTAGATCCTCTTCTTCTATATCCTGTTTACTAATACAAAAATTAAGACCTCTGCATATGTATGTGCTATCTTTTCCAAATTTTTTTTCTTTTAGTTTTAATATATATATATTATTTTTTTTTGATAAACAGGGCACCTATGCGCTGCAGCACTCAAGTGATCAGGTTGTGAAGTGACAAGAATGATAGACTGAAATAAAATAAATACATAGTTGGATTCAGGACGGTTGGTCAGAGGACAAAGTCACTGGCTGGGATCCACGTTCCAACAGATGGGGAGGAAGCCCAAAATGTCTTCAGCATTGACAAGAGATGAAATTTCACCGGAGCATCAAGTCATGGTTCAATCTATACCCTTGTGAAAGAGCTCAAAAAAGGCCCTCACTGCAAGTCTTCTGCAAGCACTTTTGGAAAGCTACTACCAGCATTTTGGAAAAGTGGTGGGAGAGGGTCCATTTGCAATGGGAGACGGCCGGGTCAGCAGATGTGGACATGCAGCTGATCTCACCAGGCAAGACAGCTCTGCTGGTTTGTGAAAGACAAGGGCAGCTAACTCCCACTGAGCTTGTGACTGGGCTGGCAACTGCTTTCCCCAGAGCTGGAAGGGCAGAGTGAAGTATGAAATACTCAGCTGTCATTTTTTTCTGCTGCCAGTGGAGACTGAATTAGGGTAAAATTCCAAGCTAATTGGATCAGCCTCTTAAAATCACTAATAAGGGAAGCACAGTGCCCAGCCTCTTATTGGATTATTTATTAGGCACAATGACTGTCATGCAGCAAGTAAATTCCCATTTTTAACATGAAACAGGCAGTGAAGACTCTCATTTTTTCTCTTGAGAACTTTTTCAATGCCAGCTTTGTAAACTTCATTCAGAGCCAAAGAAGAGTTTAAAAACCCAGTAACGGTAAAGAAAGAGTTTTCAAAGATAAATTCCCCGCAAGTACAGTGCCATTGTTGTGCTGCATTTTCTTTCAAAATGCCAGCAAGAAACAATTAAGGAGCAGCACTTGTAATGTATAATTGATGGTTTGCAGGTATCTAGAATCTTAGAGCAATTAGGCCCAGGGTGCAACATTACTTATTCATCACCATCTGGAACTTATAACTTTATAAGCCCTGCTATAGTTTATGTTTGTCTGGCAGAAATGGCAAGTTTAGTGTTTAAGTGCTGCATAATGCTGCAGAAGGTAAATATTTAATAGTGTCCCGACATAATGCAGCTGAGTGGGGTAAGATGAATGAGTTGTGTGGTCAGAGCATAGCAGCATGTAGGTATTGTGAAAAAAAAAGAAAGAAAGAAAAAAAAAAAGAAAGAAAGGAAGGAAAGAAAGGAACACTTCCAAATAAATCTGCAGCCTTTCTTTTGCATCAAACGAAAGCTGTGCCATTGATCCTTGGGTCACAGTGTGTATTATCTCGTAACGGCTGTGATTCAACTTTAGATATGATTCAGAGGGGTGAAAGAACCGTTTCTATGAAAATCTGAGAATCTCCCACTGTTGTCTTTGATGTTAAAGTGGAGGTAGACTAAAGACAAATAGGGAATTCTGGAGAAAATGTTTTCTTTTTTAAAAAATGTCATTTCACCCACCATCCAACCTGTTCTAGCTACTATTTTCACAAATTTCCCACTGGAAAAAAACAAACCAAAATGAAACCAAATGAAAACTAAATGAAATGAAATGAAACTAAATTAAACTAAACCGAACCAAACCCTATGTAAAACCACAAAGAAAAACAGCCTAGCCACAAATTCAGAAAAATTAATTTTATGTCATCAATATTTTCTAAAGAGTGAAGTCCCTTGTTGAGTACAGAACTGATTTGTCTTCTTTGTGTTCCCCCCACTTAAAACCAAAGGACAAAACTGGCTAAAATGTTCTGTCTGGATCTGTACCAATGGTCTCAAGATCCTGAGTTCAAAGTCATGTTCAAAAGACTGACTTGATGCTTCACTGGAAACTTTTTTACAGCATTAAAATTCTTATGGTTCTGGAAGACCAGTTTCTGCTCTGCTCTGGTCTGGCAACCCACTGATTCAGCTGAGATGACTGGCAGTGGATTGATCTACTGCACCACCAACCTGCACATAGAGAGGAACCTCCAACCTTTTAAAGAAAGTTGATAAGATTAATTGGTTTTTCTGCACTGTCACTTGCCTCACAGATCCCGACAAGTACGGTCATACAGCTCAAACCATTTTGTATGTACATGGAGGGTGATAGTGTTATGCCTTAAAGTCTGGTCTACATTCATTATTCATGCCCAATGGTGCAAAACATCTGTAATGGTAAGATAAAGGTCCAGTTTTAACCCTTGACATTAAATGGGTCCATGTAGGTGATACCCTGCCTGAGAACCTGGAGTTCTTTGGCATGCAGGTGCTTACAACAAGCTTCCTGGGCAGGAAAAGGACCCACTTATACCCATGGCTGACTGCAAGTGGATAACTAGCTATTATGGTCAAACTTTTGGAGATACAGAAGGGCCATGCAAACCCTTTCCTTGTTCTCCCAGAGACACAAATGCAAGGAAAGTCATGGAGCACTAGATTATACTGACTCAAACAGGGATTCAGAAAGGTGCTGCATGGATATGATCATATGATCATAGAATCATCCAGGCTGGAAGGGACCTCCAAAGGTCATCTAGTCCGACCTCCCCACAGTCGCAGGGACACCCCCAACTAGACCAAGTTGCCCAGGGCCTTGTTGAGCCTCATCTTGAATATCTCCAGGTAAGGGGCCTCAACCACCTCCCTGGGCGATCCTTAGAGAGCAGTAAGTATAGCATTGACCATACTGGATTGGTATTGTCTTACCTACAACATCAAATTGAATGAAAAGATTGTTCACTTTCGTATCTTAACTTGACCTAATTACCATCTTGATATGCTCCTACTCATCCATTTCTTTGATTTACTTGATTTGTTTCAAAAGTCCTCATCTAAATCTACAGTTGTGCAAACAAACTAGGTCTTCTCGAAACAGGTTAATACACCAGTACTTTCCCTCATTCAAATAGTTCTGACTCTTGAGTCAGTCTACACAGCAACAGAGCATGATATTGCCAGTACGAGTTTCAAAATGTTGCCTGGTTTTGTTTTAGCTCCAGTTCCTGGAGTTCGGTGATGACAAAAATGTTTTCAGTTTCATGGTTATCTATATAACCAAAAAGCTGACCTATAAATGCTCAAAAACCTGAAAGTGAGTGAAAACAACACTTTAAATGTGATTGTTATTGCTGTAATCTCATAATTTATTGGGGAACCCAACTCTTGATGTGTAACTGTTTGAGGATAACAGTAATTAGACCCTTCAGTGTTTGACAGTGTATCAAGCAGTATTACAAAGCTAGCTGAAGCCCCAAGCAAATGAGAAACTTGACTTTGCTTTCTCATGTATCTCATGTATAGAAGAGATTAAAAGTATGCACTATTAATATAACAGCATGGATTGTTATTCTCTCCAAAGTGCCTTAAGCATCATTTATTCACATCACTAAAACATTTAACAGCACTCTTAAAAACAATTTGCAGGCAAGAAGAATCATTTTTATTCCAAGTGTAATTCTCACCACGTAGAGGGTCATGTTCGGTGCAGGACTCATTTACATTGGTACCTTGTTTTCAAACATTTTGTGTATGATGACTGAGCACAGAGACATACATCATACGAAGTTGGAGAAGACTAGTGTTTATCACAGCAGGCTCAGGAGCTGATTAAGGTCTCTCCAACCCTGAAACTAGGTGGCAGCTGCCAAAGTCCTTATTATCCTTTATAATCCTTTTTATTTCCTTCTTTTTTTCTCTCTTTTTCTCTTTCTCTTTATTTATTTATTTATTTTTGAAATCTGTGGCCACAGTGTTTGTTTTGCTCACTGTCATGAATCAGATGCAGTGCTGTAGTGATGTCCAGGCTGAGAGTCTGAAACAGTCCGATATGGACTGACATCAGCACCATCCCAGAAGAAACCCTATCTGGAGCTGGAAAAGCACAACAGACAGCTTCACTGGTCAAACACAGTGGTTCCGTCTCCACATTCAGATGTGCCAGAGGCAACTTCTTTGGAGACAGCCATCCTTCAAGGAAGAGAAAACAGAGCTTTTCTTCCATCAGTCCAGTTTGGAAAAGGCAGGGTTGTGAAGCACAGCAGAGTCCCACATCCTTAGTGCCCAACCCTATGTCACAACCACTGTACATAGGGCACTGTGGATGTGCCTGAATCCAATGGGATCAGTGCTCTTCAGAGAAAGATCAAGACTTCCCAGAGCTACAGAAAGCAAAGGGTGAGCATGAACAGCTAAATAGTCATAGAGAATTCATGACTACTCCTGCCCTTACTCAGGGTTCCTATGTGATCAGGTACATCTAAGGGAGGATGAATATTTCTGATTACCTCCCACCACTCTTGAAAATCTGCAAGGAAAATCTCACTGAGAACTACAGAGCACGTTGCTGACCAGTCTGGACATGGCAGAGATGAGCAAGCAGCTCTTTATTCCTGTTTTCCCATGTGTCTCCATGCCAGCTGGGATGGATCAAAGCATCTGATGCTGGGAACTGCAGGATGGGAAGTTGACCGTAACAGAAAGAAAAGGTGAGGTGATTGCAGCTGCCTAGGGCGGCTGCAACAGAACTTGATTTAGGGTTTACTTCAAGAAAGGAAAAAATTATTTCAACATAGTCTTAGGGTGTGCAGGATGGACATTCTCATATCCCAGAATAGCCTTTGCCATAGGTGGTGGTCAAAAAAGAAATGAAAAAAAAAAAAAGAAAAAAAAAAAAAAAAAGTAATCTGTAAACATCTTCCAAGTTTGCATTATTTACATAGAAGAACTTGAACGGAAACATTCAAACTAAAGGAGTTCTGTCCATGCTGATTATTTGTCTATGTCACAGACAAACGTAGGAACGATTTCCAGGCTATTCATGAGCTAAGCTTCTACAGCAGGAACGAAAACCAGGCAAAGTGCTGTCTGCTGACACCAGATTTGCACTCTCCATGAACAGTGGTGAGAGCCTCCAACCAAAATAGTAAAAAAATCTCCTCCCTTTGGAGGGGGCAGCATCCAGAGCCACCCCTACTCTGCTGCAGTGATCGTACTGGCTGTTAGTTACCCTGCTGCTGTACTGTCTTTTCCCTTATTATGGGCCACAGTAAATATGGGGAAAGTGCTGTGTGGACCAAGAACAGGCAAGGCAAAGTACTCGAAAGAAACTCAGCAGGGACACTTGATATTTGGTTTTTTTTAGCAAATAATGTCATTTACTGTCAAGAGTGCTGAGGGCATCAGCCGTCCATCTACTTGTTTGGGTGTCCCCTGGCTATTTTTGATTGGATTCCCTTTCATCAGGATCTAGAAATCTGTGCTGCCCTCTGAAGTTTAGCTATTGCATCACTTTTCCTTGTGCAGCATTTGTTACACAACTTTTTTTTTTTTTTTTTTTTTTTTTATCTCAGCCTAGATTTATTTGTGAAGGTCAGAGAGGACTAGCTGCGATAAGAGCCAACAAGCCTTCACTTTACTTCTGAATTGTTCTTGTTAATTCAGTGCTGATTAAAGATTGATACAACCCTAGAGATCAAAGTCTCCTATCCTCCATGACAGCCCAAGCTTCTCCTCAGGGCACTTTTGGCTTGACCTAGAGGTAGTACAGGTTCCAACTCCATTAAGTCCTTCACCCTTTTCAGATGAATCTCCTTGCTGTGAGTTTTGGTAATGGTTTTGTGCTGTGAACGTCTGTTGTCCTGAAATTAAACTGTCATCTAACCCTTTATGGTCACTTGGCTGAACTCAAATCACAACTGAGAGTGCTCTGGAAGCCAGTTCTATTATTTTTCATAATCCCTTTGAGTCTTCAGGCACAGTCACTGGCAAATTTACCACCTGCAAGAAAAGTGGTATCGCCTTTCAGTTCAGCTGTGTTCAAGTAATAACACTTGTTTAAAGGTACTCAGGGCCTGGAATACTTTGAAATCCATATACAGGGATTTAGTTGAATAATACCTTTCAAGTAGGAAGACTGGGCCTCAGATAAATCACTTTTTCTCATGTATAAATCATGTAGTTCACAGTAACAGAGCAGCAATGCAGCCACAGCAAGTCTTGTTGGGTCAGTCCATAGCTTATCAGAGAAACATCTCTTCCACTGGAGTACTTGTAATTATGGAAGGGCTTTATTTTATATTAAAATGTATTTATTTTATGTGTATACAGATACACACATATATACACAATTTAATAAAGCAATACCCTTCTGTTATAGATGAAGCAGACAAGGAATTCTGTTTTGTGAATTTAAACACTCCTTCTACATTTGCATAGGTCAGCACAAGTTATTTTTGCGATTTGCTTGTGCTTTCATTTTGAAACAGTAATGCTGTTATCATTAAGACTCAGGGATATCTTCTCTCTCTACATATATATATATATTTAATACATTTAGTCATGGAGAGATATGTAATTTTACACTGTGAACTAAATTTCTTCCAACCTTTTCCTTGTACCCCAAAACCTGGAAAGCACTCTTTTGTTCAGCTGGTTCTCAATAGTTGTTGGGCGTTGGAGGAAGTAAGTTTTCAATGGATTTGCTGGAATTCAGGGACTACAGGGCTAGTTGACACATGTGAAAAGAATGCTAAGGAAAATTGCTCCCACACTTTCCCACATGGGCAGGGGACCATCATCCTAACATGGTTGAGGAACATATGCATGGCTCATGGGGTTTGCAGTATGGGTGCGTTTGATGGACTTGGATGACGTGAACAGCACAAATGGCTAAATCTGAAGGCAAGAACAGGACCCTACCACTGACACGTGGTAAACGGAAAGGACCAGATGAATAACACAAATGCTCCATCAGGGATTCCCCAATCTTTTTGAACTACAATTAATAGTAATACGATTATTTGATAAACACCCGATGATTAAGAATTTGAATAATTTACTTAGTTTTGAAAGCCATCTTTGCTGTAACTCTTCTCTCCCTTGAAGAATGTTTCTGAACATCCCTATGGCCAGAATGGACCTTCTGTTCTCACATTTTGTAAAAACAGGAGTCCCTGTCAGCCAGTTCTGATTCTTGAGATCTTATTTACGGAAATGAACAACCAAGGAAAAGGTGTGCTTTATATTCTTACAGTCACAGCAACCGTGCCTCTTTTTCTCATTTCATAAGTTGTCATGAGCCTGCTTACTCAGCTGTGAAGGGGAGGGACTTCAGTTGTCACTTTTGCTCTTAAATCTTAGAACAGAAATAAGTAACAAATCATTGGGCTGAGGCTGGGGCGGTGCAGGAGACACAATTCCTAATAACTCTCCAAACAGATGACCAAACCTAGGGTCAGAGCAGCCAGAAATAAAACCCAGTGCACATTAATGCTTTTGTTCCCACTTTACCTTTGAAACACTTCTGAAGCTTTTCTCTTAACCCTCTGTGTTTTTAGCTTCATCTCTGAAACACAAATTTATAATGAAGGTCATGAGGAGGTCCCAACAGAACAAAATGCTGCAAGCACACACTTAATTATAAGAATGTGCTTGGGTCTGTCCCTGTTCAGCAGTGTTAGGTGTCTGCTCCTGTTCAGCTGTCGAGGCCTTATTAACAAATGTACAGATTTATACTAGGGCTGTCTTTTTTAATGAAGGTGCATGCCCTTGCCTTTCTACAATCCTATCCAATCTAGATTGACTGAGCTTTTTGTCTGATGAGGAGCAAAAGGCTTTCTAGTCATTCCTTATCTGAATTAGCATTGCCCAGCTTTGATTAGAGTATGTGGTTTCATCACTGCGCCTTCCAGATTCATGGATGCTTTTTTCCTGGCTTTTGCTTTATGGTTTCTTTTCTGAAAATACAGGCTAGTTTTCATTTAAAAAAATAAAAATAAAAAGGAAATTGGAAAGTGTCCTGCTATGTGCCTACTGATTACAGAGACGTGGTTTCTGTTTAGGAGGAATATTGAGATATTTGCATTCAAAGTTTAAACATAAAAATATGTCGGAACTGTATGGTAACAGTTTCCCGTCCACACAGCATTTTCCTCTTTTATCTAGCTAAGAGGATACCACAAAAAATGGTTCTGTGCGAGGTCTACAGACTGTCATCGTGTTTTCCAATATATTTGCCCTGGCAGCCTGTAGTGCTGAAAGGTAAATTTTATTTTTTATGGATAACTGGTGCCCAAGCTGCCTGGGACAGCATAGTGGAACCTGCCTATTAGAGCTGTATTTGCATTCTTGTGTACATCTAAGTATGAACATTAGCAGTCTGACATCTCCTTTGTTGCAAACCTAACATTATTTCACACTTAGTAGGATTTGAAAATTGAAATGAGAGTAGCATAAGTAAATAGTTTGCTCAGTAGCAGGTAGAAACCTAGGGAGAAACCTAGTGGCAGGTAGAAATCTTTCATTGAGAAACCTAGTGGCAGGTAGGTAGACATCGAGACATGGTGGTGACAGGTCTCCTGATCTTGCCATCAGATATCACTTCTTCATCTGGCACTTTTCTCAGGCGATGGAAATTGTTCTTTTGCAGACTGAAGCCAATTTCCATCTCTCAAGAAAATATATGTGGGTCCTGTATCAACGGGCCACATGCGCAGGGATGTCTCACCAGATGGTGTAAGCCTAAGTTCTGAATCTTAACCATACCAAACATTTCTAAATAATTGCAGAGATAGTAATTCCAAAGACAAGCCTGGAGAAACATCATGTTCTTTTCTGACTGCTTTCCTTGTTACCTTTATTGAATATAGGCTGCTGTAACAGATGCAGGCATTCAGATTGACATTTAATTTATCCTCTGAATTAAAAAAGGATGATAGAGTTTAGTCCTAGTTAAAAAATGCCATCACTGTCACTAAGCCTTACTTATATCAAATTCACGTTATTATTCAGCTGTTTACAATTAGCTGAGCTTCCCATGTAAGCTACCTCAATAAACAGTTTAATAGAAATGAAAAGAACATGTAGCAAGAAGGACCTACCCTTCTTGGGGAAGAACAATTAATTATGTTAAGAAATTAAGCTGCAAACAGATTACTTGAACATTATATTTCTCTTGATTTTAAGTAATGAGCTGGAATATCTAATTGATGTGTCTCCAAGGGAGCAGTAGTCTTGGGCTGGAGCTATCACCACATGGTCCATCTACCTGGAAGATTTCTGACTGACATGGCATTGTGCTGTTATCTGGCTATGCTTAATTACAGATGTCATAGCCATACATACACAGTCTACCAAGCACTGAGGACATATATAAATAAAGATCTTGCAGTAAGGACACACTGATCATACTGAGGGTGACAGAGCCATGGAACAGACCTTCAAGACCTGCTTGGGTGCAGTCCTGAGTGATGTGCTCTGGGCAATCCTGCTTCAGCAAGGGGATTGGACTAGATGATCTCTAGAGATCCCTTCCAACTCTGACAAGTCTGTGATTCCGTGATACTGAACATAGCAACAATACAGTGGTGAGTAGAAAAAGGAGAAAGAGGCTGATAAGAAATTACATTGTTGCATTCTTATTTCACAACCTGTTTCTGGGTTGATTTTTTTAAAATTTCATTAAATGCAAACACCCCAAAGGGGGAAAAATGTAGTGCTCAGTTAACTGGCAAGTTGGCTTTTGATATGTGCCTCCTGGCAGATCCCAGTTGTGCTCAGACTCTTTTATTGCCCTCACTATCTTTTCTTAACTATTATGGAAACTTCTAATTGGAAACGGTGTGCTTAACTTTTTGATGAGGTTTCACAAATCATGCATGCATACTGCTTAATATTCCCTGATGGATGACAAGGGGCAGATTATGGGCTGCATCTGTTAAAGGATATCTTTTGCAAGGCACTCACTAATTGTACACGTCATTCATCGTATGAAACTATCTATCCATGTTAAAAGACCATGGATTTTTATTAAAAGCAACATGCTTTTCATCACTGGCAGAGTAATACATGATTTGGGCTACTACAGAGGGTAGTTCGTTGCCATGATAAAAAATATTCAATGTCTGAAGTTAAAGCTTTGAAGTCAGAAGTTGTGAGTGTATGTACCATCTAGTGTAGGTACATAGTGTATGTGCATTCTCCTTTGATTTTCTAAGGGTATTCTCCCAGGATAGTGAATGGTCGGTGTTAAACTCTCATGCAATCGGATGCCAAAAAGCAGATGAGACACAGATTTATGTGTGTGTTTGGGGTCAAAATTTAGCCTAGTCACTGAAATGGAGCATATCTAAACTGAGGTAGATGGCATCTTCACTGCATTTCACACCTTTTTTCCAAATTGCTGCCCTCAGAAAGCTTATTTATTAGTCAAGAAATTCGGTTTGCCATGAACAAGAAGCCCAGTGGTGGCTGAGAAGACAGGAAAAGAATGTGCCACATGAATAGTTATTCTTTGGTGCTGCAAAGATGTGTAAAAGAGTTCACAGAGGGAAATGAAATGAAGAAATCCAAGGGGAAAAAATTACAGTGAAGGGAGAATTGATATTAAAGCTATTGGTCTCTCCATGCATATTAAATAGGCACAATGAAGACAGATTGCTCATAGCAGGGTTCTGGTACTAGAATATTACCGTATAATATGTCCAAATGAAAACATGTAACTCAGAGCTGTAGTTTTATAATAAAGTTTCTTTTGGTCTATTTTCCCTCCTCCCCCAAGAACACTTTATTTTTCATAACACCGATCTGGAAGGCATAGAAGAGGTCAGGTTTCTAGAAAAACTCTTCCCTCTTTGCAAGTATTCTTAATAAACTGAAAATAATGATATTTGTGGCAGTACAAATACACCTAGAGAAGAGCACATATTAATTAAGGCAGGTTCCCAAAGCAGCAGTTTTTGCTGAAGTTGGTTATTTTTGTATGCTTTTATCCCTTATAACTGCCTGTTCTCCCAGGAGACATCTTATCAGGCAAACATTGTTCTGGCATCCCAGAACATGACAGACTGTCATTAGATAAAGGAGAAGGTTAATAAAATAGAAATCCAGGTTACAAGCAATGTTTTAGCCAGCGGCATCCCATGGGTTATGGTGAAGCAAACAGCAGACTAGTCAAATGCAGCAAATTACAGTAAGCAGAAGAATGCCAAACATCCAGCTCTTACTCTATAATTTGCACATGCCAGCAGACTCTCAAACAATTCTTTTTGTTGAGATGTTTGGACTGAGCATCCTTTGGTCTGCAGATTCCCATTTGAATGTCCTGATAATCTAGGGAGCAAGTGCGTTAAGGAAAGTTTCTCAAAAGTTATTATGCAAGGATAACATAAACAGAGTGTCTCCCCTTTTTCTTCTGCTTCTTTTCTTAAAACATTTCTGGAAATGCCTGTGGATGTCAAGTGGAATCATAACTCATGGGCCTAGGGCAGAGCAGGATTACTTCTCTGGCTCATCTCTGACTGAACAATTTTCTCTGTTATTTGGTTGCAGAGTGATGCTGGCAATTGCAAATATTTCTGCAAAGGAAGTACCTTTTTTCCTGCTAGACACTGCTGAGAAATACAAAAGTGACCATTGTCCCCAGCCATTGGGGTATGGAAATCAAACATTCAAGTGAATCATTCAAGTGATGAGGAAAGGGCACAGATTAGTTAGTGGCTTGGAAATTAAATTTTGCTTTTTCTGCCTTCTTCAGAGATGTCAGAGAAAGATTGGGATGGGAATTCCAGTTGTCATCTGTGTAGCAAGCACCACACTATGTTTTGGTCTTTGCAGCAATATCAAGCCTTCAAAATATATTAGAAAAAGAAAGTATTGATTGCTTAGATTTTATAAGACCATTTGCTCCTGTTTTGGGAAAGGAGGAGAGAAATTAATGTCATGACCATTTACAGTGAATTCAGTCCAAGATGAAGAATCCAAAAGAGAAAACATAGAAAGTTTATTGTGGAGGCAAAGATCTTTGAGTGGATGATAAATGTGCTTAGTGTCAATGCTGATTTACATTAACTGAAGATTTGGCCTTACATCTCCACCCTGGCAGATTTTTCTCAACTCTTTGGAGGAGCTTCCCTGTGACTCCACTTGGTTTGCTTGTGTGACTTTAATTCACAATTCTTATCATACGTTAACTGTGGCAGCTGCTGTGTGCTGCTTTTAATAGACCCCTTCAGTAATATTCATAAAACCTGTCCTCCTTTTTGATGTATAAGGAAACATCCTTTACCACATTGGGCTGGAAGGCTAACTGCTCCATGGTCATAAGAGGCTGCTGCACCTATGGATGGGATTTCAAAAGAGCTAATACAACTTAACTATACCCTTAAAACTCCCTGGTAGAACTTTCACTGAGTCTTTTAAAAGCAGAGTTAGGTTCACGTGGGGCTTTTCTGAAGGGTTTATTTTACATCTGAGGTGCACAGGGGAGAGGGAAGGAGCAAAAAAACAACCAAAGGGGATGCTGGAGAGGACTACTCTACATACAAGGCATATCTTTATTTCTTAAAATAAGGAGGATAGGTGCAGTTCTAGTGTATGACTGCTAAAAGAAGACAAGAGGTGAATGGCTACAAGGAGGGAGAAACTGAAGTGTCAAGGAGGCAAAAAAGGTTTCCAAAAACTGCAGTTGTATCTGTCAGGACATTTTCTAGTCTTGCCAAGATGGCACAGCAAAAAGAATCCTTCTGCTGTCACTGTCATCTAGGTTTGATATAAATGTCCCATACAGACAAACATGCAACACTTCTCTCCCAGGAGACTGATACTGAAGACTTACTGCCGCAATTAATCGTCTGCATGCATGATTTAACCCATACTTCCTCAGATTTTACACCTGCGTTCTTAGTTGTAACTTAGTTAAACCTGAAGCACTTGGTGTCTAAATTTTTCAGATGTATGGACTTCCCTCTCTTACCTTTTACTGTAGCTAATTAATTATTTTAACCCCTGCCTTGCCAGCTTTTTTGCATTGCTTACAATTTGTCACATCCTTGAGGCTGCTCTGCACCTCGCTTATAAACTGATGTCAATCTCTAGAAATTTCTTAGCCCTTGTTGTCCATTGGTGCAATATGGGAACTGTCTTGCTGCTTGGATGAGTCAAGACAGGAGGAAGGTGAATGTGAAAGGTGGTGGCCACCAGGAAGGTGGCTGTGATGCCTGTATCAGTGTCTTATCTAAACACAGGGAAATACTGTGTGCTGCAGTACAGCTATGTGGAGAGAAAAGTTAACATTACTCTTTTGCTGACTGTTACACCAAAGAGACAGGAATTCACACTGAAGAAATATCCGAAAGACAGTAGACCAAACACTCCCTCCAAGTCTACTTTTTATAAACCTATCAAGTTTCTCTGCAAGCTAAAGTTTTAATGGCAGTCTATTCAGCAGAGTGTTTAGGCATGTATTAGCCTCCTGGGTATACTTATGGCTCTTGATAAGGCCCCCTTTATCTCTAAGCAGGAATTAAGTAAAGATTAAAGAGTTTCTCTTAATCAGAACTTCAGTATATTCTGGAAGGTCAGTGTAAAGACTTTGTTGTCTTGTCATAGTTTACCTTATTCCCCCTATCATTTCCTAGCATTGCTTCTTCTCAGAAGGAATTAAAAAGCTTCTGTATTTTGCCACTGCAAAACCATTTTGATTGGATATGCTGATAGAAATTGGATATAACCAAAGTTAGGTGTATATAAACTTTCACAAAGGCAGTGAGGAGCCATCTATATGGAATTTTCTGCTCTCAGTGGAAGCGTTAATTGACATTTTCTTGCTGCTGCATTATCAGTGGTCTGCAACAAGAGAAAAAGTACCATCGTGCAGCTTTGCTGCAGAGAGCAGTGTGCTGCAGGATGAGGATGCTGCCTGGTCATTTTTGCTTTATTTTCCTATTATCACCAGTTTTATATTAAACGTGGAGTAGCTCCTGGATGAGGTAAGCATTTCCACTGTGAAGGGTGCAAAGCCCAGTGCTTTTCTTAGAGACTTACACTAGCCTGTGACATACAGGCAGATGAGCAGGTTACAGGTGGGGAACCTGTATTTCAGTGACTACTCCACCTTCACTGGAAACAGAAACCTTTACTCAACAGCAACCTAGAATATAGGTGAGGTAGCTTAGTATTCATGTATACTCCTATTTTTGAGGCAAAAGAAGGCATATAGACAGCTACAGTAACTATCACAATGCAACTTTGTGATAGGAACATCTTAATTTACCTGCATCTCAGGCTTAATACTTTTATTGGAGCAGCTCTTTCCTAAACAAGCTTTGAATCATATACACCATAGAAGAAAAAAACCACCCATATAGCTACCGAATACTACAGATATGGGAGCATGGTGTCTCTGGGAGAAACACAAGATTTTCTGTTATCTAACCTCAAAGGATTTAATCAGTGATGTGATCACAGTCTCTAGTACCTTCAGAGAATATTTCTTACTGTTCTAGGTGCTTTGTTACAATGAAAGAATGTTTAAGAGGATGCAACACATAGAACTGAAGCTAGACAAAGAGAAATACCAGAACTTACCTCAGGAGGAATTACCATTGCAACAACTTCAAAAACACAGTGAATTTTTTATGACTGAAAACCTTTCACAAAGCAAAAGACTATAATACAGACATTAATCTTAATTAACTTCATGCAGAAACGACAGTAAGACCCAGACATCCTGTGTCCGGTGATACATGGGAAGTCAGACAGGTGCAATCATGATTGCTATTCTTGCCTTTCCCTCTCTTTGAGATATGTTTCAGTGAAAATATTTAGTGAACAAGGTTTAGAAGTATTTTACATTCATAATAACCATTTCTGCATAATTCCTCAAAAATCAAATGACTTTCACACAGATTTCAAGCCCCTTGCCTTAAGGACATGATTTGCTGAGCAGGTGTATTTCTCCACTATGAAACAGACGTCTCATCCTTTGAACACACTTTATTTTACCACAACTACATTAATTTAAAAACATGAGGCTAGCTTTATGATATTGAGCATTTTGTATCTCTCTCTTGCACCAATAACTTCCCCTTAAGTGCCCCCAAATTTTTTTCAACTCCAGTTTACTCAAATACTTTTAATCTTTTGAAAGTATATAGGACATACTTACTGGCATACCACATGATATTTCAATAGGTGAAAGACTCTTTAAGTTCTGAAATGTCTTCTAAAACTATTTTGGAAAACCAGTTCTTAAAAACGATTTGACCTAGAAAGATGCAGAAAACCAAAATGTCCAGTTAGCATTGCTTACTAAATTAGCTTGCACATTATCTAGAAGGCTGAGTGTTAGGAGCTATTTACTCCAAATTAGGTGGTGTTACAAGAAGGAAGCGTTACGTACATACATTCAAACTAGCTCTAAGCAAATTCACTTGTGAAGCAATAAGACCACATCAGCTAAGTAGGAGGCTTCAGCACAGCAAACAACAGAGCAAAACACGTTGTTGAATTCCTCCGATACCTGATGTAGTCCACTGCCACTTTTCAAGGCTGCTCAGAAAGCACATCATTGTCTAGCAAGTGTTGTACGACCTGCTCAGACTTAGATCATCCAGTTACGTTCCACAATTATAGCTGTCAGAAGTTCAATAACCAGTAAATTATGGCATCTGGGCTTTGTACAGATAGCCAGCAAAACCTTGATTGAGACCACCTGTCATTCTATTCCCTTCTGGGGCAAAATGGACTATACTTTATGTTTCTAAAGAATAAGATTCGGCAAATTAGGAAAAAGTTGAATGAATGAGAACTTTTATCAAAGCTGTTCTTCTGTTCAAACTGTTGCTCAGATAAACAAAATTTGGCAGACAGTTTTCCATCAGGAAATGTAATTTGAATTAAAGCTGATTTTTTGCTGTTGTGTAATTTAAGGAAGAAGAAAAGCTCAAATATTTATACTTACTTGTTTACAATGATCCCATGAAAATGAGAAATCTTTTAAAACAACGCTATTAAAACAGAATAAAAGGAAACTTCAGATAAGATGCTACTCAGTTCCAAGATTCTGTTTTATCTGTAAGTGCAGCCTGCAGGCTTAGAATTCTTGCAGAGAATAGTGCATAGTGGAATAGCTTTCTGTGTGAATCTTATCACGGGGTACACTATACCACATGCCTAAACTATTTTGGCAAGAAGCCTTTTTAAAAGCCTCGGCATTGGCATGACACTGATAAAAATGAATGATTTACAAAATCATATTAACATTCATAAAGATGAAACGAGGAAAGTTCTTGATTAAAAAGCTGTTTTTAATTAACTAGGGTTTAAATATTAGCTTAAAGCATGCTGATACACTTGTGAACATTATCAGGGTACTAATGTAGATAAAACTGCCATTTAGGGTGGGAATCAAATTCAGAGACCTAAGGTTTGACTTAGTTGCCTAAACAGAAGCATCTCAAGTCAGTTGAGATTTCCTCGAGTCTCTTCTTTAGCATTGTGTTCCCATATGGATACCCTGAATACTCTAGGACATCTCAGGTGGCTCTATGTTTAGACACGTGAATAATTTTCCTATATGCAGTGGCTTGTTTCAGCTGTCAATATACAGTCACGCAGTATTATTACCCGATGTTCCACAAGGGGTTGCTTCCACTTCTAGCTGATGCTCCAAAAGGACATGAATCTCCTATAAATGATGTAGCATACCACACACTGCTTTGAAGATGCCTCGTGTACCCTAGGGTGTTCCCATTGGGGACAGATGCCTACATGTGGGCATCTATTTCTAAGTGTCTTCAGTGTAGGGATACAGCTACAAGCCAGAGGTTTCAATTGCCTAAGCACTTAAACCTTTATTCACCTTTCTTGTAAACAGGAGGATGCTGAGGTTTTGTCCTAATTAAAATTCATATATAGCCTGAGAAGATAAGATACTATCAACCTTTGTCAAACATCTGTTGGATACAACCAATCACAAAAATTGTGTGATCTAACTTTTGACCAACAGTTAATAAAAGCAAATGGACCCTATATTTCAATCTTTTGGTAGAATACTCTGTACAGCAACACTCAGGTATAACATAAAGCTACAGACCAGTTTAGAAGTAATAATCACCTGGACTGTTATAGCAGGTGTATTAAAGTGGACCCAGGCAAACATAAAGGTGAGGAGGAAGTCAGTATCACCAAGATCTGAGGCACCGTGGGAGGATCTAGGATGCTGGCATGGTGCCGCAACAGCCTGGCTAAGGAGCAATGACCCTGGGAGTATTTGTGCAATCAAAGAGTGTGTAGGACACAGAGAAGGTGAAATGCCACTTCTTTAAACTAGCAGTTCATTATTTATTTTAATTACCATTAGTTAGATCCTAGGATCTCTACAGTGTGTTTGGCTTGGATGAAAGCAAGTATCTTGCTTAAAATATAGTCAGCCCAACTTGCACTGTTTTGAGGTCACCGAGCCCCGTACATGTTTTTGCCATTGCTAGCATAGAACATAGGCTTTGTATTGACGTGCAAGTCTCAAAATTTTTCTGATCTTGTATTTCCCTCAGCTGATTTTAGGTTGTTTTAGCAGTAACAAGGATTGTCCATTAGTCATGTAGCTACTGTCTTGTTTTAACTGTATCTGTGTATGCTATACGAGGTAAAGGTCTAAGAAACATAGAGGGAAGGTGGAACCACTGTATAACTTTAATTAACAGCTAATTACTGAAGATAGAAAAACTACCCAGGAGCAAGTGGGGAAAGACTGAATATGTAGTATATGTAATACTGCATTAGGAAATGTATAAAAATAACTGCAAGTGGATGCAAAACAGAAGACAAATAAATCCTCAGGTTTAATATCACAGCACACTTAGGAAGAAATCTGGGCCACTGGCAACCAGTTGTGATCCCCTCCATGCTATCCTTAAGACAGACTAAGTCTTGTCAGCCTGAGGATCTGAGGGCATTGGAAGGATGAACACTGCTTAAAAAAAAGAAAAAAAAAAGGATGGATATTTAACTAGTAGGAAGTGTATATATAAGAATTTTGGCTATTAATGAAATTTTTTTCTGTAATAATTAGATCATTTGGATTATAAATGTTAGTATCATTGTAACTGTACTAATGATAACTCTTTTATTAGAATGTTAAGCGCTTAAATTAGCCTAACAATAAATTCTAGGCTTCATGAAAAAGATATTCTCCCTTTTACCATAACAAGATTTGAAATGTAACAAGCAGGGAAGGCCAAAAAACCAGGGTTTTGGCTTGCATGAAAGGAGTGTTTGCTCTGTAGTTCCAGAAGAGATAAGAGGCAGAATTACTGAGTACTTCGAAGTGAAGACCAAAGGAAAGAACTTATTTCTAGACCATTTGCTTTCTTTTGTATAGGAGTGATTTTCTAATTAACTGGATTGTAACTGGTAAAATAGTGTGGAGCCTATGGTATAATGAGACATCGGCGATTTTCGAAATCCTTGGAATATGTTAAGGACAAGGAACTTTAATAAGGAGAGTAACTCCTTTAGAATGACTAGTGAAGAGGAGAAATGGAAGATGCTTTGGGTGAGAATAGCCACGATTTGATAGAATCATTATTCTAAAACAAATGAGAGAGAGCAGAAACAAAAGTTTAATGAACTTTGGAAAGAAGCCTTTCATACACATACTGATCTGGCAATGTGCACTCGCAGTTCAGAAAGCCAGCCACATCCTGGCTCCATCCAAAGCAGGTCGTTATGCCCCTCCGCTCCCCCCTGGTATGAGTGTTGCATCCTGCTCTGGAGACCTGGGACAGAAAAGACATGGACCTGTTGGACTGAGTCCAGAGGAGGCTACAAAAATGATCAGAGGGATAGAGCATCTCTGCTGTGAGGACAGAGTTGGGGGTGTTCAGTCTGGAGAAGAGAAGATTCAGAGGAGATCTTATCAGGGGAGAGCCTCTCCATAGTTGAAGCTGGCCTACAAGAAAGATAGTGACAAACTTTCTAGCAGGGCCTGTTGCAATAGGACAAGTGGTAATGGCTTTAAACTACAAGAGGAAAGATTTAGACTAGATACACAGAACAAGTTTACAACAGTGGTGAAACACTGGCCTGGGTTTCCCAGAGAGGTGGTAGATGCTCCATCCCTGGAAACATTCCAGATCAGGTTGGATGGGCCTCTGAGTAATCTAATCTACTTGAAGATATCCCTGCTTATTGCAGGGGGACTTGCACTAGATGACCTTTAAAGGTCTTCTCCAGTCCAAACTATTCTATGATTCTGATTGTATACCAAGAGAGAGGAGGAAGGCAGAACATCTTAGAAGGATCAGCAAAAGCATTAAAAGCTTGCATGTAAACTGTCATTCAAAATATTATTGAAAGCACAACAGCAAACTACCTTAATGGAGAGTATGACAGGAAGCAGGCAAAGAGACCAATGTGGAATTAAACTGAAAATTAAAACTGAGAATCAATTGAAATGGGATTCCATGGCCACTTGAAAACCTTAGTTTATCTGGAATGTTCCAAGGGGCTGGCAGACATAACACAGAGCTGCATCAGCTACAGGCCAAGAGAAATAGTTCAGGTGTCTCAGTGACACTAGATGTATGCGTTTAGGCAACCAAAGTGTGACATGAAACACTCAAATGTGGATGCTTACATGTAAGTGTCAATAGCTGAGTCAGGTTATAAATTTCTGTTGTAGTCAGTGGAGATCTCGGGTTGAGTTCAGTTGCTCACATGAAGGCATTTAGTAGTATTCAAGAGGACCAAGGATTACCAGTGGCTGACAAAGGACCTGTGTCCTGAAGAGGCAGTTGGCGAACTCATGTAGTAACCATAGTGCCTAAAGTAGCACTACACCTCTTGTAAATGTAGTCTATGGAGCCTAGATAGCCATTCGTTATTCTTGACAAAAATGTCTTGGGCAAAATTCACCTATATAAATGTAGACATCTCATGTCCTCTTAGATGACTTGAAGTATCCTACTCACCTTGTAGTAGCTTCATTAGGTCATGAGTTTTCCAGAAGTACTGTTCACATCTGCTTTTGAAAATGGGTTTGATATTTTAGGGTAGCCAGATACCTATGTCTAATTAACTAATGAAGTCTTACTGTTGTCTGAATTACCCTATGGTATCCTTATAACCTCCAAATGTCAGTCATGAGAGTTGAGGTCATGCTTCATACCTGCTCACCCTGTGAATTTGTCCAAACAGTAACAAGCACCTCTGCTCTTGTAACTGATGGGAAGTATAACAGATTTTATCAGGACTTCCAAAAGTACCTGAAACACTAGCATAAAGCACATGAAAAGCCAAAGCAAGGGAAATTTGCAGCATCTCCTGAGGTTCCTCCAGTCCTGGACATTTGTATGCCCCTATGATAATTCACAAGTTACTGCAGCTGATACTCAGCTCTAATTTTCACTGCATGTGGTTGAAGCCATTTCCTTAGTTTTCCCAAAGACTTGTGGCAAAGTGCCAACTCAGGCTGGGCAAGAAAGGTGCTCCCACTGTCAAGGATACAACTTTAAGAATTGGAAGGTTTTTTTTCCTTGGTAAGATTAGTGTCATGTTACTCAGTGCAGAGCAAGTTAATGAGCCATGAGCTCCCAGGGGAGGTATTGTTAGATGATATATATCCATATCATATCTTTAAAGATGCATATCTTCGGTCCATCAAGACTGAGGTTTTGTGACACAAACTGAACGTAGATATGGCCTAGACCGTACAGATGTATGTTATTACTTACAGCTGATGTTACTAAAACAAAATGATTCTATTTTAATATTGTCCTCCGCTATTCTGTCACATGAAAGCTCTAATTTAGCATCCTCAACATACATAACTCCTTGCACTTGAGATGCCCTTTCTCAGCGCAGGCCATTTCAGTACAGAGGTCTGTAGTTTGCTGTGTTGTATAAACACAGACTCTATTTCCTTAGATGAGTTAAGCAGATCGTTGTGTCCTTTCCTATTCCACAAAGCAGTTAAGCATAAACTGAAGTTTTGATGAAATCAAACTAAACATGCACTTAAGTGGTCTGTTGAACTGCATCGCATTTTAATTTTTCTGGCTCTGTTGATAATGTCTCGTGATGTACCAGCCTTTTGATCCATAACAAAGGCTCGTTTACATAGGACATTATATAAGAGCATGCACACACAAAAATGCTTAGGAAAGATAACAGGAATAGCCTAAGCATGAATGGTGTGTTTCCTGAATATATTCCCAGGCTCCAATATTTCCTGAGAATTTTACAGTCTCTGCATATTTAGTAACTTCAGTTTAACATTATCTTGCCCAGTTTTCATTTGAGCCAGCATAAAACTTGTGGTATCCACAACATCATTGTCCAAACTCGTTTGGACAATTTGCTAATTGTTTTTGCTTTTGGCTTTGATTTGAATCTGCCACCCAACAGCTTTAGCAGGTGACCCCTAGCTCTTCCAGTACTAGAGGAGGTAGAAAAGAATGGTTAGAGTTGGAAGGGACCTTAAAGATCATTGAGTTCCAATACCCATGACATGGTCAGGGACACCTCCCACTAGACCAGGTGGCTCAAAATTCCAAAGAATTATTGAAATAGAACATAGAAATAGCATAAAATATTTCACCTCCTGTTACCTTTGTGTTGGTTGCTCAAAGCTGCATCCAGCCTGGCCTTAAACACTCCCAGGGATGGGGCTTCCACAACTTCTTTGGGCAACTTCTTCCAGTGCCTCACCACCCTCACAGGAATTAATTTCTTTCTAGTATCTAATCTAAATCTCCCCTCTTTCAATTTAAAACCATTACCCCTCATTCTATCGCCGCACTTCCTGACAAAGAGTCCCTCTCCTGCTCTCTTGTAGGCTCCCTCCAGATACTGATAGTATAGGTAGTCAGGTAGTAAGCAATACTCTCTTATTCACTCTATCCTTGTCATTCATTAATTTTTATGTCCTTCAGGAGCAGCTTTTTCCAAGCTGAAAAGTCAAAACTAACTTAGTTGTACATAATGTAGTTGCTCTCTCAGGAAAGTGAGGCCACACTAGGAGTCACTCATTTCAGCCTCTCTGTGTTTTTCCTGGCTTTATGTATCTTTTCTAAGGTACTATGCACAAAACGCCTCTCTCAGGGTCAGGACAATCAACAGTGACAAAATAGAAATAAAACTATTTCTACAAAGGCCAACTAAAGGATTAGTTTAGGATTTCTTTTTAAAAATCTGGTAGCAGAAAAACATTGCTACACCTTTTAAATTCACACACAGTCAACATCCTACCAAGTGCTTGCCCATCCTTACGTCTGAGGTGTGTGGAGTTACCCCACCGCTAGTAAACCGTAGCCTTCGCATTAGGTGCGTAACAATATCTGCATTTCAGCCGTCGATTTGAAAGACCTGACTGTGCACATCCATGACTACAGACGGTCATTCAGGCAGTGACCCTGTTCCCAGGCACGATGCTGTCCAATTTGCTCTGGTGTATCAGAGCCATTCCCATGTGTCTCACAGATATTACAAATATCACAGGTATTACAGAATGCACCGGGGCATCTCAAAAGCACTGGATATTTATGTTCAGGCAACTGAGCCTTCACTATTTGTCTCCCAAAAATGTAGGCAGGAAAGGGAACTGCTATGCTGTTCCACTCTTCTCTATTTGTCTTTTGGGGAGGATAATTCAGTCCTCATAATCATTTAGTTACTGCTGGGATTTGTCAAAGACATGAAAGTTGTCTAAAAATGTGATGCAGTTCTGTTTCATGAACTGCTGGGGTTTTTTTCCCCTTCTCTCCTTCTTTATTTTTCAGCACTATACCAAAATAAAACTAGAATATATTCAAATTCCTGATGGAAAATAATTTTCAAGGTCATGAAAAAGCTAAAACTTATGGATACTGTTCCATGCTAGATTTCCTCAGGACCATAATATTAACTAGGATTTATTAAGATATTGAATAAAAGAGAGAAAGAACTGCATTCTACAGACAAGAAAGAAAAAAAAAAGACTGAAAAGAATGCAGGATCATAAAAGATAAGTAATTGAACCTGACCTCCCATTGTAGTTATGGGGAAAACAAAGTAAGAGCAGGAAGGTGGTTTTCAACAGGGCCATGGCATTGAGGAGACTAGTTCTGGAATATAATATAAAACACTAACTTAAAATGAGTTTTAAAGTAGCACCGAAATTCTAGTCAACAAGCATCAGAGCCACAATTTTTTTCCAGGCTGAGAAATAATATTTTATGGTAAAAGTTATTTCTCTGATGAATAAAGAAGACCGCCATTGCACCTAATTTACCTTCTGGGTGAAGAAGACACCATGGAGTTCAAATTTTCCGTTAATCCAGACCCAGAGACCCATGGCTTCCACGCAGTTTGGAAGCCAGGATTTTGTTTACAGAGAAGTCAGAGTGTGGGTGATTGAAGGAGAATGACATTTGCCTTCGACTCACTCTGATAAGGAGCTGGGATGCTGCCAGAGTGCCATATAGATGGAGCTTAAACATTGGCTTCATTGCAGAATACATAAACCTCTGCTGGGAGGAAATACCAGATATAAAATGGCTCTTTAATCTCACAGACACATTCAAATTAGAAATGCACTACACACTTTTTACACTAGGCATGATTAATCACTGGAACAAACTACCAGTGGAATTGATGAATTCACCATTTCTGGATGCCTTCAATTCAAGTCTGGATTGTCCTCCTAGAATTAATGTGATAAACAAACACATCACAGCCAAGTACAATAGTTGTTATTGGGGTTAATATTGTGAGTAATAGAATAAATTTTAGTGGGGTTTTTCATATAGTGGAGGTCAAACATGGTCTTTTCTGGCTTAGAACTAGATCTGATAAAGTGTCTTATTATGGAAAACACTGCTCTAGTCCACGTATGATCATCCTCCCCATTTTCTTATCTTGCCCTTACCCTGCATTGTCTGTGACACGGTTCCCATCTGAAATTCGGGCTCCTGAAAATTGTTTCGGTTCCTTCATTTTCAAATAAATGAATTATTGAATCTAGTAGGAAGTCAGTAGATTAATAAGATAAGAGATCCTAAACATTTAATTGGATTTGTGTATCAACACCTTCCAACAGGCATTAAACAAGCAAAAGTGAGATAAAATACCTAATATTCACATAAGGCCCATGTTATGTAGCCTTTGTTTTGTAGCAACTAGTTCCTCATGAGAGCACAAACTGGAAAGAAGTTCCTGGGTATTCAAATTCAATTTCTTGGAATTTTCAAGAGGTAGTTGAATAGCTCCTTCCATAAACTCATCAAAATCCATTTTAAGTAGGCAAACCCTTTTGTCCTATCTCTAATTTCTCTTATTCTGAAATCTGATTATTATCTACTCCCGTTGTAATTTTCAGCCCTCAAAGTCTTTAAATAACTGTTTGTTCTTTATCCACCTTCCTCCTACTTTATACCTGTTTCTTTCTGGAGTTTAGATGCCAATGTGTGCACAGGCCAAGTAACTGTATTGCATCTAGGCTTTATTTTCCTAAGCCTAACTCTTTTACTTGCTTCATTTAAAGGCAGGTTCTCCATTCAAAAATTGGTCTTCTTTCTTTTTTTTTTTTCTCCAGTTACAATCAGTCTTACTTAATTGCGGAAGACAATCATGCTCTACCTGAGGTCTCAGGAGGGCTGTAAATGATAACAGTATCTCTCTACATCTCCTGAAAACAGATAAGCTTTGCATTAGCCTTTTTCACAGCCGTATCACATTAGTGACTTGCAGTTATCCAGTGACTGTGTAAGACACCCAGATCCTGTAACTTTTCAATACTTGTGCCTGATAAAATTCTACCTAAAGGTAGAAATTCCTGTCACTAGTCCCCAAGGGCACAAGTCTGTACTTTGTGCTATTCAATTTTATTCCTTTTTGATACTCCAGTTCTCATAATTGTAGAGTTCTCCCCATAGTGTACCAGGTTTCCCTTGGTATGCACAATGCTGTGTATCGTCTGTGGATTAACAAATTTCAATTGTGGACTTTTTTGTTTTGAGCTCATTAATGTTCAGTGCTCTGTATTATTGGTTCTGAATCCTCATTCAAGGGAATGAATGATGATCAGCATTGATAAAAGTGCTACTTGAAAGAATGCTCATGTAATAATCTCTACTGTAATAGGAACTATTGACTGATAGCGTTTAAACAATACACATACAAGGATTTCTGTAAGATCCCTAAAAGAGATGAGAAATGAAAATAACTGTCTTCCATTCCTACTCTGGTAGTGAAAGAGCAGGGAGCAGACAGTGTGTTTGTTGTCTTTGTGGCCACAGCAGGACATACAAAAGTTGGCTGGGCATTGGCACATCCCCTGGGACAGGATGCTGCCACTCTTATCTCAACAAGAAAAGCTGAGCCTTCTGCAAAGAAAATGTCATCTCCCCGAGATCAAGCATCTGCAAAAGGATGTAAGAGGGCTTACGAAAGGATGTAATTTACTTGCTACCATACAAAGAGATTTGCAGATGACCATCAAGTTCCACCTGTAGGTAGCTCACCATGCTAATTACATGTCTTCCTAGAGGGTTTAGAGGAGTCACAAATACAGGTTATAGAATCACAGAATCATAGAATGGTTAGAGTTGGAAGGGACCTTGAAGATCATCCAGTTCCAACGCTCCTGCCGTGGGCAGGGACACCTCCCACCAGACCAGGTTGCTCAAAGCCCCATCCAGACTGGCCTTAAACACTCCCAGGGATGGGGCATCCACAACTTCTTTGGGCAACCTGTTCCAGTACCTCACCACCCTCACAGGAAAGAATTTCTTTCTAGTATCTAATCTAAATCTCCCCTTTTTCAATCTAAAATCATTGCCCCTCATCCTATCGCTGCATTTCCTGACAAAGAGTCCCTCTCCTGCTCTCCTGTAGATTCCTTTCGGACAGTGGAAAAAATACTATTTTCAAATAACATTTTCTCTTTATAATCTGGTAATGTATGTTGATATTACGTATAATTTCATAATTATAAAAATATTGGGTAAATGTTGTAAGCATGAGACAGCGCCTATAAATGACACTATAGCCGCCTCTTTGCTGCCTATAGCTACTGCTAATTAATTGGTCTTGGGCAGTTAATATAAGGCATAGAAGTTCTTGCTGAAAAAACAATTGTATAATCACCATTTTAGCACAAAGGGGAATCCATTTGATGTCTATCTGCAGCTAAACACTGCCTACATGACATATCAGAGCATAAAGACAGTCTGTTTCTGTTTCTTTGGAGACTGTAGAACTTAAATATGAAGACTAGTTACTGGTTTCATTAAAATCACTGAAATAATTGATTTCAATGACTTGAACTTTGTCACAAGGTAAATTATTAATGGCTATTTGGCATCTGATTATTTCCGAATGTTTTCATTGCTATATATTAAATTAGGGGAGACTAGAAAGGATAAAGCACAATTCAAAATTGACTGCCAATTTTTAAATGAGATTGTTTCTCCAGAGACTATGGTGATTGGAATTTGCATTACTAACTCGTTGAAACACATATATTTCTTCTGACATATGTCATAGTTAGATCTTTTTGTTGATGCCAAAGTGCTTTTCCATTTTAAAGTATCACCATGGAAGAATACTATCTAGAAATTGTTTATATTGTAATTATGCATTTTGTAACACTCCAAACACATATACTGTTACATTTAAAGGGTAAATTGCCAGTTGTTAATATTCTGTGGGGTTTGTTCCATTACTATTTGTTTTGAAAAAACAGAACTGTATTATATGCGATTTTCTTTCCACTCACAAAATGTTTCATTATTTATCAGAATAATGAATAATAATCTCTTTTAATATTTCTGTTGCTATACCAAACTGTACCATTATGGTAATGCTTGCTTATTGTCCTCCATAGGATAAAACTGCAAATATTTGATCTTGACTTACAGATTTGGGTGGAATAAATACAAACTACTGCCTGACAAAGAAAATCTGTACTGTACCTAAAAAGGCTGAGGTCCAGATCCTCAAAGGCTTTGAAATACTTTGTTACCATTTTGATTTTTGTCTTCAAGAAAAAAATCCCACACATAGCTCTGGATGATGTAACATCCTTATTTGTGCTGATGTTACCCCTAACGAATCAGAAGTCAGAAAGGTCAAGACAGGACCTTAGGTTCTAACTTAACTGCTAACTTCACACAGTACTTTTACACCAAACTTAAGACTGGCATTGGAACATACTCATTTTTGAGTACACTTCAGTCTGAAGCAAACTGGCACTCCTTGTGGGCAAAGGACTTGAGTGTGAACCGGCTCAAACTGCAAGTTTTATGAATGCATTAGCACAGGGCTGCATCCTCCTTCATTCTCAGTCAGTAGATATTATTAGTCTTAAATTAGTACTGCAGTAAAAATGTTTGCCCAGTTTCTGGTTTGAAGATGGTTTATACAAGCATATCTTGGAGCAAGAGTGAATTTTTAACTTTCTGGAAAATCTTATGGGTTTGTGTTTTCAGAAGATAACTTTGATTTATATAGGGTGGCTTGAAAATGAGATTCAAATCAACATGATTAAAGGTTTTAGATTCATTTTACCTAAACCCAGATGTCTACTCTGTACTTACATGCTTTTGAGGTATTCTTATAGACTACTGGCAGACAGTGGTAACAAAAGACATTTCTAGGTTGCAAACAATCTCATCCAAAAAGTCAAAAATAGGTTAGATGAATTCTACTGTTGCCAATTTTTCTTCATTGACTATAAAGGGAGGAAGGAGAACATTCCTCTCAGGGATACCTATTGAAGCCCAACATATGTAAGCAAATCCCCAAACTGAGCCCCCCCAGCAGTCCAGCAGAATTGCTCTCTAGACTCCACAGACAGTATTGACAAGACCTCTTCTGTTAGTAGACATTTATGCTCTTAGTGTCCATAAAATCAGTTTAGTCATTTCAATTTAGTTGTCTTGATCTTGAACCCAGTTGAGTTGAAGGGATTTGATGTAGTTGCCTAGAAAAAGGCACAAAATACCATTTGAGGTATGCTGGAGTATCTCAGAAATCTGCACAGTACTAGCAGGAGTGATAAAAGGTCTCCAGAAGGACATGTGTCCTTCTGTCCCACCCATTCTCCACCAGATAGGATAGCCCATAGCATTTCAAATGGCATTAGATATCTCAGTGTATGGCACACTGAAAATCCGAATCTTTTCTACCCATGACTGGTGAGAACTACTGCAGTGTCTGCATTTATATAAAAAGACATAGAAAAGGACAAGAAACTTTCCAATGTTGGGAAAGAAGGAGTGGAAGACCAAAATCTGGCCAGTCTATGGCAGAGTCACCTCGGATGATTCATTGTGGAGGGGAGATTTGGGTAATTCCAGCTAGGCTGGCATTGCTGGGAGAAGCTTCTGTGGAGGGAAGGCTCAATGTTCCATTTTAACGACAGTGATCCAGGGAAGAAAACTTTAGCAATAAAGGAATGGACAAGGAAAGGCACAGTAATACCCGCCTTGACAATTTAGAAGTCATGATTCAGGATCCAGCAGTCATAAGATTCAAGAAACAATATAGTTAGGGTGGTCTTATGTATTGGCATTGTTTATTTTTAATGTTTTTACTGGACCCAGGTTGTTTATCCTTTATTTCTCACCTGTAGGATTAGAAACGTGTATCTTGAATGAAACACCACCTGATGGCATGCCTCCAGCAAGTGGCACTTTGGGAAAAAATACATCTAAGAGTTCCCCAAAAGAATCAAAACATCATGACTGACTTGTACTTCGCAAATTTAATTTCCGTCGCAATTACTTCGATGGCTGTTCCCACCTGGGCAAGTCAGGCACGAGGAGGAGCCTTTCCAAGATATTGACTCCTGATTTGCACATGTCCAATTCGGCCGAAAAGCTGCATCTTTTCCAGTGTCAAATCAGGACAGCCTGCCCTGCTGTCAGCCACGCTCCCTCACAGGGTGGGAGCTGTTGTGGTGTGTTGTTTATGGTTGTTGGGTTTTTTGTGGGGGTGTTTTGGGGTGTTTTGTTGTTTTTTTGTTTTTTGGTTTTTGTTTTTTTTTTTCTCCATTGGTTGGACTAGATGATCTTAAAAGGTCCCTTCCAACCTAGGTGGTTCTGTGATTCTGTGAATCAATAGCTGCTGCTGGCAGAGACCTGCCGGCCCCTCTCGGATGGGGCTTTCGCTACCTCCATCCTTGTACAGTCTGTATTAATTAACTTCTGTCGGGGAAGTGTAGCCTAATACAAAACTTTCCATTCAGATGAGCAAAGTTGACAGATTTGTCTACTTATTAATCGACTGCGTTCAGCAGAATTTAAGATGCAAATTTATTCTTGGCCTATTTTCCTTTTTGCACTTTCAGTCTCTGTTTTCTCCCCTGTGCTTTTTCCCTAGCTGTTTACATTTACTCTTCTCCTCTGGTCCCTCTCAATAAAATTAAGAATTGTAATCTTTAAATCTCCTGTAATTCACTAGATTACCTTTTAAGTCAGTGAAGGTGGCAATGAAGCTAGGAGTTTGTGGTCTTTTCTCCCCATCTTCTCCACTTGGGAGAATTATTAATGGCACCCCAAAGGGAAGAGCCAGGCGTGCCTCTTCTCTTCAGCAGGCAGAGCAGACGAAGGCTGAGCTCTGGCAGCAGGGAGAAGGGCAAAATAGTAACAAACCAGCTGAACCTTGGCAGTTTCTAGAAGCTACCAGCAGCCATTTTGCGGGGAAGGCCGATCACCATGGCGGACATTTTGTGGGGCGCAATGGCGGTGCCAGCGGCCAGCTTGTCTTTGCTGAGAGGATGGAAATTAATATCGCTAGAGATGGAAGGCGGCTCTGTCCTGGGTGCCACCAGCCCTTCTCTTCCACTAGGGCCAAGCACTGCTAATATGTTTGTTTCATCTAAATTTGGTCAGCTTTTTGTCTAGATTTGGGCAATCATGGAATGCCAAAAGCCTGAGAGATATAGGAACGTATTTCAGCCTGGTGAGTGAGTGCCAAGGGCTGCTGTTCTCCTCCAAGGGAGAGATGCCCCCTGCCAGCCTCTGCTGTCCCCTGAGCTCCTGTGCAGGCATCGGGCAACCTCTTAGTATGCCAGGGGATCTGAGGGCTAATGAAGGTTGCAGGCTCCTCTTGGGGGACCTTCTGCTGCTGGAGTCCTCAAGACGTGGCAGCTGGTTTATTGCTATATGTGCCCTGGCAGGGCACAGGGGGGGTGAGGTCTCCTTCTGCCTTTGTCCCCTTGGCTGCATGCATGAGAAACGTGCTGAGCCTTCCCCTCCCAGCAGGGCAAGTGCTGCTGAACCAACCAGGATGGACCTCGTGCATCTGAGTCTGAGCCAGTCTAGGGTTTTTTTTATGCCAGTTCATGGATCAGAAGGCCATAGGAAGTTGTTATGGACATTCAACCTCACCTGCTAAGGAGCACTGGCTGTAACACTTCCCACTCTCCTCATTCACTTTTAAATGAGTTGGAACATATCTATATCTATCTATATCTATATCTATATCTATATCTAATCTATATCTATATCTATATTTATATCTATCTAATCTATATCTATATCATCTATATAATCTGTATCTATATCTATGTCTATCTGTATTTGTATCTATATATATATTTAGGAAATAATAAAACACCCAAGCTCATTTACCAATCTAATTACTGTTGGAAAGTGATGGGAAGGTGCTGATGCTTGCAAGGCCTGGACAGGGCACTGCAAGGGAGATTTCAGGATGCTTGATCCACCAAAGAGTATGCAGTCCTGGTAGCAAGGAGGATCCTCCACCCCAGTCTTCCTGAGCACAGAAACAGGACTGAGTCCTCCAGTAGAGTCAGGAGGAGGGATTTGGTTTATACCCCTGACACCTTATGCCAAATTGTTAAAAACCTCAACACTGAAACTGGACTATGGTCTGAAATATTACAATGAAAATCTCTACTAAGGAAGAGGGGACTTTGGCATCAACCTTCTCCTAAAGACAGTTTATGCCTATCTATTTTTCTCCCTCCAGTGGTTCAGAGATCTTGCTTCTGTTTTTGTTGTGTAATACCCATCTTTAGCCAAGAAAGGCAATAGGATCTGATTGAGTAAGCAAGCTGTCAGTAATTTAGAATTACAAGGTTTTCCTTTATTTCCCTTTTTGGTTAGTTGTGTGCTGCTGACAATTTTATTTGGCGTTTTTTAGTGTTGTAAGGGCTTTTGACACAAATAAACCTCTTGCTGCGAAATGGTATCAAAATACCTAGGGATGCGTATGTTCTTCACTATCATGATGTGTCACCAGCATTATATAAAGTTTGTTTCTGTGTTTCTGTTTTTATCAGGGAGTTGACAATGTCAGATTTACTTGCATGGATTCCTCCTTGAGATGTCATTTTATGCCAGTTTCTGCAATCTTTCTTGGGATGTTTTCTGATGCTCCAAGGTGCTCCAGCTGCGTACATGACACCAAGAGAGCCAGGTTCACTCTATTATGGGACTTACCCCCTCCACTTAGACAGCTGTGGGGCTGATGTTGAAGATCAGAACTTGTGTGGTTACTTGCAGTTTCCATGGTGGAAGCAGCACCACAATGTAGAAACTGCCACTCTAGTATGTAGCTAACAAAATTTTCAAAATGCTTTTTCATGCTTCCAAGCTATTTCCTGCAGTTTAGTGGAAAAAAAAATAATAAATGGCTGCATGTAAGGTAGAAGACAAGTAGAAGACAATATATAACTAATACTTACTGAAATTCTGCCAGTCAAGGTAATTGCCTGCCACCTCTCTGCAAGTCAGAGGTACGTGTTCGCTTAGTACCACTGTTGTAAAATCTGAGGGTCACCAAAGCTGCTCCTCAAAAGTGGATTTTTTACCATCCAGAGTTTTTGAAGAATGCAAATGTTTCCTAATAACCAGATGATTTTAGCTTCAGTGTTCTTCCCTGGCCAGATAATAAGGTCGCAGAAGCCTTGTCCTTAGTGGACAGATTTTTTATGCCTCATTTATGCTTTGAGAGGGATCAACCTAAAACATAAGCATTATGATTGCCCTTCCTCCACTTGTTTGCAACCACTCTTTAGGTCTTTGAGGGCTTGTGTTGTATTTTCAAAGTTGTGAGAAAAGAGATTTAATTACTCAATCTTTATTTGGTACAAGTCCGATCGTGTATTTGCTGTTAACTAACAATACATGCGTTTACACTAATATAAATAAATAACACTTTTTAAAATCTCTCACCCCTCCAGTTCTTTCATATTTCTTACTTTTGTGTTTGTCATTGCAGTCTGCAAAAATGTTACTTTTTTGAAAAATTGCATTGAAAAGAAGTGCAACCTCCTCTTTCTGTCCTCAAAACTTTTTTCCTATCAAACCTAGGACTCATTGTTATCTTCCACATGCTACTCAAAAAAGGGGACACAAATTAAAAGAAAAAAGCAAAACTGGTCAATTTTTAAAATGTCTCAGGCTTTGAAATCCCTTAATAATATTTTCCATTTTAAATAAAAAAACTATTTTTTCTCTCTGCAACTTTGCTATTCAAACATGACCGCAGAAATATTTTCAGACTTTTTTTTTTGACACTACCCCAGCTGTTGGCATAAGAATGCAATTCTGCATTTTCTGACTGAGTAGTAGAGTATCTGAGTAGTCAGATAAACACAATATATTTTAATTTTTTTTTAAATCTTTCAGTCTGCATTAGCTCACATTTGTTCTTATCCTGGGGAAAGTAAAGCATAGTTCTGGAATTTAAATCTTAATCTCTCAGAGGAAGGAATTTGCTTTCAATTGAGTGGAAATATTATAGTGGCTCATGGTTCTCATTTTTACTTTAAAATACTTAACAAAATCCAAACCAACCAAAGCAAAAGAAACCTTTTATTCTTCACAGAGCTTTTAACTAAAGCAAAGTGGGAAGAGTTAAAAGATAAATTTAAGTATCACTGACAGAGAAATTTCTTTTCCTTGCAATAACTAGAGATATCCTTCAAGAAGGGGGAAGTCCCATAACAGAAGAGTGGGGTGGTTTTGGCTGCGTTAGTCAATTTTCTTGACAGCATCTCGTATGCGGCTGTGTTTTGGATTTGTGCTGAAAACAGTGTTGATAATTGAAGGATATTTTCATTACAGCTGAGCAGAGCTTACACAGAGTCAGGATCTTTTCTGCTTCTCACACCATCCCACCAGTGAGTAGGTTGGGGGTGAACCCAACCCAAGTAGGTTGGGAGAAGACGCAGCCGGGATAGCTGACCCCAATATCCCAAAGGGATATTCCATGCTATATAATGTCAACTGTGGTTCATTAATTGTGTGTGCAGGGCACACACTGGAGAAAATAAAAAGATCCTGTTATACCTGAAATAGAAAAAATGAGGAGATGATGGTGGGAGAGAAGAGACAAAGTGATACATAAGACATGACATGAGAGCCAAAGTCAGATAAATTGAAAGACCAAAATAAGAAAGAACAGTGACACAAAGTCATAGCACAAACTTAAAAGCCAATGTCAGGACACAGGATCATGGATGTTTTCAAGCTGTCTGCAATTTCCTTCAATAAATTGGCTTTAAAGATTTGATAGCATTTCCTGCAGGAAGGTCTGCAGCCCTATGAAGATGTATTGCATTGGCTAGCCACAAGTTCCAAGTCCCACTATAATGTGGCTTTCGGTTCAGAGTAAAGGATTTCTTCTATTAGAAATTATTGTTAATAAGAAGATGCTTGTCAGTTGACCTTTCTCAGCAAAAATATCACTGGTAAAATCTTTCTAAAAATCTGGCATATGTCTCAAATATATCACTTGAATCTTAATTTTGGGGCCAAAATCTCATCTTCAGCTACATGTTCATAATTCTCATTAACATCAGTGGAAATGTAGATCAAATCTTAGGGCAAAGTTTGTCCTCTATTCCTCAAAGGGTTATCACATTGTATGCAAAAGTTTAGGTTCTTATAGCACACAGAATAATAGAGATGTTGGTTGGAAACAACACCTCTAGTCTTACTTTTGACTCAGGGAAGAAATATTGCCAACACTGGTTTACATCACACATTGGCTTTGTCTAAATAAGTCTTGAAAATCTCCAAGGATGGAGACTGCGCAATATATTTGGGCAAACTTTTCCATTGTTGCACTGCCCTACCAGTGAAGAAAGAAAAAGAAAGCNTTTTTTTTTTTTTTTTTTTTTTTTTTTTTTTTTTTTTTTTTTTTTTTTTTTTTTTTTTTTTTTTTTTTTGTAAAACAGTAATGACTGTGGGGAAATAGGATGTGGAATATCTGGCCCTAAATACGTGATAAGTTTGGTTCCTGACTCAACAAAACAAATTACCATTGACTTAACCTTAAGCAAATGCTGCTGCATATTGAAATGGATGAAAATTACCTAATAGAGTTTCAAGTATGCATTTTGACATCCAGGACAGTTAAGTGGTTGTCTGACACATTGTAGAGGTAGGAAAGAGTAGTTAAAATTTAACTACTTCTTTACCTAGTGTAGCATAGTAGTTTTCCTCTGCTAGTAATACAAACAAGGACTACTTTTGAAAACAACGATTTTTAACTGAGCTGGGCTGTTGACACTGTGAATGTCAATGAAAATCTAAGACACAATGCTTAAAAATATGATCTGTAAAGCATTTGAAAGGCTCAATTTGTAGTTTTAGAGTAGTCTCTGAGGGTGGTCAGGCACTGGAACAGGTTGCCCAGGGAAGTTGTGGATGCCCCATCCCTGGGTGTGTTCAAGGCCAGGCTGGATGGGGCTTTGAGCAACCTGATCTGGTGGGAGGTGTCCCTGCCCATGGCAGGGGGGTAGGAGCTGGATGGTCTTTAAGCTCTAACCATTCTATGATTCTGTGACTTCAAAGGTCTAACTCTCTTTGAGATAAAAGATCTAAATTTAGGTATTGACAAGCAATTGTTTAAGTGAACTAGGAATTGGATTTAGGTCCCTAAATAGAGCATAGATGCTTTGTGCCACTTGTGGTGCCCTAGGTTATCCAAGGAAGCTGCACAGAACTGTGCATTACAAAGGCCCTAGGGAAGACCTGACTCCCCCCGTGGTGAGGCTGCTGGTAGCTGGATAGGGGTCCCTCAGACACCTCAAACAGCAGCAGAAACCTGTGCTGACATCTGAATCACAGACTATTATATTAATATACTGGAAGGAACCTATAGAACAATTCAGTTCAGTCTTAAGCAAAGATCAGGTGTCCATAGGTAGGTGCCTACAGGTGCAACAACTGTCTTAACTCCCACTGCAGTCAATGGACCTTTTAGGCATCAAATTTTAGGGATGAAATTCAGTTTTAGACACATAGTTGCCCAGTGCATTTGAGATACCCAAAGGATGCCTGAGCTGGGACTGGAAGACATGGCCAAGAGTTTATAGGATACTCATATCCTCCTGATCTGGCAGGTGGAGACCAGGTGGGGTATCCAAGGGCACCTAATATAAGTAGAAGCTCGCTGATTTTGGCAAGGTGTGGGAAGCGAGTAGGAAGATGTGGGTGTTAGACAGACGTGCTGAAATCCTGTCAGCAGCCAGCTCTCATCACTGTCTCTATATCATAGAAACAGTTGACAGCACATATTGACACTTTCCAGTGTAAAAATTGTCTCAGTGTCAGTGTTTTCCAACAGTTTAAAGTGTTGACACCCTAAATGATGAATCTCA
>VZRU01018113.1:0-40883 GCA_013398155.1 Pedionomus torquatus | reverse complement strand
GGGGGTACAGGCTGGGTATGGGTAGGGTCTGGTGGGGTGCAGGTACTGATGTCATCAGCAAGTCCTATCTGTTTATAACTACATGAGAGAGGAATTTAGGTTTTGCGTGTCTGAAGGTGAGCCTAGGCCTGTGGTAGAGCCTTGGGTGTGAATGGTGAAGCCTGAGCATCTGCTTTGTGGCAGTTCGGATTATCCCTTTCTGAATTAATAAGGACACGTTACTGAGCCCAGCAGCTTTCCTGAACTCAGGAGCTAGATAAAAATACACAGAAATGCCAAAGATAAGGCATGTGAAATGTAATGTCAAACAACAAAAACCTGTGGGGAGGGAATTGGAAAGGCCATCTTCTAGTCCCAAGCCTTTATGTGGAGCGTTGCACTCTGGGGTCATTAAGATTCCCCCCTCCTCCACCTTCTAAAATGCCAGGAAATGGCTGTTGCTGGGGGCAGGACACCAGACCTTTTGGCCTGATGGTGTGATGGGATGTGGCAATTGATTTATTAGCCTGGCTAGGTGTGTTGGTAAATCCATTGTTTTAAGAAATCCTGGGGAGTTGTTAGTGGATTGCAGAATTGGTAGAATGATCCAGTAAGTGAGCATAGGCATTCAGAAAGGGATATAAAATAAACATCTTCTAACACTTCTCCTGGGATTTGATTGATCCTTCAATGTTACTACTGCTCAACCTTGAGAATTGAGGCTAAGCTTGGCATGTTGGGAGTCTAAAATATGCAGTGTGTTTTATAATACTGGGTTCAGGGCCTAAAACTAGTGCAGACTAAGAGCGTTGCCAAAGTTGCCTGTGGTCCTTGGGGAGTGTCACCTTGCCACCTTCTTCCCCTCTGGGAGCAGAGCAAGCAGGGCTGATGGGCATACCTCATCCAATTGCCCTGCAGGCTTACGCATTTCAGCTTTTCTTTCTCATTTCCCTGCATCATGTATGCAGTGTCTGAATCTCCTGCAGCCAATGCCTAAAGCAGGCAGAGTAGATGACTTTTTAAAAGACACATTAAATTATGTTCATGCCAAGAAATCACTTTGTGTTGGCTGGCTCAACAAAAGGCATGGTTTACAGTTGTGCCTTGCTGTGCTTGTGATGAGCTTTGATCACCTTCTACAGAGAAGAGATTGGAGTAAAGAAAAAAGCCTTTTGAGAAGTGCCAGTGGCTCTCTTACAAGCGTTGAGGACATGCATAAGTGCTAATGTGGGAAAGGTAGTTTGAGCATGGAAACTGATCCTCTTAGAAATAAGTTTAACTTTCAGATACAGCTTTTAAGTAGGCATGTCTTTGTTCTTGTGCGTTTGATACAGTTGTGAATATCAACCGGTGTCTGACCTCAGAACCTGGTCTGGGCAAAGGACAAGGTTGGCCTGATTACCTTGGCATTTTGAATTGCAGTGGGGTGTTTTTTTGGGGGGAGGGTACTTCCCATTTCAGATCTGCACAGTCAGCCTTTGGCTGTATAGCCTCTCCACCGTAATATCGCCTACAGAAAAACCAAGTCTACTCTTGTATTTGTTATAAGTTAAAGTATCCTCTTCTAAATTTGCACTCACTTTGCAGTTGTAGTTGTAGGCAGCATGCCAAGACTCTTAGGGGTGGCCTTAATTTTTAAAGTCTTGAAGAGTTAGTTGTTCAGTCTGATTTGTACAGCAGGAAAGGTTTGGCAATGAAAAACCTTTCAGATTTCAGTTAGACTTTAGCTGTACTTACACATGCCTATGAGAACATAGCTGAATTTAAAACCTTTTCAGTAGTGTAGCAAATTGCCAGGCAAACACAGTGTTTGTGAAACTAGTGGTGAGAGGTTAAATGAATGGAAGGTGTTGAAAGTGAGTTAGTCTTCTGGGCCAAGTAAATGAAACTACAGGTACAAATAAAAAATGACTGCTTGTGTGCATGTTTAATAGATGATGTGTTTGCCTGCTAGAAATATGTGCTGTATTTGTGTGCATACAGTTCATTCGTGACCTGATTTGTTACTCTGCATAATTAGTTGGTGTTTTCAAAGAGTTTGTGTATCTCCATTTTCAGATGTGACTGATGAATTCCCTGTGCAAGTTGATTCTTGTCCAAATGTTTTCCCCATGATATTCTCCTTAAGCTGCTTGATATATTCTGTCTTTCAGATTCTTTTGTTGAAGTTCTAATTTTTGTCAGTACTAACCGTTCCTCCTATGCATGTGGTCGCATACAGAATGGATGTAAAATAGCCCTTTTCATCACTGGGCGGCAGGATGTTCACCTTCAGCTGAATTAGGTGATATTTGTCCATTTATCTACGGAATAGAGGTTGAATGTGTTTTTGGAAGCTGAACCTGTTGTCAGGCATCTTCTGAGCTTGCAAGCTTGCAGTGACAAACAGCACTGCAAGGAACATAGCAATTACCTTGCAGTGTCTTGAACCCAATAAAATTATAGATTGGTTTACGTGGGGGAGGCTGCTGTTAACTCGTTTTTCTCGTGTTTGCTCATCTTATCGCTGTCTAGCAAATAAGGCAGTGCTTGGTATAAGAAAGAGTATGACTGGTGAAAACAAATTGTATTATTTTTTTTCTTACACGGAAGGATAAAGTTACAACTCAGTTCTTGCAAAAGTGCAGATCATGTAGACCACTGGAGTTCATTGCTGTGGATGGTGCTTGAAGAATAGGTGGTGCAGTCGTGAACCACCCAGGATGAGGTGTAAGGGTGAAGCAGAAGAATGGCACAGTACACGTAATAAGACATGGAGGAGGAAGACGAGCTTGGATATGAAGCTTTTCTAAACGGTGTACTGACACCACTCAATTTGTGAAACTCATATAGAGAAATGCAACCGCTGTAGGTCACCTTCATTTTAAGTAGAAGTGAGGCCAAATACAAGTTCAGCAGAAGAGGCATTTGAGTAGGTTTGCTTTTGTTGTTGACTAAAGATGAAATGATGTAGCTCCAAAAGGAAGGGAGGAAGGAAGTGTGGCTTTTCAGAACTACGATAAAGGGGCCTGAGCTGGAAGGGGATAACTGTTACCTGCCACAGAGGCACCTGGAGGCTTGTCAGGCCTGGAACTGTGTCACTGTCCCCCATCTGAGACAAGCAGGTGGGTGCAGTCTGTGCTGGGAACTTTCTGTCAGACCAAGAAATGGGGTGCCATATCAATGGCTGCAGCACACGAACTAGCAATGGCTTTTCTGTAGGTAGGGCTGGGGATGAGCAAAATGGGGGAAAATAATAAACCAAGAGGATGGGATGAGTAGGTGGGAAGCTGAGAGAGGGAAGTTCAGTGTGTGTTGGAGGAAACAGCCTGCTAGCGTGGCTGTTGGCGTATCTGCTTTGAGGGGCCACGATTCATATAGGTTTGTGTCCTCTGCTAAGCAGCACTGTCTGCCCTTCCTAAAAAATACACTCATTTAACAATAACGATGTTTGTGTAGGTGTCTCATTTTACCTGAATGCTGCTTCTGTGCTCCTGCTGGCTTGTACCTAATCCACTTGTGTAATCTGCCTGCAGTATTTAAAGAAGCTCGTGGTTCTTGCCGTTTCTCAGGTTATCTATGTGTTGTGCCTGTGACAGTGCTCTGTACATAGTGTCGCTGTTTTCCTCTGGTAGTTTGGTTGGGAACATTCCTTTTGATGTTGTCACCATGCTGCAAGTACACACGTAGAGAAACAAGCGAAACGCAACTGGTTTTGTTGCTGCTGTGTTACCAAATGACCAATTCTGCTCAAGAGCCAGTAGTTCTTACTTGTGCAGCTTTAAGTGCTTCTCTTAGCTAATTTTGGTCTACTTGGTAGATAAAGAAACTCGTTTGATAATAAAATCACAGCAGTTCTGGCTGTCAGTTAATTATTTGAGTTATCTTTGCAAGCCCCTTCTTGGGAAACATTCTCATAGAGGCTATGGGAATGAGGGGTTTGCAGAACTTGCTTCTGCTGTGGGAAAATTTTTCTAATTAATATTGAAGTTTGTTACGTTACTGAAACACAGTGGGTCTACTGCTTCTAGAGCTGGATATTTTCAAGGGATAACAGCCAAACTTTTCTATATGTGAAGCGCATACTCTGACTTGCATGCTTGCTTAATGTTGTTTTCTCTTAAGAGCTGACTGTCTTTTTATTAAGACCTTTTATTAAGGTTCTAAACCCACTGTGGAACAAATGATTTTTGTTGAAGAAAAGATTTTGCTCTTCCTAGCTCAGGTCATCTGTGTCTAAGGAGCAGATTTAGAACCTAGTCATGCTGGATAGTGAAATTAGTTTTATTCGGGGGACAGCTGTGTTGACTCAATTCGTTGATATGGTTCATTATACAATGTTCACAGGCTCCAAGGAAGCAGCAGTTGAGGCATCGGAATCAATTGGATAAGTCAGTTGTCTGACCATCCATCTCCTTATCTAGACCTCCTAATCCTTGGCAGCCTCTTCAAAAAGGAGGGAAAATTTTGGTAGCTTTTTTCCCATGTATTCTTGTGGAGGCTTTTTTTAGCTGTGTAATTCTTCTAATGGCAGCTTGGTGTTTCTGTTAGTGTTTTGATCCACTGAGTGCCTTCACTGAAATTGAGTATTTCTCAGCCAGCAAGTCAGAGATAATTGGAGACATCAGTTAACTGAACAGGGTTGCTTTTTGCACCTACCCAGAATGGCACAGTTAAATGCTGAAGCACTGTTTCAGAATACATTTGTTTACTGTAAGCATTGAAGTATTTAAGAGAAGTAGGTTTTTAAGTATGCATTGTGAAATCTTCAAGAGGAATTGACTAGTTCCCTACAAGCTAATGTGCAAATGCTGTACTGCAAAAGGTTGTTAGGTTGTTCTTTTACTCTTTCCAACCCGCTTCCCTTAAGCTTTGCATTCTGCAGCACTACATTGCTTGATGCCTGTAATTACACCTTACATGTATACACCTTATATGTACCTATACCATTTATACCTGTCAGTGTGATTTAGTTCGGACCTTGTTCATGTTCACTGTGTGTGAAGCAGTTGGATAATGTGGATTGAAGTGAAGAACTCTAGAAACTGGATTTTCTAGAAACTAAATTTTGTCCTAGCCTCCCCTCTCAAGTTTGGTGTAAATCCCAGAAGCCAGATGCTATTAGCCCACGAGACAGCAGTAAGACTATCCCGGCTGCTGGTTCTTGCCTTGTAAACTTCATCTGACACTGACCTTGCAATTCTAGAGTTTCAGCCCTTTTTATAACTGAAAGTGCACTGCTATTTTTTTTCAAAGTGCTGCTTTGCTATTGTCTTGTCTCTATCATTCACTCAGTCTAGCTAATGGAAAATTTTGGCTATTGTGAACACATTGTGAGCTTTTGGCACGTAACCTTTCTGTTCCTGTATGTTAAAGACCTATGTTAAGTTCAGCTTGCATCCCGAGTTGTTTGTGTGAAGGTATAATGGCTGTATTGCCTCTGAGTCCTCAACAGGAATATTGTACTTGTAGTTCAGGCACAAGCAACATAATGCAAATATAGGTGCCTGAAAGTAGTTTATTGACGATTCAGTGACTTCACTGTAGATAGCAAAAATTTGGTTTGATAGATTTGAGTTCTTAGGTTTGGGAATATGTTGTTTTGCTGCTAAAAAAAATAAAGAACATGGCTTGGAAGGAAGAAAAATGAGCTTTTTAGTTCTATGCTTGAACAGAAGACAGGTTGAGGTCATCAAATAACCTTTTAATCTAATTACTAGTATCACTGGGGATGTGGTGTTATTTAAACAAAAAAAAGGGTGGGGGGCAAAAAGCCAAACAAAAATGAACAAAAAGCAAACCCACAGAAATTGTGAAGAATCTGTTTTTGCTATGAGATTCTTTTAACAGAATTTAGAAGAAAGTTGATGCGTAACTTTGGACACAAGTTCTTGGGAGCTAAACATTTACCCAGACTTCTCTCAGCACATCTGTTATGCTACTGCTTATTTCTCATTCTTGCACAGAAAACTTGCTCTGCATTCATTCTTTCTTGATGGTCATAATTATCCATAAAAGCTATTGTTCCTCTTAATCCTTGTATGTATGCAAGGAGGAAGAAAAGAGTCTTCTAGCCCTGTTGCCTTCCAGAAGTGAAGTTACCTTAAGACTTTCAGCCAGGGAACACTTACTGGCATCAGCGGTATCTGTAGCAGTTGAACTTCTTCTGTGGGCATATTTGTCCTGAAAATACGGATCAGTGTGGATAAGTCACTTGTGCGGCCAAAACCAGGGTAGTTAGACAGGTGAAGTTCTGCCTGTGGGCATGGTCAGGGTCTGGATTGTGTCAGGAAGTACTAGACTTGTGTGGTAAGTGACATCCTTGCCATTTACAGACTCGGTATTGAATTTTCTTGGATTTCGGTTTTGAAAATGCACTTGCGGTGAAACGTATCCTCATGAAATAGAATCATATGTGTGTCAGGAGTCTTGCCAGTCCACATGCACTTCTGTCCACAAACTCGGTTCTTTTATGGTGGCCAGGCTCCCTGTCTGGACTCAAGCAGCAAATGTGGTTTGTTGAGAGTGAATGTTTCAGTGTACTGTGTTTGTAAGTAATGCTGAATTGTGTAACTAATCACTACTTGCGATTTGTAAGTTTTCAAAATGGTATTTTCTTCATTAATCGTAGGTGGTGCGTTTGTGTCAGAACCCAAAACTGGCGCTGAAGAACAGCCCACCCTATATCCTGGATCTGCTGCCTGATACCTACCAGCATCTCCGTACCATCCTGTCGCGCTATGAGGGGAAGATGGAGACCCTGGGAGAAAACGAGTATTTCCGTGTGTTCATGGAGAACTTGATGAAGAAAACCAAGCAGACCATCAGCCTTTTCAAGGAAGGGAAAGAGAGGATGTATGAGGAGAACTCTCAGCCTAGGTAATTTGGAGAACTGTTTTCAAGTGTTTGTGATATAGATTTGCCTTAGTGAGCAAGAGCTTGAACAAATGTCTGCTGGTTAATATGTTGTCTGTACGTGAAAACAGACTTTAAAGAGGTGTAAGTCTGAGCGTAGAGGTTTTAGTAAACTATACTTGGGTATATTGAAATCTCAGTGGAGTTAAGTGTTCAGAGCCTGTATAGCCTTGGTTGCTGTGTCATTCACGTATGCCAGTTTATATTAAACACTAAAGTCTACTATGCAAAGGTTTTGCAGTCCTTTACATTCTCACCTAGAGAATGGCTTGCAAGAGAGGATGGTAAGGTTCAGAAATATCTTTGGGCAATTTTAGGAAACAGTATTTAGTTACATAGGGAAAGAGTATCCAGACTGGAAATAAAATCTGTCCAGTGTTTCCGGAGGAGGGGAAGCAACCTTGTTTTGTGGGAATAAAACATCTTAGTAAAACCCCATAACTTTGATATATTGGAAACTTGATATTAGAGGTAGATCAGGGTGCCGTACTTCCAAACCCTTCTTTCATTTTGTCTGGAAGGCATAGCTGAGTTCAAGGGACACCTTTAAGGTGAACTGCACTTGCTAAGAAGGGTAGGTGGAGGTAGAAACTGCAATTATATCTGAATATAAGGCCTTCAAAATAGTATGAATTTGATGTGTGCTGTACTGTGCTTGAGAAGATGATTCTTTCTTTCATCCAGCTTTAAGGAAAGGAGAGCCAAGGTGATTTAAGAGCAGAACTAAGCTCTGGAAAGGGTTTGTCTTTCATATTTTTCTAACTGTTGGCAGCAAGTCTAATGGCCGGAGATGTACTAAGCATACATTTGTAACTTTAAACTTATTTCAGGATTTTGGAGTAGGCACTGAATTTAAAAGAAAAAAAAGGTAGAAAAAAGTAAAACCCACACAGTGGTTGAACATAATTGCTCCAGGGAGAATATGTGGTTAATGCCCTGGCAACTACTTGCTTGAATTACTTGGTCGGGGTGAGTGGAAAAGTGCTGGCACATGCTTCTGGTGCCTTGAACTCTATGTAGCATTTTCTGTAACCCTGAACTCCAACAGAAGACTGTGACAGTGGCTTTAGAAAGCATTGCTAATGCTGTTTTATTTTTCATTGACAGAAAGAATCTTAAATTTTAGATCCATTCTGGACTGTTGTTTAGCATAATTGGTTTGAAACTATAAGACTTGGAAACTTAGAGAAAGTGTTAGAGCTTGCTTGAGACAGGTTTTGGGGAGTGTAAATACAACACCTTCATGTGGTATACTTGCTTATTTTAAGATTTTAGTTACCTGTAAGAGGCCTTCAGGAACTGGGTTAACAATGGGGAATATATTTCAAGACTGAGTGATTTTCACGATGCAGTGTGTTGCTTTTAAAATATTTTAAGTAGCATTTTTCTTAACTGTTCTAGGTGTTGTGCCCATGTAATAGAGTTGATGTTATTTTCTGGAACCCTTAATATTTCTTCCAGAAATAAGATAAAAAAGTATAGGAAATCTTTTAGAATTTGTAACATTTGTTGTGATTAACTGTGCCTGTATTGTGATCCGTCCATCATAAATAGGGAACACTTGATGAGTAAATGAGAGGTAGCTACACTGATAATAAATCTAATGTCTCACCTCCTGTCCCTTCTTTTTCTGAGAGAAGCAAAGTGAAATAATTCCAGGGAGTTAATCACCCTGGTCAGATTGTAGTCAAACTAATTGACGAAAGGGGGCAGGGAAAATCTGAATCAATAGATGTGAACTTCAGGAACAGGGTTCCAGTAGAGGCTTGCTTTCTCACAGAGGTCTTTGGGGAATCGCTAATTGTACTGTTTATGAATAAACAACTTACCAGGGAAGCAACTGCGGTGAGACTTGTAAACATAGCGTAAAAGCAGAATCACATCCTGGCTAATCTCTTCACATCTTCCTTAGCTTTTCACTCAGCCCAGGAAGCAGCAGTTTTGTCATAAGGGGTGAAATATCAGACACGCTTTTCCTGAACGTGCTGGAAATGAGCCTTGGAACTTTTTCAATTCTCTAATTTGCTGTAGGAAAGAAAGAGGCTAGAGTAGTCGGTGTGTATGGTTTGTATACTAGCTCAAGAGCTAACTGCACAAAGAACCCTTCAATTTTGACTCAGGGAGGGGTTCTGTTAAACGCTGCATGTCCAGTGTCAGACTTTGTGGTTGTGTGAATTTTTGGAACCTGATTGCTCAGTGCTATTTGTTTCATCTGAGACGTAGGTAAATGAATTTTTGCTGTAAATTCAGCTTTAGATTTAAAGGTGAATAAATTTAAGAGATTTTCTTACCTTGTTAGGAGCCAAAGAAAAATATTGAATGAGGTTTGTAAGAATCAATGAATTCAAATACTTGAAGTGCGGGGGAAATTTTCTGGAAGGTTGTCAGCAGCCTGTAAAGCAAACAAATAATCTGAATCTGGTATTCACTGGAAATGTACTCATGGCAGTTGTGTGTGTATGTTCATATAAAAAAAAAATAATCTGGTCTGCTCTTGATCTCATGCAAGTTTGCAACTAATGTTAGTCTGTAGCATTTTGAAAATGCGCCTTTAAAAATCTCATCTTTACCAAATAATAGTTTTGTCTTGAATTTTCCTGACTTTTTTTTTCCTGTTGTTCTTGAAATTTCTTTTTTCCTGTCTTCCAGATTTAGCATTGATTTTCGTTTCCTGTTGTGTATGCTCTTATTTTCCTCCCCCAAATGTCTCTTGATGTAGAGTAAATGTACTGTTTTTCTATTTGCATAACCAGTGTGAAAGCTGTGCAGATGTTTGCTACTAGCCAACAGACCAGTAATTAGAAATGACTGAAATCTTAGACTGTAGGATCAAAATTTGTTTTGATCACTTGAGCACCTACCTTCTCTTTTTATTATTCCTAAATTGCTCTTTGTGTATTTCCTCTCAAGCTTTCCAAGATTCTCCAGTGTCTTCCTCCAAGGTGGATTAAGGCAGAGTTGGAGCACGTCTGCGGAGAGCACTGTGTCTTGTAACTGCTTGTGCTGCTTTGAGAGTTCGTAATAGCCGCAAGATGTGTGTCATCTAGTGTCGAGTGGTTTGGTGTGCTGTGTGGTGTATGTGTTCAGAGTAGGCTGTGGGAGTATAACATGGGTGCTGTTATTTGCTCTAAGGCAGGCAGTTTAAAATCCAGCAGTGCAAAATAAGATGGCACTTGCACATCGAACGTTTAAAGGTGTGTATGTAAAGAGAAACGCGTGCCTTAACGTAGCTTTTCAAACTACGGTAGAGGAGCGGGGTTGCTGAGAACAGGGTTAGAAAAGGCTTGTGTTAACACTTGCTGTGTTTACGGATGTGGGTGAGTGTTTGTTCCTTGGGTTTCGAACCAGCAGCACTCCTAGAGTGAAGGCAGCTTTCTGATGTCATACCTTAAACCATCCGTGTGCTGAAAGCCACCTCCCGTTGTGGCTAACACCACCGTTAGCGTGACGTCCAAGGCTATCAACGCGTCCTTTCTTTTCTTAGCGCTCTAACGGTTGCTTTGCCTCTGTAATATTGTGGTTTTGACATACAGTCATCGACGTGAAATTGTTACTCTGGCGTAAACTCATACTGTGATTTTTCGGAAGAGAACTCAGAGAACTCATTTTATTAGGAGAGCTTTAAAAATGTGATTTAAATTCGGCTTCAGCTCACTTCCAGATCTGTTTAAAAATTAATGCTGTAGAGAGTGCTTTTAAAGCCATGGATGCACATCCTGACTAATAAGTACATGCAATAACCTCTAGTTACTGTTTAAAGACTAAATTTTAGCAACTAGATCAGGTTCAAATTGGTGGCTTCTGAGTGGGTGTAGGTTTTTTGGTGGAGATGCTGTATTGCTCCTCTGAGTTTTGACAGCCTAGGAACTTATTTGGGTTGTCCTTGCTAATAAGTAGGTAGGTTGATCTCTTAAAAAAAGTTGTATCTTTGGGCATCTGGCAAAATAAAATGGTAACATCTGCTGGCCTTAGTGGAATCAAACAGCATTTTGAGAGCTAATCATTCTGGATATTTTGTCATATGCTTGTAGTAAGCTAAAGGGGAGTCATTCAGTAATTGGCTGGCTGTGCTGCAGTCATTAGTAGATATTCTTGGGGCTGTACACATTTCCAAAGCTCTTGGTTCCTATTTTTTATAGGTCCAAGAGCTTTCTAATGCAGAAGGTATTTTAAGACTTGAAGTTTTAAAAACTAAACAAAACAAAAACCACTTCAAGGTGAGGTGTGTAGCCTATACAGCCGAAACAGCGTGCTCAAAGAAATTCTGTGGAGGGTATTTAGCAGGTCTGTATGCAAAGGAGAAAGATACACCTATTTAGCAGCCAGTGGCTTGCTGGGCTGCCTGCAGTGGTAAATGTGTGACTTCTTACCCGCTAAATATTGTGCATTTCTTAAGTTTACTTGTTAACTGGTGGTTACAAAACCCAGTTAAGCATACATCATTTTCTCATATAGTGTGATTGTTCCACTGATTGATAGCACTGTTAACGCTAGTGCCACAACTACTGTGAACATGCTGAACTTGGTGAAGCTCTTGACTACAGTTAAATCTGGAGGATCAGTGGTTACGTTGGAATATTTTATGTTTCTGTTGAAGAAAGCTTTTACTTCTCCAGACCCCTTCCTTGCACACAAGAGCTGTCATTTGTCAGTTTTCCCCACTGTGTTACTCATTGCAGCAGCTTTTTTGCACTTGTGCAAATAGATTATACTTCACATGGCAGGACAGAAAACAGCTTTCTGATCCGTGGAGAGAGAGAAGTTGTCTGTTACTTGGGGAAAGGATGAATTAGGCTGAAGAGTCGGTTTTTGAATCAAACGTACTGCTATGTTAAAGCAGTCTATTATGAGAGGATGTTCAGAAGACTTATTTTCTAAATAAAATCAGATTGCTGCAAATATTTCCATGTGAGAATGCAGTTATGCAAGCTGAAGGGTGGGGGTTAGGTGAAAGGCTGAGAAGAGTAATTACTCGGGATGCGGACTGGATGTTTAGAAATAGCACAAGTTATTTTTCTAGTTTGGCTTGCATACTCTGGAAACAAACTGTTAACAAGCACGGTTAACAAAAACATCATATCTGTAGAGAAAAAAAAATAGAGTTAAATGGGGAATACCATAAACTCTCTCCATGTAACATGGAGTTGCAAAAAAATGTTTGGGAAGCTTGTCTGTATTTGACTATTGTATTTCTGACAATAGCCTTCTGGGTTGCTGGCTCAGCAGGATTTCATGATCTTTTCTAGCTCCAAGGTAAAGACTTACTCATTTACATAGGAAAAAGCTACCAATATTTAATGTGTACTGGAAGTGACCATGCATATCTCTAAAGGGGAAGGAAATGCATGAAGAATGACTTGGGGGGGAAAAGTTGGGTTTTAAAGAGGAAGAAGTTGGAAAACATGTGTGCTAAGCCATGAACCAGAACAGCCCCCTGGGGGGAAGGAGCGTTAGTTCTCTAGTCCCACGTTTATAGAGTGCTTGTGCACACTTGTGCCCAGTGAAAAAGAGAAAATATCAAATGTAGAACTCAAACAGTGCGTGATATGTGCGAGTCCTCCTTCTGTTGCTTTCTCCTAATGCAGCTAATGCTTTTTCTTTTTTTTTTTTCTTTGACAAGACCCACTAGTGTGAAGTCTGCATCTGCATTTAAATTAGAACATCTTAAAGAAAAGAACAGGCTCCAAAGCTGCCCACAAGAAAGGTTTCCTTGCCAGGCTCCAGCATATGAACACTAACTAACTGCTTATTACCCAAGAAGAAATTCATTATCATTTAAATGTTGTTGGAGAGAGGAACGTGAATTATTTCTTTTTAATTTGGCTTTAAATTGCTAGTTTAGGTGATAGCTGTGGAACTCAAGTGACACTTAGCATAATCGACATAAACTTGCACTTACTGTAGTTTTCTTTCTCTCAATACTTGGAACTCTGTCTTGAAAAAATCGATGCACAAATGTAAGCTTTCAGATTAATGCATAATAAGGAAGTAAGATTTTTATTCTTCTAAAATCGTAGAGTTTTACGGAAGACTTAAGTCTGTGGACCGATACTGTGGATGGAAGTACAAAGGTGTTATTTAGTTTGTAGTAATTATCTCTAGAAACATGGATAGATTTCTTGTCACTGTCAAAAAATGTGTTATTGCTGCTTGGCAACCGTGTGGCGTTCCTGGTGTGCTTGGCTTCTGGATGAAGGGCCATCTTTTAGATTCCTATTGGAGAAGTCTGCGGTTGTGGTCCTTTCAGCCGGAAAACAAATAGTGTTTTGGTGCGTGAAAGCTTTTCTGAACTATAAGGTAGTGTTGATAAAACCTCAACTGACTAGAAGGTACTGAGTGAAGAAACTTCGGCCAGCTGCTTCCCAACAGCTGGAAGCAGTACCTTCTGTGGTGGTAGCTTGTGAACCTGCTGGCTTTGTCCTGTTTCCATCTCTGGAAGGTGGATGAGAAAGCGCTCAGTAATGTGCCACCCGCAGCTGGGTCAGGTAACGTGACTTGCTGACTGCTACCCTCCTATGGAAAGGACTGTAAAACTAATGTAGAGGTTGAGCTGGTCATGGTAAAATTAGTATGGTGTGGGGGCAAGAACGGAGATCTGTTTCAAAATCTCTTGGCCAGGGCAAGTAGAGGCTGGGCAAGTATTGCTGTGAGCTGAAATCTTGGAGTCTGAAGCCTGGAAAGCAAACATGCCAGAGTTGTATGTTGTAGGAGCGTGCACATTGCAAAATGTCTTGGGTTTAGTATCTTAACAGGATGCAAGTTGGGAATGAAGCGATCGAGCTTACGGGTGCTTCTCCACGGAAAGCCCAGTGGTGTTACAATGTGGACGATGGTTTTGAGGCAGCTGAAGATCAAGTGTGAAATACGGAGGCGTCTTTGACTTGTTTTTCCCTCTAACTGAAGCGAGTAACCCCTGAAATGCAAACTGACTCCAGTGCAGGGAGCTCAAATATAAGTATAAGGAGTAGTGTTGTTCTGAGCAGCATGTTTTGCTGTGTAGTTTCTTGAATCTGGTAAAAGAATTAAGCTGTCCCCTAGGTAAGAGGTTATCCTTTAACTTGTTAATCCTCTGAGTATACATTGAGCTCTTTAAAGTCTGTTAATCATGACAAATTAATTATTCTCTTTGAAGTGCTTTTGATAATATTTAAATAGAGAAAAACCATTGGATTTTCACTCTGTAGCCTGTAGCTCTTTAAACACAAAGATATGGTTGGAGCCAAACATCAAATTACCAAGAGGCAATAAATAAGTTGTGTGTTTTTTTTTTTTCCCCCCCCAAAGGGTGCGGGGATGCGCTAGTCTTACAAAATGAATGCAACATTAGTTGATGCTGTAAAATTCTGTAGCCCAAGCAATTAATTTGCTGATTCTAAAATGTCTGGTTTGCTGTTGGTCTGCTACACCGGTTGTCCTGGGGAAGAACTGTCACCGTTACAGAGCAGTGGCCCAGCGTAACATCATCAGGTGACTTCTGTGGAGCCAGTAATAGTTCAGTGGAATTTGGTTCGCTTCCTGTGTTGCTAAGTTTTGTTGAAAGTAGTTCCGCTGTTTCTATTTTTAAAACTGATTACTGTACATAGAGGATTCTGAAGCTGTCTCGGGGTTATAGAAGACACATTGGGATCACCTCAAGAGTTTCCACTTGTTGGAGTTCTGTGTTACTCTGGAGAGCACGAAGAAAACTCAGTAAGGTAGAAGATGGAGTTGCTCCTGGTGCAGCCAGGCACAGCCACCTACCTGCTGAAATCGGGTCGAACTGCTTCTGTCTGGTGCCTAATTTGGAACATCTGAAAGGCAGGCGTTATATAGTAACCTCACACCTTTGGGGTTTCTGAAAGATGTATTTTACTTGTTGGAGACTTGTTAAAAGAGCTGGGTTTTATTTGGGGATTTCTGTTTTTTAGCTCTTAATTCTTCAAAATATCAAATTGTTAGATGTAGTTACAGGAAAAAATAATGTTTGGATCTTCTCAGGATGCAAGAACTGTGATGTTTTGTTTTGGGTTTTTTTTTTGTTGTTGTTGTTTGTGGTTGGTTTTTTTCCCCCTTAAGTACTGGATCTTGTGTTTACCTGCAGTGGATGCTCACTCTGTCTCCTAAACATCTGGTGCCAAGTGTCTTAATTGCAAAGTAACCCCAGAACCGAGAGGGCAGGAAGCTTGTTATCTGCTTAGTTATAACTTTTTTGTAGTCATTCTTCCAATGTACTGAGTGTATTTTGTGTTGTGAGCTGCATTTTTGGGTCACGTCTGTTTAAATAGCCAAGGTGACATGTAGGGAGAGCCTTCTCTTGAGTTTTGAATGGGATGGTTTTAAAGTTACTTAGGTCCTCTGATTTGAGTTCTTTTACCCTCTTAACTCTTCATTGTTGCTGTGTAATTTTAGCCAGTTCGGCACTGACCTTATGAAATAAAGTGTTTTCTCAAAAGTGTGTTGAAATGAAGTCAGTTGAGTCATGTTCAGCTTAATTTTGTGTTGGGGCCAAGGTGGAGGTGTGGCTCTGTTCGTTGTAGCTTCTGGTGACGAGTCTTTGTTAAATGCAGCCGACTCTTGCAGCCAAACGCTGCTCCAACCCAGTGTTCACGTGTGGAAAAATCACTTGGAAAATTCAGTCCTCTATAAGAAAATACGCACTTTCATATCAGGTTGTGTTGTGTTATAGCTCTTAATTCCTCTGTAGGGTGGTGTTTGTAGCGTGCTTGCAACAGAATGAGCTTTACAGACTCGACAGCGTGTGCGTGTCAAATTGTGGCATGTGAGAACAATATTGTGACTAAATCATCCGCTGGAGCAGTCTCCTTGCTATGTGTGAGGAATAAAATTATACTGTGTCGGTGGGTTAGCTGTGAAGTAGTCAAGAGATATTAGAAGAAAATGAAAATATCCTAGCGGGCAGTAGCAGAAATGGTAGAAGTACATTAACACTGCCTTGAGGTAAGAAAGGCATTTTAGTCATTTGTAACTCGAATGAATTAAACTAATTGTGTCGACAAAACTGAAAGAGGGCAATGCTCTGATTAAAACCGTCCTCTGCCATTAGTAGTTTTGCAAGACTGAGCTTCTGTGCAGCGGAAAAATGCTTTTGTCCGGCGAACAGGAAAAGAAAACTCTGCTACGGGTCTGGGGGACGCGACAGCAGCAGAAACGCCCAGCTGGGGCCTGGCCCGCGGAGGGGCTGCGGTGCAGATGGAAGTGCCTGCTCGACCTTCTGCCTTCCGCTGAGATGCACGGAGCAAAAGCAGTCGTGAAGCAGGAAGGAAGTAGCACAAACCACAGCAGAGGGGGCAGAGAGGAGGGAGGATGAAGGAACATGCCTGCTGAGCCTGTAGAGCTGCCGGCAGGCCTGGCCTGGCCCTGGGGAGCACCTGGTAACTGAAGAAACGGTGGTGCTTCATGCTGGTCTTTGCTCCCCAAAGTGGTTGCCCCAGACCCGCATCTTCAGAGCCCTCTCGGTGTCGAGGTAGCACGGTTTTACAGGCGAGCGTAACTGGAGCTGAACAGACTCCGGTGATGTTTCTGGGTCGTTAAAGGAAATGGTTCTCTGTTAACATTGTATGTACAGGAGCAATAATGCCTCCATGCTAGAGCTGTGTATGTTTCTTAGTAAAATATTTGGTTACTGCATAGGGTGGAAAAATATTTGGCTTTCTAAGCTTTCCCTTTTTACACACATCCTAGATTCACTGTCTAACAATAATAAGCTGGCTACTCTGCATGTGTGTGTGAAAACACTTGCAGGAATGTGAAATCCTACCAAAACTGTAGCAGTTGCTCTGTCTCTGGATGTAACCACTGAACACGATGTAGTTTTTCCTTTGAGGCTGGTACAGGTGTTGCCTTCTGCTCAGTTGCAAACCGTGATGAGAGCCAACTGATGTGGCCTGCGGTCCCTGGGTAACGTTTTCAAAAGTGCTTATATGACAGATGTTTAAATTCCACCGACTGTCAGTGGGATTTAGGTGTCCAGGTCAGTGATTCCCAAGCAGTGGTTGGCATACCTCTGGCACAGCTCTTGGTAACGGTGTTTGTGTTCATTACTTTATTTAGCTAAAACCTCCAAAGAGGGCCATTGGGGTCTAAAAGGAACATGGTAGATTGCTGGAGGTCTGCAGCCAAAAATGCTTGTGAATCTCTGGTCTAAGTCATTTAAGTGTTCTTTGAGAATATTACCTTTTTTTTTTTTTTTTCTGGGAGAGCTCCTGCTTCTGTTTAGCTGAAACAATTGAGATGAAGACAGTTGCTGAAAATAAAGTCATAATTACTAAACTTGGCTATGCCGATCAAAAATGTTCACTGTAATTGCGAGCATTTATTTTATCTGTGTAACTTGGCTTGTTAAAATAAAGGATTGCGCTCTTGAAAGAAAACATCCTTTTAATACAGGATGGGTGACTAGTTGCTGTATGTAAATGCTGGTTCCTAACATAAAATATTCTGTAATTTGCTGCTCTTGATGTTTTCTTCCTGTGTTTTTTTTTCCTATTGTGTACCGAAGATACATCTGAATGCTTGTAAAAAAACAATGATGACCTTAAGAATTGACAATGTTCAGATATGAGAAACTTCTTTGTAAAGAGTCCTTCTGTCTGCTTAAAAAATATATATATATATAATTTGTTTATCCATCCTTATGCCTGCGGAAGTTCTTACTTCTCTTGCTGAAATGATGTGCTTAGCTGAGCGCAGGCGCTTCCTGAAACTAGATAAGGGAGAAGGCTCTTAGGCAGAAGTGATAAGCAACTGGATGCAGAAATACATCTTGACTTCTTGCAGTGCTAACTGTTGCTTTGTTTAACCGTGCCCTTGTTCACTCAGCCTCTGGTTTGAGGGTCGGATGGCACACAAATAGCACTAGCCCTTTAAGGGAAGGATTCAGGGTTTAATTCTTACCAATTACTTCCACGTTAGTGTAACAAAGTAATTAGCAAGTTTAGCACAAGCTTCCTTTTTTTTTATGAACTCAGTAAAAACATACCATCTCTCTTCTGCTTGAGCTGCAGATGGATTAAAAGATTCACAGTAGCATGTTTGCTTTTTTTGCCTTGCACTGCCGTAAACTCTCATCTTCTCTGGCGTTTTATGGAAGTGAGACCTTTCAGAAAACAGCTTGGGGAACAAGCTCTGCAGCTGGAACCTCTGATTTGCATTTGTTATTTTTTTATTCCTCTTGTGTTTGTCAGCCAAAGGCATTGCAGGGACACGGTGGGAACCTACCCTGGGGAGGGAACTGAGGTGTGAGTTCACAATTCAATCTTCTTCTCTGTAGGATTAGCCGGTGGCTGTGCCTCGGAATCTGAGCCTTCCCCTGGTAATTGCCAAGTTGTTTATCTGCCACTGGAAAGAGGAATATACGACTTTGAATTACTTAAGGTTACACCAGGGTGGGGAGACCCACGAACAGATACTTGCTGGGGTTTTGTACTGCTGCAGCTTTTTTTGTGTATCCGTATGTCTAGGTCCTGAGCCACTCATCTCCCTAAATGTGATTGTGATTACACAGGAAACCGTTGCTTTGCTCTTCTGATATAGCCTAGTTCTTCCTAAAGCAGAAAATGAGGACACACTTCAAAGGTATAACAGAACTGCAAACCAAGGTGACTGGAAACTGTGATACGTTACGAAGGCAAAGGAACTTTCTGACAGCCCCTCTCTGGGGTGCCTGGTTAACCGACAGAGTGGTGAATAACAAATGTTTGCAGTTTGTGTTAATAGAATCAAACAACCAAAACGTATAACTGCTTTAAAATATGAGCAGTTTGAATGTGTAACATATCCAGCATCTGGGTGGTTTTACTTATGTTAATCTTGAGCAGCTGTTGTTATTGGACAGAATCCCTTGGTGTGTGGCTGGGCCTTCTATAAACTCTTTGAGCACCTTTTGTTGTTAAGATGCAAATTAAAATATAAATGAATAAGTAAGAGAGGAGAACTACCGTCAAACAAGACTTGTAGTTTTGAGTCCTCTATACCTTCTGGTTTACCCAGACTGCAGCACAGAGGAGGAGCTCACGTGGAGCTGAGTAAATGGAAGAATACATCAAGCAAAGTGGGTCACTTCCAATTGAATTTAGACTTTGTAAAAGCATGACATGGAGCTAGAAAACTTAAGCCCAAGCATCCAGGGAATTTTTTCAGAAAGGTTGGAGACAGTTACCCATCTCCCTTAGCTGGATCAGGTGGATTACTGGGATAAGTACTTCAACTGGGAATAGCACATCTGGAGCAAGTGGCATCTGAAAAATGTGCAAGATTAATAAGTTGGAACCAGTCCAACCAGAATGCTAGAGATTGGTGGAAGGCTGAAACCTGGGGGAGGCATAGTTTGCTGCCAAACACAACTGTCTTGAGGGAGATGGCACACTTGGATAGTAGCATGCTTCGAGAGCTTGGAAAACAAGGTATTAAGAAAATACTGTGCAATTGGGATGCTTTCAGCCCCTCTAAATGGTTCAGGATTTTGCAGTCTGCAAAATAACTTGTTCCTCAGTGTCACGACCTGAGTCAGTGCAGTGCCTTGGTGGTTGCTGCAGTCTTCTGACCAGCTCTGGTCTGTTGGCCATAACTTAGCAGTTGTCCTTTCCCGCGTGATACTAGTTCCTTCTTTTATCTTCAAGCATGTGACGTAGGGGAGAAGAAAAGCATCTGGCCTAGAAATATCCCTGTCTGTCTTCAGGAACTCAATTCTCCTAGCATCTGGAGAATGGAATGGAGGAGAAGAGTCATCCTTTATTTGAATAAAGGAATGAGTAAAAGAGGTGCCACTAGTGAATAGAATTTTTATTATCTTTTTTTTTCATTTTCCATTTACAAGTAGAAGATGACCTCTCGAGGGTATAACAGTGTTATTGTTTGACTCCTAAGTAGGAAGACTGTTATTTTGGTGTTCCTGTACTGCTACAAGCACTGATGCTTTGATGTACCCAAGCTAGCTCACTCTCTGCATAGCACAGTTACAGCACAGAACTGATTTCCTTAATGAAGTCTCTAAGACTGCAGGAGGGACGAAGCAGTCCTGGGCTGCGTTTTGTGTGCCAACTTGATGCTAATCCAACTCTAGCTTCTTGTGAAGCACGTAACCCAAAATGTTCCCGGTGCTGCTCTGTCCTCTCAGCAAGGCAATAGTCCTCCTGTCATCTATTTCTGGAAATCTTGTGCGTGTTGACAAAATCCAAAGCAGAAAATATCTGTTCTCAACTTCTCCCGCTTTCCCTCTTCAGTTTTGGTAAAGGGTGTACTCTGGTGGACTAGAGCACTCCTGATAAATAAATGTCATCGGGGAGAGAATGGACTTGGGGTATCAATTTGTAATTCAATTTGGATAATTACTCAACACAACAGGGTTAAGTGCCCTGAACATATGTAAGTTATTACCATTTTAGAAAAACCCTGCAGGTATTTTGACCTTCCCTTGGGATCTGGGCCTGTTATTATCATTTAGACATTCTCTGAGTGTTGGGACTCTCTAAGACTTGGAGAGACGTTCAGCTTACATGATCCAAGGCAGTAGCAGTTCAGTGTTATCTCATAAGGAGTTTTCAGACCCAAAAGCAAAGGAGTCTGATGATGCTTTGGCTCCGATTCTGCTGTTGTGTAATAAGTAAGGCCTGAATATTTGATTTAGACGTTTTCTGTGTATGTATTACCTTGGGGCAGTTTGCCTTAGAAGTAACCTTTGCCTACCTCAAAAATTGGTTGTGCAAAGTTAGTCATTTTTGATAATGTCTCGACAGACACAGGGCTTGCTGATAAGTACTGTGTGATGAATGTTCTGAATACTGGGTAAATACTTGAAAGGTGGTCCCAAATAAGAGTTTTCTAGGCTGGGATACTAGAATTGCAGTAGGTACTGTTTCTGTTTTGTTCAGAGTGTTAAACTGCTTCTGTCTTTTCTAAAAGACACGTTTGCTTTTGTGGTCCTTTATAGGCGTAACCTGACAAAATTATCCCTGATATTCAGCCATATGCTGGCAGAACTCAAAGGTATTTTCCCGAGCGGCCTTTTCCAGGGAGACACCTTCCGGATCACCAAGGCAGACGCTGCAGAATTTTGGAGAAAGGCTTTTGGTGAAAAGTAAGTTTCTAACAGTGTTTAAAAATAGAGATGTGGGAACAAATTACACAAAGCACTGTGTATTTTGAAAAATTCTGTTTTGCGGTTCAGAAAGGTCTTTGTCAGATTAGAACGAACAGTGGGAGGGACTAGTCGTTTGGTCCACTCTCTGGAGTTAGAGACAGATTATTCCTATGTTATATTTCCCAGATCTTTGTCCTGTCTTATTTTAAGTGTGTCAACTGTTGGGTCTTTTCCCACTTGCACTAGGAGACTCTTGTATGTTCAAGAGTTTCCCTCGATTATTCAGCTTAAATTTTCTTCTACTTAATCCGACTCCTTAACCTGTAGTAAACTCCACAAATGATGCAAAATAATCTGCTTGCTTCCTACAAAAGTTACTACGCCCCCAGTGTTAGTTGTCCTTTAGCTAAGGCATTATATTAAATTCTTTTAATCGTCCCTCCAATTAGTCTTTGCAATCACTTGGTCGCCTTTCTTCTGACTTCTCTGAGCTTTTCCCAGTTTGCATAATGGCTTTGTTAAGACAGAATGAAGGAGAAAGCGAAGTGCAATGTATACTTGCCTGCAGAGCAGTGTTGTAAAGTCAGTTTTAAGTTTTGTATCTGGTAAAACGCTAAGTAAACTGTAGAGCACTGTTTGAGGATTAAAGTTAATGGAATTGGATACTGCTTTCTAACTAAGGTGCTTCACATAAAGAGTTTAATTAGTAGCTGTCAGAACAAAAAGCAATAATATATTTACTCGTGAATAACACCGTGTCTGAAGGTAGGCTTGTTCCTTCTACATTTCTGTTCCACTTGATGCTTTAAATGAAGGAAAATATTCCTTTAAACAGGAGCCTCTTTTTTGTCTTCTGATTATCTTACTTCTCCTGTTAATCCCTCTTTAGAGAACTGTTTGCAGGTTTTTTTAATTATTTTTTAAAATTATCTAGACTTCTACTGAAAGATTTCCTGTTAATTCCTTCTCTACCAGCTGTAGCATTATGAAATTCTTACCAAATGGTGGCGTTGTATACAGCCCAGGGTACAAGTGTTGACGTGATAGGACTGAAGAAAACGAGAAAAGAGAAAGCAGAGCTGGACTTCAGATTCCATAATTTTGTATCTGCAGAGAAAATTGTCTGAAGTTCATTTGGCTGCTAATTTCCTGCAGTACTAAAATATCCTGCGCTTGTGTAACATGAGTAAATCACCTGTGGCTAATGTTGATATTCCTCTCTTTATCATGAAGTGCATACTCACAAAAAAAACGTGTAAAGTATGTACATGGTGGTGGTCTTCAGACACGACACACTTACGGATGGTTTGGTTTTCCCCAGGACTATTGTTCCTTGGAAAAGCTTCCGTCAGGCCTTGCACGAAGTCCATCCAATCAGTTCTGGGCTGGAGGCCATGGCCCTGAAGTCAACGATTGACTTGACGTGCAATGACTACATTTCAGTATTTGAATTTGATATCTTCACGCGGCTTTTTCAGGTAAGAACTGAAGAACGTGAATCGATTGAAATGTGTCTCAGTGCTTCAGGTTAAACTCTTCCCAGGACAAACTGTATTTTACACACTAAAAGGACATTGTTTTTGCTGTAAGGAATTTGGTTGTCCTGCCCTTCAATAGCCTAAACAACTCTAGTAATACTTAGGAGCTTGCATTGTAGTAAAAGCATGTGATACTTCTCATTGTAGAAGAAAGAATTGTCTAAATATATACTGCAACCGTAAGGGACATCCAATATCCTCCCATGAATCAGCTTTTCCCTTTCAAAGGTCACTTTTAGACTGAAGTTCTGACACAACTTCTGTAAGCCAGGAAATGTGAAGCATAGTTTATCAGTCTGTCTTTCCTTGTCCTTTTCTTTCTTGTCAGATTTATTTTCCAGGGGATGGGTGTTCAGGGTAGAACACAAGCATGGAAATTTGGGCTTCCTAGCTTTTGAACAGACACAGCCAGGATGTTGTGGCATCTCTGTTATGTGCACAAGAAATATCTATATTCTTGAAGTGATATTAATAGTAGGTAAAATTCCAACCCGCAGTCTTTAATAGTGCTAAACTCAAAAACACAGCTTCTGATGGTGCGATTGAATACTTACAAGAACAAATACTTACTTCTTTGGCTCTGACTTGCCTTTTCCCATGTGATAGGGTGGGTTGTAATTAAGATGTGTCTAGATGAAGAATTCCCATGTTCGGTGTTGCAATGTAGCTGATCTCATTCAGTATTTTTTCCAACTATAGCACATAAAGAGCAACTTAAGAGTTGCTGCAATTTCCAAGAGATGCAAAGTTCTTTGGGGCTAATATCTTCTTTTAGACAAGCTGAGAACTTTGGAAAACTTGGATATGATTTAGACACTCGGGCGCTTCTCAGGATTGAGATTTTAAGGCAGATTTAGCATGTATATGCTGGTTTATTCAAATCTCTGACTAGCTGGTTGTCCTTACCACACCCAAGGGAGGTTAGGTGGTTAAGGAATAGTCACAAGCAACTTACAGTGAAACTGAGACAGAGAGGAGAGGTGACTTTCCTGAGGCCATATAGGAAGTCAGTGTTAGAGATCAGACTAGTCACGGTTTCTGGTCCTGTGCATAGGCTTATTAATCTCCTCTCATTATCCCTGTTTTAGGACTGACTCATTTTTCTCTGCAAAAGCAGCACAAATTGCTAGCTATTCTTGAGCTGCCTTTCTGTGACCTCATGACTTCTTTAGTATTTATTAAAGGAGTTTTGATTAAGGTCTGTCTTCAGTGATGTTTTTATCACCGACCAGAGAGAAACTCAAATGCTAGGGCTGCTGCACGAGAATGTAGGTTTTCATTCCTCTTTTCATTCCTCCTCCTCCAATTTAAATTCCTCTGGATTTACTGCTTCTTTACCAAAGGACTGATCGCTTCGATTAAGACATATTGTATGTGTTGGTACCTCTTAGAAGCTCGTGGTTAATATATTTCTTTGTTGTTTCTCTAGCCATGGTCCTCTTTGCTCAGGAACTGGAATAGCCTAGCGGTGACTCATCCTGGTTATATGGCATTCCTAACCTATGATGAGGTGAAAGCACGGCTTCAGAAATTCATTCACAAACCCGGCAGGTTAGTGCTTGGCAGCAGTGGCTTTTTTGGTCATTCTTGCTAATATTACTGATCGCTACACTGCACTGACTGAGGAGATGGGGTTTATTTTGTCTTTGTCATCATTCCTCAGAAATTTAAGCTCTTAAAAACCCCAGCTTGCCCTGTATTTGGAAATTACCCTCCGTGTGGTGGCTTACCTCCTGCCCACCCCCACAGTCATCACAACAGCTCCCTCAGACATGAGCGGAATGCGGAGGCGGTGAGCCAAAATGATGGGCTGCTTAGGACTGTGAATAAGGCAATGTATCTATAGGTCCCATAACTTTCTGGTGTTCAGGCATAAGCTGTATGGATTGCAGCCCCCAGAAGTAGTGTGTACGTTTGAAGCCAACTTCAGAGGGACAAAGCAGCTGACCAGTGTTTGCGCTGGCAGAAAACAACGTGGGGGGACTTCAGAGGCTGCCAGGGGTAACACATGCTTCTGCAGGGGTTGTGGACCTGAGCAGTTTTGGGCTACCTAATGTCCAGGGTAAAACATTGGTTCTTGGCCCAATAAAACAGGGCTCTTTATGCAGAAAGGACCAAGTGTCAGTTTCTGAAGGTTGCTACCCTAACATTAGTTCTGTGCTGCTTTTAAAAATGGAAGCCTCCTGTAGTCATTTTGTTGCTTGTTGGTGTTTTTAAAAAGTTGATTTGAAACAAATGATTTTAAGGATGCTAACTTTTCTTGCTCCAGATTCTGGGTTTAATTTCACCTGGAGGCCAGTTCTTGGATGCTTTTCTGGCTTTGTATCAGATTGCAGGGTTCTCCTTTGATCTGCCTGGGGGTAAACTGAGGAAAGCTGGTGTACATCAGGTTATTCCTAGTAGTTTTCATTTGCTGTCTTGAGATAACCGGACAGAGGCTGCATACTTGACGTTTAATATTTTCTGTCTGTTCCAGTCCAAACTGAAGTTTCTTTTCCTTTGTGTGTTTTTAGTTATATTTTCCGATTGAGCTGTACACGACTCGGTCAGTGGGCCATTGGCTACGTCACTGCAGATGGGAACATTCTTCAGACGATCCCCCACAACAAACCTCTTTTTCAGGCACTGATCGATGGCTTCAGGGAAGGCTTGTAAGTAACTTTATAAAAATGAAGGGGTATTGTCCTTTTTCACTGTGAGTTTGTTTTAGAAATCTTAGTCCTGAGGTAAGGTGTCAAAGTCAATTGAATGGTAAAACATACCCTCGGGGTTGATCACACATTATCTGCTTCACGGGAGAACCAGCACGTTGTAGAGCTCAAGCAGTCACTGTTGACATCACTGAGCCCCTTTTGGACGTGTCTCAGCTCTTCCTTTTTATTTCGATCTTGATTCGGCAAAGCAGTTCAATCACGGGAATAGTCCCGCCGATGGCAGTGGAATAACTCCTATGCTTAACTGTTTTGAGAATCCTAACTTGAGAATCCTCAGACAGCTCTCTTGCACTGGAGAGCTGCACTGGCCTTTGCAATAGCAGACCATAAGTGAACGTCAGTGTTTCCCTTGTCATAGATTCTTTTCCAGCCAAGTCCTTAATGTGAGCCACCACATCAGATACTATGGCATCAGTTTTCTTACTCTGAATATTACAGTTGCACTACAGGATGATTTAAGAAGAATAGCCTATAACATCCTGTTTAATACAAAAATTTCTGCCAGGAAGGAGGACAAGCTTCTTTTGATTTTTAAGAATGACGTGGCTGGGTTTTGTCCAGTAGGAAAATTCTTTCAAAACTTCTTTTGAATGTAAATACCTTGAATTCCCACCCTTTTTCAGCCTCGTTCTTTCTTTCCTCCACCATCCCCCAAAGAAACCTTATATGTGTGTTTGTGCATGTGTGTCCGTATATAGAAATAATCTCTTTTTTCCCCCCCAACTACTTACAGTTATTTATTCCCTGATGGCCGGAATCAGAATCCTGACTTGACTGGCCTGTGTGAGCCCACACCTCAGGACCACATTAAAGTTACACAGGTGAGCAAAGCATTTTATGCCATCAAGCTTGCTTGCTTTCTTCCTAATGTCTAGCCTCCTTAGCTGTTTATCCAACTGTGTCATACTTGGTATGCGTGAGGCTTGTTTCTAAGGCTGATGTATTATATTTTACAGGAGTTGCAGAAATCTTTGGTGGTAGGAATGAGCAGGGGAGATTGAAGGGGGTTAGGTAAAGCTTTACCTAAGATGACAGATTTTAAGATTAGTATTTTTAGAATATTCTGCCAAATATTAATTTTTCTGTGCCAACCAGCATATCTTGAGCCCTGCTTTGCTAGACAATTCTTGGGACATCTAAATGAAAATCTAGGACGATTGGAAGCCCACTTGTTTGAAAGCTTGACAGATGTATCATATATACATAAAATTATAGTGAAATCTTTGCAGACTTCTTTTCTCATTTGCAACCTGTTCTTGTGTTTGGAATGATTGCTTTTGTCTTGCAAATCTTGTGTTGGGTTTCTTGTAGCTATGACTTACCATGTTTGCTATTTTACAGTATTTCACAGTATCAACCATGTCTGTCTATCTTTCCCCAAGGAACAATATGAATTGTATTGCGAGATGGGCTCCACGTTTCAGCTGTGTAAAATATGTGCTGAAAATGACAAAGATGTGAAGATTGAACCGTGCGGCCACCTGATGTGCACGTCCTGTCTCACTGCATGGCAGGTGAGGCGTTGCCCCTTGTTCATCTGAGTGGAGCTGGTTGCTTTTTTACAGAACTGGTATATTCTCTTCTCAGAACTGCTCAGTTTCCTTCAGGTATGGAGATGATACAGCATAACTGAGGACATAAGCTCATGGTTCAGTAATATCAGTATATCAGTGCCAGCTTTACCAGTACAGGGAGAAACTGGTTAAATCTCTTAATCTAGGAATAGCAAGAAGTGTGAGGACTTGCTAGAAGGCAGTTTTTTTCTGCTTCAGAGGGAAAACACTCTCCATAATTGTAGCACAGTTTGCCTTTGTGTCTTCCTCTTAGTTGAAAGGTACCTGCCAAAAAGGCTTAAACCTCTTTGTCTTTTACCTGTGTGTTTCATTTCTGTGTCATAGCAGCTGTTGTAACAGATCTCTTCTCTTCCCTGAAGGAATCAGAAGGCCAGGGTTGTCCTTTCTGCCGCTGTGAAATCAAAGGCACGGAGCCAATTGTAGTAGACCCCTTTGACCCCAGAGGAGGAGGAGGATTATCACGACAAGGGGCAGAAGGAACTCCCTCACCCAACTATGACGATGATGATGACGACAGAGCTGATGATTCCCTCTTCATGATGAAAGAACTTGCCGGTACCAAAGTAAGGTCACCACAGTGTATGCTAGTAGATGTTGCAGGATGTACAAAGACTGCATGTTTTCCATCAGTTTTCTGTGGCCTTAGGGATCTGTGCATGTGAGGGCTGTCAGAGCTTATAACTGGAAAGATTTTACTCAGCATGGAAAATGGAGATTTAGGTTTATTTTTGTCCAGTTTACACTGTCAGTTCTAGTAAGCCATGGTGATCCTGCTTTCAAATATTTGATCTTTTGTGGGTTGAGGAAAACCTTACAAGGGTGAAAAGGTTGGTTTGAGCTATTGGAATGTAAGATCTAGGTACATAATGTGTCTCTGCATGCTTAGCAACGCTGCTTTTGATTTATAAGCTATAGTACACCCCTATCAGCAAAAATTCATCCATTTTTTTCCAGTGATACATACAGCCAACCAGAGAGTCTTCCTAAGGTCCTCATGACTAACTGGGTAGAGGGCAAGCTGTTTTGCTGAGGAAGTCAGGTTGACTGTCATCTTTTTATATGGTGTCTGATAAATTTGTATCATAAAGGTGTGATAACTCTCTGCCATTAGTGCTATTTCCTGCCAGGAGATGTTTACAAGGCAGGCATTCTTTATGGATCCCTGTGTGGTTTTTTTTCTAAAAGTGTGTTGCTGCTCTCACACATCTGCACTTAGTATATTCTTAGGGAAATATTTTTGAGTATGGCTAATTTTTAATAGTTGAGTTCGCTAAAATCAGCAGCTTTTCATAACTGGGAAGAATACTCTACACTGGTTTACGTGTGGTCATGTTTCTCTTTAGTTTCTGCCCTGTGGAACAGCCTACTCAACAGTGAACTCTATTCCTGGAGGTAGCTTTTGTATATATAGCTTGGGGAAGCAAAGCCATTTCCTCGGTGGGACGTCCTGTCGTGGTTTGCAGCACGCTAGTACCCTTTGTGAGTTCACCTAGTGAGCTGAAATCGGTGTAAAGCTCCTCAAAGACAGAAAGCACGAGCCTTGCTTGTAGAATAAACTTGAGGAAAAAGAGAAGAACAGGCACTGTTTTGATTTGTTAGGTGGACAGACAACTTTCCAGGGACAAAAATGGAGGTTTTGGTGCACTCTAGTGATTGCTGCAGCAGCCGTGACCCTGTAGCCAAGGTAGCTTGCACAGTGGTGCCTGCAGTCACCAGTGGGTTTTGCAGCAGATCATGCCCTCTTGTGTTGAAAAGAAAAGCAGCTTGCTCCTGCTCAGGGCCCAGTGAGGCAGGTTCGTTACTCTAGAAAAGCAGCTTGTCTTTTATTCTGCCACCGCTGAGCGTGTGTTTTCAGTTGTGTGGCAAGGCTGACCCCACTGGGGATTTTTGAGGCTTGCTGCAACTCAAAAAATACTGCTGTGCTGTGAAGTGTGTTGATTTACTGGTGCGTGGGTACTAATGCAGTAATTGGTTACCAGTACTGCTACTGAAGCTGGTACAAATCCCAGAGCCTGAAAGCCTCCTCAGGGAAAAGGAGTTCTACTGGTTTTTGTCATTTGTTGATTTTTCATATTCTTTTCTTTTTTTCAGGTTGAGCGTCCTCCTTCTCCATTCTCAGTAGCTCCACAGGCCACCCTTCCTCCCGTGCCACCACGACTGGATCTTTTGCAGCAGCGAGTGTCCAATCCACCTGGGGCTTCCAGTCCTGGGACCACTTCAAAGGTCTAACACAGTTTGCCCTTTCAACTAAGATTTTGGTGGGGCAGGCAAAAAGACGAGTATTCTGGTCTCTTGAGATACGGCAGCTCTTGAGTATGAAATTATGCTTGAAAGTTCAGGCAGAACAAAATATACAATTCTATGAATATTCATTGCTGCCTGATGAATGTTAACTTGTATAAATAACCCCCAACTGAATCATTTTTTTTTAAATTACGGGTATACTTTGTTTGGAATCCAATCTAATGCTGCTGTAACCTTTTTTTTATCATTCGGGAAAAATCATCTTGGGTGTTTAGTGCCTAGCTGTAGCTGCATGTAATTACTGTGTTAAGCCCATAGAGATGTCTCTGGAGGGTTAACTTGTGAAGCTGTGGAGCATTATCTCCACATCCTTGGACATAATTTCTTGTAAAAACAGATATAACAAAAACCATAACTCGCCTTTCTGCCAGCTGCTTCCCTCCTTTTTATTTTGTGGCTAGACTACTTGTGTTAAGCAATATTTTTACATTCTTCTGCCTTCCAGGCTGCACCTGCTACTCTTCACAAAGATAAACCTTTGCCGATCCCACCCACACTCAGAGATCTCCCGCCGCCCCCGCCCCCGGATAGGCCACATTCCATTGGGACGGAAGGTCGACCTCAGAGACGTCCCCTGCCCTACACGCCAGGAGACTGTCCTTCGAGAGACAAACCACCCCCCGTGCCCTCCAACCGTCAGGCAGATCTGTGGCCATCCAGGCCAATTCCAAAAGCCCCATCTGTAGCTCTTGGCCCTAGTGACCCTTGGACTGGGAGAGAACTGTCAAACAGGCACTCGCTTCCCTTTTCCTTGCCCTCTCAGATGGACTCCAGGGCTGACAGCCATCGCCTGGGGAGCACACTCAGTCTGGACAATCCAGCGGTGAGTAGACCTGTTGGGGATGAAGGAAATCTGTAAGGAATTAAGTCTTCCAAGGTGCTCTTTTCTCATAGCTTACATTTGAACAGGGTGAGATTTTTTTTCCAAGGGAGAGATGGAAGGGAACTGGTGAACACTCAACACGGGAAAACAGTGGGAGAGCTTCTTCGGGAAGTGCTTTTGTGCCTTTTGGGAACAAGACTGAAATCCCAGTTTGAGCAGTCGTGAGCCACAATTTCATGATCGCTGTTCACCTTTCAGTTTTGAAAAACTGAAAAAGTGTAATTTACTCCTCTCGGTGTTCAGTCCTGTAAACCCTGCACACAGTAACTATGATTAGTTTAACACAGTAGAATCCGAGTTAAACTTGGATCTGCTACTGTTACAAATACCATGATGTGTACCAGTAGTCCAACATAAGTCCACCATTCCTCTGTGAGAAATCCCAGGCAGTTTGCTTTCTTTGATTCCATTCCCTAATTTTTCCTTTTACAACCTTTAGTCTCCTTAAACTGAAAGCAAGTACATTTTTAGCCAGATTGTCTAAGAAAATGACACTTGCACAGTTGTCATTCTGTCTCTGTATGTGTGTGCTTGTCTGCATCCTCTACCTCTTGGCCACTTGTCTGAATTTGCCAAAGACATTGGAATTTTAAAAGATACAAAATTCCTACAGTTTTTGTGTAAACAAGCACTGGGCTACAGGAGAAAAACCCTGCTTTTGACCTGAGGGAAAACTCTCACAGGTCTCAGGTGCTTCGTTCCCCCAGAGGATGTGTTGAACAGCTTTGCAATTACACTGGTGTTTCTGATTGCTGGTTTGGAATTTTTTCTTTCAGAGCTTGAACAGTGGTCCACCAACAACCTCGGAGTGTGAACACCCCAAAATTAAACCCTCCTCATCTGCCAATGCAATCTACTCCTTAGCTGCCAGGTCTGTTGTTTTCTAGCAAAAGCGCTATTTTATAACTTGCAGAATGGTAACTGTAGAGCTTTCTCTGTGCTGTTGCCAGGGACGGAATTTGACACTACTCTGTCAGCCTTGTTTCAGTCTCTGACAGATTGAAATCTTAAAATACACAATCCAGAGAAAGTAGATGAAATCAGTATCCTAAAGATGCTGTGGCGATAGGAAACAGGTTAGTGTTGTCATTAGCTCTTTGATGAACTCACTTCTGAGTCTGTCTTTATGTGAAGTCAGTGATGGGTGATGTGTATGATACTGTCAACTTCCTTTTGCATAATGACCTTGCATCTTAGAATCCTGAAAACCAGGTTATTTTTTCAGACAGAATCACTTTAAGATGACTGCTTGTTACTTCCACTGTGGATTTTAAAGGCCACTTTACTGTTAACTAGATTTGGCTTAAATGTTTTTTTGATGTTTATATCTTAATTCTTCTGCCCCAGACCACTGCCTGTACCGAAACTGCCTCCTGGGGAACAGTCTGAAAGCGAAGAAGACACAGAATACATGTCACCATCCTCTCTGCCTGTGGTGCCTCCAGGTCCTGCTGTACAAAAAACAGAGATCAAAATGCCTTTGGAAATGACTCAGAGTTTACGGTGAGATTCTGTTTGTATGTGCTGTGCTTCTTCCTCACAGCTCCAGGAAAGCGTGTTTGTTCACTAGGCTGGAGATTTTGCTTGCTTGGTTTACAAATCTCCCTAGTGATAGTCACCAGACTAGACTAACACAGCGAACTGTAAATGAAATGTGACCTCTGCTCCTGTGCAGAATCCTTATGCAGTATTAAAAGAGTCGGATAACAACTCTCTGCTCTTTTCTGCCATTAACCTTTCAAGAGCAGCAGCAGCTGAAATTCAAAATTCTGTTAAAAGGCTGTGTTTTGGTGCTATCAATCAAACTCTTTCAAGCTCATATGCTGTATTGCAATGGACAGTACTAGAGCATTTTCCAGAACAAGTAGCCTTTCACAGAACAGTGGTGCTTTCCCTTTGAAGCAGGGGTCTGTGCAGAGTCTCACCAGTCACTTGTCTGAAGGGACATATGTGTTCTCTCCCTCAGAGTCTCAGACTGCGACCAGCAGACAGATGGCTGTATGTATGAAGCAATGTACAACATTCACTCCCAAGCAGCATCCTCTGTTTTTGAGGCTGTCAACACTTCTGGTGAGTAGGTGCACTAAAAAAAAGCAACCAAGAAACTGAGAAACAGTGAATCGTTCCCAGTCAGAATAGTGTTTAGGTTAAATTAAAAGTTACTTGTTTTCACTGTTAAAATAGCTAAGATGTACGTAGAAACATCTGGGTCTGTGTACTGCATGTTGTTGAGAAGTGTAGTTGGAAGGCATTGTAAAAATACTCCACAATTGTTAAAAACATTGCTGTCTTGAAGATATTTTGTTTCTGGGCATCAATTGTCAGCCTGCATCTATTGTAAATATTTTTAATCCAATACTACCTTCTGGAAAGAGCATCCATTAATGCAGGGGTTTGGCAGCAAAACCTTAGTTCTGTGTCCTGTCAATGTTTGTGGACCACAGGGGAACAGAGTCTGCCTTGAGAGACAGAGGCTCCGTTCAGTACCAACCCTCAGAACGTGCCTCTTATTCTAGATGAAGGGGATCTCGCAGCAGCCACTGCCAGCAACGGCCCTGAAGAGTCAGAAAATGAAGAAGATGGCTACGATATCCCCAAACCACCGCTACCAGTTGCTATTGCTCGTCGCACACTGTCTGATATCTCCAATGCCACACCTGCCTTCAGCCGAATGTCCTTGGAAAATGACCCTGTAACAGGTAAGGCCACACCTGTACTCTTCATGCTGTAGTGGGTACCGATGGCTTGCTATGCATGTTTGAGATTTTTGTCACTGACTTGAGGTTTTGTACGTAAGCTGCAAAATCAGGTTTACCCAGCAGAATTACACTGGTTTTTAGGTGTTCGGTTTGACTCAACTTTGACTGCACTTGGTCATTTAATCACTGAGCTAGCAAATCGCATTTAAATCACTATTATCAAAACCTTTCCTCATCTTACAGATATTCCTTAAGCCAGCATTTCCTCAGGACATAGCACATCTTTTGTACCAGAGCGTGGAACACAGCTTCAGAACGTTACTGGTTTTCATTGTTGCAAGTAAAAGATGACACTCTGGCCTCGCCCAGCTTGTCTGGCTCAGTCTCCACTGTGGTTGTTGCCAGCAGATGGCACAAGTGTACTGTGAGAGGCTGTCAGTGCCTCTGAACAGGGACCTAGTCACTCACAAGGTCAGCTTTTTGTCCCCCGGGAGTAGAGGACATCTTGCCCTGCTGGCTGTGAGGCACAACATCCGAGGGAAAAGACAAAGCTTTGTCTCTTCAAGAGCCTTTCTGAACAATCCTATCCCTACAACCGCCCAGCAGCTCTAAAGGAAGTGCTGAAACTCTTCTTGTTGGGGGCATTCAGCATTTCTGAACACCCGGGCTATTTGCCAAGACCGAGTGAATTTCTTGTTCCTTCTGGAGGCAGAGCCTCCCATAGCTGGGACCACTTACCCCAGGGAGTATTCACTTTGCCTTCCTTGAGCTTTCCTTTTTTCACCACAGAAAAAAAATTTAGTAGTGAAGAGAAGTCTCTCAGCTTTTGCCACCCCACCCCCCGACCTCACTTTTTAAGTCTTGTCACTGATTCTGCAGAGTGTGGCTGACAGGGGTAAGAAAGGACAGGGAGAACGCACATCTCCCTCCCCAGTGAAGTACTTCATCATTGGCACTGCTTTGTTTCTACAGCCCTGAAATAAGAGCGGTATTGTCCTGCTTTGTGGTGTTAGGAGATCAGCTAATGAAAAGCACTGAGGAAGTGTTGATTGTTTCTGCTCTGGGAAGCATATGCTGTTATCTGAAACACTCGTTACTGGCAGCTGCTGGACCTCGGTGCTAAGGAAGCCTGACTAGAATATTTCTGTTCTCATATGGTGTGTCCTATGGGTTAATTTCTTAATTGTTTACCAAAAAAGCCATGCTAGTAGTTGCCCTTTCAAACTGACCCCCAGCCTCTGAGAGCTGAAGCTGTTCAAGCTGAAGCAGCTTTTTCAAAAGACAATTTGAAGGAGAGAATTGGCTAGTCCTTTTTCTCAAGTGTACAAAAAGCTTTTTCTGCTTAAGCAGCTTGTCCTTTGAAGGTTAGATGGTTGAGCTGCATTGTGGTTGGAGAAGAAGCTGCAATGAATTTGTTTTACAATCAGTTTGGGCCACGTTGGCCAATGACAAGGTCACAAATGCTCTCCCCTACATCTTGTTCCAAGGAGAGAAAGAGGAGAGATAAAGAGATTGATGCATTTAGAGGGAAAAAAACCTAAACTAATTTAATGAAGAGTTAATAATAAAAAGGAAATAACAAAATAGATACAATATATAAAAATATATCTACAAAACCGTATCAAGCTCCCAAGGAGAGTCACCTGCAGGCACCGGGAAGGTTCCAGGCTGGTCTCGGTGGACAGGAGCTGGGTTCCAGAAGACACCGGCGGGGGTTGAAGGCGGACGGACGGACGGACGGACAGAGAGCCCCGGAGAAGGAGCCCCCCCGGGCCCCGGCCTCCTTTTCTACTGAGCGCGGCCGGTGGGACGGGACACCCCATTGGTCAGTTCGGGTCACCTGACCTGGCCACACCCACCCGCAGGTGGGACCCTTCCGGGAGTAAACAACCGAGTCAGCTGACCCCCGGTTGCCACGGCAACGGGTGTAAACAAGAGCGTCTGAATGAGGAGCCGGCTCTGCCGCAGCCCAAACCGGGACAGTTCGGGACCAGTTTTTCAGACGGGCTCCACAGTGATCGCTTTTTCTGACCAGCGCTTTCTTAAAAAAGGGCTTGTTTGGACGTTCTTAGGGATTTGTTTGCTGTACACCCGTTCTGCTGCTAGAAAACTTACTCTTGAGTGCCTTGAGGAGCTTCTCCAGAAGACAAATAGAACTTTCTTTAAGGTGATGTCAAATATTCCTTCGGAAAACTTTATTGTTGTTTTGCAAAGTAGGGGGGAAAAAAGCTCTTTCTGCAATGATTCAGGAGATTAGAACTCAAAAATTTATCAGAAGTTGGATTAATGCCTTAAGCAATCTGTTGGAGTTTTGGTGTCTCATTCGGTCTATTGGCTATTTTTTTTTTCTTCCTGGGAGTAGTGCACGATGTGGCCACTGCCAAGTAACACATCTGAATGACTAAGAGGAGAGGCAGAACAGGCTGAGCTTACAGATCTGCCGTAACTGCCAGCTATTAGATAGGGTGAGCTTCTGCAGGAGCTCTTGTGGATGGCCCTGACCTGCTGGTGGGCTGGTAAAGGAAGAGGAGCAGACCCTTCAGAGAACATAACTCAGTTGCTGGGACGGTCGTGGTGGATGAGTTGTAACTGGTAGATCTGATTATGGGCATACACTCCCTCAGCACACTGCAATACAGACCACAGTTCTGTGAGAAGAGATCGGGATCTGGATCTATCCCCCAGTTAAACTGGGGGTTGCTGTCTGATTCGAGAAGGAAATGGGATGCTTGGTAAAGTTGCATATCCCCCCTGTAATTTTTTCCCAGAAGGTCTGTGCTTCTTATTCTAAGGCTGATGTCTGAGCTCCACTCACACACACACGTACATCCCTGGTTAATTTTTATTTATTCTCATGGTCTTATCTTAATAAATGAGCCTGATGTGTCCTTCTAATTAAAAAAAATCTCCAGAGCTGTCTTTCCACATGAGGGGAAGCTGAGCTAATCTGTACTGGCTGGAGAAAATGGTGTGTTTTTGAAGTGCCATTTGTCACTCTGATGTCATTCCCGCTTTGTTCCAAGCAAGAATCACGTGACTTTTGGGTTTTTTTCAGTGATGCATTTGTTTCTTCTTGCAGGTTTTTCAGACGGCTCTCAAGTTCCAGAAAGGCCACCGAAGCCGCTACCACGGAGAATAAATTCTGAGCGGAAAGCAGGGAGCTGCCAAACAGGTGGAGCCAGCGGTGGGACCAGTGCATCACTGCAACTCTCCAGTGAGATCGAGAATCTAATGAGCCAAGGCTACTCATATCAGGACATTCAGAAAGCACTGGTCATTGCACATAACAATATTGAAATGGCCAAGAATATTCTCCGGGAGTTTGTTTCCATTACCTCCCCTGCGCATGTGGCCACATAGCACATTACCTCCATGCCTACAACTTCTGTGGACCAACTGCCTGGGCAGCCGTAGCCCAGCTACGCACCAAAGGGGAAGGGGGTTCCTTTAGAGACTTTGTGCTGGGGTCAGTCTTGCCTCGTAAGAGAATCAGTTATCAGGTTTCTGTGGTTCCAGATTTCAAAGCAGTGGAATGAAATGGAGCGGAATGGTGTTTTATACAGTGTATGTCTTGGAGTCCTTTACCCCTACCTCTTGTTTGAGAGAACAGGTTTATTTCCAGGGTGTTGGTAGAGAAAGGTATCGCAACAAGGGATCCCCGAGCTGATGCCCTGGAGGCTGGGGAGAGTGTTTCGTGCTGTGAATTCTAAGTGAATGCTCTGATAAGCAAAGTCTCGAGGTCGGTGTGGTGTGTCCTGTGGTTCATGGTACTAGGTTTGGATCTGTTCGCTGCTGTATGTCTGGCTCAGGCTTTTTAGAGCAGCTGGGAGGTCACTTTCTGCTGGGAATAAATAGGAGACCGTGGAAGAATCTTTCGATTGCTTCCTGTTTGCCATGGCATTTCCCTTTTGCCTGTAATAATAGCATTTATTACTTACGATTCAAGTCCTCCCTTTTTTGCCTGGAGATAGCGTGACTAGTTTCTGTCAGGCGTTTTATCTTGGCAGTGCTGGGAGTTTGAATTCTCTCGTATGTGTCCTCTTGCCGGCAGCACTGGCAGCACCAGATTCCAGGCAGCTAGACGTGCTGAAAGTTTTGCGTATTTTTGAGGGGTGAGAGAGGGTGGGAAGAATTTGAATGAAAACAAAGCGCTGGCGGCTGCTTCTCCTTTTATAGTCTTGAGCATTTTGTGCTTCAATGCTCAAACTTGATTCTGGCCCTGCTGGACTCGAGCAGCCGTCACTGGACACTCCTATGTGCTCGGGATGTTGCACCTGGTAAATATGATGTTTTATTTATCTTAATTGCATGGTGGCTGTTGCAGACTAGTGGCCTTCACGCACATTCCATCATCTCCTTCAGAGAGCTTTTGCAGGAGCGAGCTGTCTTTGTGCCAGGCTGTTTTGTGGAATTGGTAGATGCAGCTGATGTATTTGTTGGTATCTTACCTGCTTTGCAGTAAAAGAAACGCAGCAGTTCTCTGCATGGCTATCCAAACAACATGAGGGCTCTTTCCATGTCCATTAATCTAAGGAATTGCCAGAGTTTGTGTTAAAACAGACCTGGGAAATTTTGTATTTGTGAAACGATCACATGGCTTTAAAAGTCACTACTCAGCTTTTACTTTGAAAAAAACCTGACTTTCGTACTCGGCTACTTAACTCTGTTCATATAGGCTTAATGTGCCAGAAGTGAGTGGTTTCTTTTGAGAGATTTTAAATCAGGTAGGGATACACAGATCGCAGCCAGACAGGCAAACAAGTGCTCTGCGTGCACCGAGAGGCTGTGTTTTGGAGCGTGTCTAGCCTTATTTGTGTCTCTTTAAGGGCAACAGCAGTCACTAGGCAAAGGGCTGCAACTTGAAATATTGTTGGAGTGATTATGGCAGTTGGATGCAGTTGAGCCTTTTCAAGGATCTAGTAGCTGGGCCCAGATCTCAAACAACTTGAAACTGGCGGAGAAGACGTAACAAATTGAAACAAAGGGAACTAAGCATAAAATGTTTGTTTTATGTAGGGTATAAGTCTGTCTCTAGATCTACAGCTTTATAGATTGATGCAGCGGGTTCCAGGCAGTTTAAAAGCATGAGCTGTTTCTCCTTATTCTCCACCTTTCTGCGGTAAAGAAAATGTTCTCTGAAACTGTAAGATCTGCTGTAACACTTAGATGCCATCGCCACTGTGGCTATTTTGAAGCCAGGGCTGAAGATTGCAAAAGCAGCACACGGTGAGATTTGTGTCAGTAGGCACGGTGCTCTGCAGTGGGGCAGAGAGGGGTCAGGCGCTGCAAGGCCAACAGTCGGTCCTTGCTGAAGGTGCTGAGCTGCAGAGAAGGCGAGGTCAGTGCAAACTGCACTTGGGGAAGAAGAGCCGCTCTTTTTCCTCCGCCCACACGTGCAACAGTCAGCAGTATCGTGAACCGGTCCTGCTCTTGCTGTGTGAAGTGCTCTGCCAGTTATACGTGGCGGCTTTGGTCGGTGTGTCTGTGGGAGCTTCTAGAGAAGCAAGCCCAGCACTGGTGCTGCTGAGACAGGGATGTGGGGCAGCTCTGGCTGTTCTCTCCCTCTTGTGTGAGCCTGAGCAACCACTCCTGGCGTATGAGAGTTATTTCCTGGCTTTGTCTTGGAGAACCAGGTAAAAACCCTATTGTGAGGGAGCGCTACGGTTTTATTTCCCTCTTTTTTGTATTCTCTCCAGTGCTGCTGCTAGCTCTGTGTTGGGTATGGAGCCACTTCGTTTCTGACTTGCTGTGTAAACTTGGTGCAAGTGCATTCAAGTGCAGCGTGTGACTGGTTCACACAGACAGAGGCGCCGCTGCCAAACTGCGCAAGAGCCAGGTCCAGCCAGCTAGACAAGCCTTAATTCTTGTCTTGCACGGTGTGCGTGATGAGAGTAGCGATGCCCTGTCCCATACAAGCCCTTTGTTACAGGCTTGATATAATGTTAAATTAAATGATGCCTAGCAGAGCTGTTGCAGGCCTGTCTTTGGGCTCCTATGGGTGTTGTTCCAGGTGTTAGAGATTAGAGAGCAATCTTTGTGGCCTGTATCACTAGTTTTTCTGCATGTGTCCTTTCTGTGCACTCTTTGTGTCTCAAACTGATGTAAGAAACTTAAGTCTTGGCTTTTCTTCCTTAGAAATCTAAGTGTTTGCTAGTACCACTGAAGTACAGCAGAGTCCTGACCGTGTCTTATGGCTGTGCTCTGTGAAGTCAGTCCGGGCACTGCACAGTGTATTTTTCTTGTTCTTTCAGAAAGGTAAGCCTAAGAATTTCTCTTTTTTTCCCTTCACCTCCTTGGTCTTTATTCTGAAGGAGTTAACTTAATGATGCTACTTTAAAAAGAAAAAAAAAAACCCACAACCCTAAAGGTCTAGTGCCTTTCTGAAGGGAACGCTGCATCACTAGGCTGGACCTGAGCATTCACCCCTCCGTGAAAATGAAGAGCCCAAAGCAGGCAAGCTGTAAAGATGCCTTTGAGCATGAGACTGCTTTGAAAGGGGTAAAAAGAAGGGGCAAGAAAGACAGGCACTCGTCACCTCACCTATGACAGTGTGTTTTGTAGCATTTCAACTGTGGAGGTTTCCTACTTTGCCTGTTACTAACAGCGACTTGTCTGGGCTGGTGCTGTGCTGAGCGTGGCGCGAAGGCGGTAGAAATGTAGAACAGGATTGGGTTTGCTTGTAACAAAACATGTGTTCTGCTCATAAAAAGTGCCAGTAAGAGTTGGGCACAAACTGGGTGGGACTGTGTCCGTCTCTTTCCACCGGTAGCTGCGGAAAGCAGGCAAGCACCGTCTGTTCTGAGCAGGGTTTCCAGCTGACTTGGCGTGTTCAACGCCACCCTGGCGGCACGGGCATCCGCAGCGAGACCTACCCTGCCAGGGAAGTGGTAACCCCTCTCTCCTACCTTGTGGGCCTGTTCTCTGCAAGTGCTGCAGCTCGAGGAGTGCAGGTGTCTCTGCTGGGAGCCAGCGGACTTGCTGTCCCTGCCAACAGCTTTTCTGCGTGCCCTTCCCTGAGCCCTTACCCCGGGGCAGCTGGACAGGCTCGGGGTACAGCACGTTGCTCCCTGCACTAGACCGATGACGTTACTGTAGCTAATCCCGAGGCAGGATCATTACTGTAAATGGTTGTTGTTTTTTTTTTTCAGCTGAGCAAGAAAAAATGCAACTCCCGGGGCACTTTCTTAAAGGTGCCGCTTGAAAAATTAGTGGGGAATAAGGACGTGTATTTTTAAAGTTCGTAGTAGAAATCGTTTTTGAAATTCCCAGTGGGGGAGGAACAGTTGTTCTTTCTCTTGAATGATGAAAGCCAATTTGTATAATATCAGCGTTAAAAATGTGGAGATTTTCACAAAATATTTTAAAAAAAAAGTATAATAGTGTCATTAATATAAAAATATAATAGCAGTATTTAATCCTTTCAGATCTGTAAAGAATAAGGAAAACAGAAGGTAAATATTCTTACAGAGAGTAGCTGAGCTTTAAGGTTCACTTGGTTTAAAGTCCTCATTTTGTTTGCAAATGCATTGTTAATGTTTAGAGGTTATACTAATGTTATTTATTAATTGTTTCCATTCTTATATGCTGCCCACTAAGAGCTTCTTCGTTTGGGATTTCATTCACCTGTGTCAGTAAAAAGAAAACAGAACAAAGTTTTATTTTTAAATAAAATTTCCTTTGTTGTAGCATAGCGGCTGTGTTGCCTTGGTTCTGTGAGTCCTGCAGACAGAACATCCTGCGAAAGCCTCGGTCGTCTTCTTCAAGGTGCCCAAGTCTGAGAGGCTTTTACTGGCCTGGGTCATCGCGACAATTAGCTGTTGAGTTCCAGTTCCTACAGCGGATACACGCAAACTGAGGACAGGAAAGATTCAGGCACAGCATATACTGAGGAGTCTGTTGAGAACAGTTAACTTATTCTAATAAACCAGATTAATTAGCGTCAGCGCGTCATGTTCAGTCAAATTAAAATGTGAGAGGTCAAGTGAACCTCTTAAAAGATGACAATGTGGGGGGCAAGTGAAGAACCCAATTAACCTCGTTTGACCCCACACAGATCTCTTTAAAGGGTTTATGTGACCTCAAGTGACCCCTCGTGTCCTCAAGTGACCCCAAATCGATAATTCGAGGGGTCATTTGACCTAAAGTAACCCCTTGTGTCCTCAAGTGACCCCAAATTGATAATTAGAGGGTTCGTTTGACCTAAAGTAACCCCTGTGTCCTC
>VZRU01018112.1:27205-40876 GCA_013398155.1 Pedionomus torquatus | reverse complement strand
TCATCTTGGTGGCCCTCCGCTGGACCCGTTCCACCATGTCCATGTCCTTTCTGTGTTGAGGACTCCAGAGCTGGACACAGGACTCCAGGTGGGGTCTCACAAGTGCAGAGCAGAGGGGGAGAATCCCCTCCCATGCCCTGCTGGTCACGCTTCTGTTGATGCAGCCCAGGATGGGGTTGGCTTTCTGGGCTGCCAGCACACACTGCCGGCTCATGTGGAGCTTCTCATCCAGGAGCACTCCCAAGTCCTTCTCCTCAGGGCTGCTCTCCAGCCATTCTCCGCCTAACCTGGATTTGTGCCCATAGAATCCTATTGTGTGATTTCACACCGGTGTGTGTGCAGCCCTGTTTCAGCTCAGTGACATGTTGGTTTTGAGGCATCCTTGACACAGGTCTCACCTCCCTGCTGCCCCGGGGGGCAGAGCGCTGGCGTTCCCTGAATGCAAACCTGCTGAGAACTTGTTCAAAAGGAAAACCCCTCGTTAAGTGCAAAGATCATAAAGATCCTTTTCAAAGTGCCAGGGGATTTTTCTGGCAGAACAAGCAATTATCTGCACAATATTCTCTTGTAGGAAGTTTCCTCCCTGTCTCTGTCAGATGCCGACACCATTTCTCCTCTCTCTTGCCCTCTCCTCACCCACAACCCTTTCTCTGAACCTCTAAGTCTCTAAATTTACTTCTAATTACTGGCTTTAACATCAGGATGGGCCATTTGTACCACCCTTTCCCCCTCTGTGTTTGCAGACCCCCCCGATTTCTTCTGACATTTGAAAAAAATCAACAGTCCAGGCTAAAAGCTTCTGGTCCTTGCAAGAATAATGACCACCGGGGACCTTCTTGTGACCACACTAACTGATGTTTGCAAGAAAAATACCCGTGATTAATCCAGAGCGCTTGCTGGCAGCCTTGAAAAGACAAACCAGAGCAGCTGTGGGCTCGAAACAAGAGCTGATACAATTGGACCAGGTAAATACCTGGAATAAAGTCACCAAACGACAGGAAAATGGGCGCCCTGTGAGCGACAGTGAGAGGAAAGGAGGAGGTCCATCTCAGCTGGGGCCATGAACTTCCAAGAGGCCATGGTCTGTGGACCAGGGATGAGTGGGAGGTTTAATTGGCTGCAGATTTATTACTTGGGCTGGCCCGTGGGAAAATAAAAGTTTCTATCCCTTGGGAAATTCCAGCAGCCACCTTTATCCCTAATGGAAGTGTCAAAATACAGAAACTTCCCCTGAATCAGAAGGATGAGGACAAAATATTAAGCAATATCAGAAAGTCTTGGTTTCGGCATGTTTGACCCTGTATGAAATGGGTCGGACTCCTCCAGCAAGTCACAGGGGGAGAAACGTGGGTGCTTCATAAATTTTCTGGGCTTTTCTCTGTTTTTCAGAGCATGTGGAGCTCACTGCAGACCAGTCAGATGCCCGTCCTGGTTTGCAAGAAGGGACAAAGAGGAGCACCAGGCTCACCTCCTCCGATGTCCTCACAGCAAATATTGCTGATAAATGTCAACCCAACCCAAAGCAAGGGGCTATGATTCAGCAGACAGAAGTGACTCAGTTTGGGTCACCTCAGCCTGCTGTGAAAAAAAAAACTCACTTCTCTTTCCGTGCTAAAAGTCAAAGCTTTTCAGCACCACACAAAGCTCCACGGGGATCAGTGAGATGTTTTCCATAAGAACCACCTCTGGTAGTGCCGAGACCGAGGTGCTCTGCCACGTATCTCCAAGGCTGTTTGTTGATATAGAATCATAGAATCATCCAGGCTGGAAGGGACCTCCAAAGGTCATCTAGTCCCACCTCCCCGCAGTCGCAGGGACACCCCCAACTAGACCAGGTTGCCCAGGGTCTCATCCAGCCTCGCCNGGCGTCCCTGGAGCCTCCTCTTTCTCCAGGATGAACAACCCCAGCTCCCTCAGCCTGTCCTCATAGCAGAGGTGCTCCAGCCCTTTGATCATCTTGGTGGCCCTCCTCTGGACCTGGTCCATCAGGTCCATGTCCTTCCTCTATTGAGGGCTCCAGCCCTGCACCCAGTGCTCCAGGTGGGGTCTCACCAGAGCAGAGTAAAGTGCCAGAATCCCCTCTCTGGATCTGCTGGTGACACTTCTTTTGATGGAGCCCAGGGTGGGATTGGCCTTCTGGGCTGCAAGTGCGCATGGTTCGAAGAGAAAAAGCTGGTTTCTTCTCATCTTCACCCCTCCCTCCAGGACATAAGTCATGATGTCTATGTAGACCCCTTTCCTGTAGGATGACCCTGAGACCTTTCCACCTGGAGGTAGCCCCATAGTAGGGTGTTGGCAGATGGAGTCCGTGGTGGCTTTGTCCCCATGGGACGGTGGAGAGAAATGAGCTCTGGTGCATCCATCCACCTTTCTACCGCGCTCCCAGTGATTGTCCACACAAATGTATTGACTCCACGGGCTGGTTGTGTTTCCATCAAAGAAATAATAATTAGGTCACATCCCTCTCTGGGCTTCATTAACATGCACAAGGAGCAGGGCTCAAAAATAGCCCCAACGAGGACCTGCCCCTCCTGGGCAGCCGTGGCTGGTGAGTGACAGCAGAGCTGCGGGGAACTTCATTAGTTAATGAGGCTGAAAGCTGAACTCTCCTCCTTTGCCAAGATTTTAAGTGAATATTCAGGGCCTGGAGTATTCTCAGGATGAAAAACCATACTTTTTTCTTTTTCATAAAACCAAAGTCGAAGGCGATTTACAAGGTAGATTGGGCTCTCAGCTCAGATCTCCAGAAGAGAGAGGCAACAAGGAGGAGAGCGATCTCCCCAGAAACCAGACCCCAAATGGTACAGACGTGCTAAAGGCTAAGCAGGTCCCCAATCCATCCCTCTACCGTGTCCCCAGATTTGGGGTCACCCCTGCCCCTCGTCCAGTCGCTGGCAGGAGGGGGAGCAGTGTGTTCCAGGAACCTCTCTTTCTACCCCACCTTCTGGTGGAGCAAATCCTTCATCTCACATTTTTGAACTTTTTTCTTTTTTTTTCAAGGAAAACTGATATTGTGTCTAAAAAGACATGGGGAATGAAGGAATTAGGGTTTTTCTTCCAGCTCTGTTGCTGGCACTGGTAGAGCTCTGAGCTCTTCTGTGCCCCCACCCTCCCACCCCCTCCCAAAGTAGGGCTGTCTATGGACAACTCCACATCCAGCCAGCAGGTCTACAGGTGATATGATTCAAATTGAACCAAAACCAATGATGATGCTTATTTTTTATTTTGTTTAATAAGAAGGGAGCCGCATCTTCCAGATTTTCCCAGAAATACACCTTCTGGGAACCAGGCAGATGCAACTGCACTGAGGGAGCAGGAGCAGCTGGAATCCTAAGCCGTGGACTCTCCAACCCTGAAGACATTCAAACCTAGGCAGCACAAGGTCCTGAACAAGATGAACCAGCTGGTCCTTCCTTGCTTTCAATTATTCAGTGGTTCTGTGATATTTCCACCAGGGTTCCCACCAGGTTCCCAGGAGGTGGTGGTGCCCAGCGACCCAGTCTGGAGATGGCACCTGGATGTTTGCAGCACATTGCATCAAATGGGACCACTATAGGTTTCCCTTGGAGAAGGCATCTAGAGAGAAGAGGAAATGAAGTCCTTGTGAGCCGGGTGGGAAGTGCCTTCTGGTTTCCATCATCTCCTGGCAAGTTTTTTAGATCTTTCTTTCCTGAGTACTGTTTGGGCTGTAGATTCCCAGAGGCTCTTCTGTTTGGTTTTTTTTTTTGTTTGTTTTTTTTTTTTTTGTATAATTCTTTTGAGGTAATATCACATTCTTCATTCTGCATGGCCACAAGGAGTGGGGTGGGTGAACCAAAGTGTGTTCTGTAGCATAGAATCATAGAATCATCCAGGCTGGAAGGGACCTCCAAAGGGCATCTAGTCCCACCTCCCCGCAGTCACAGGGACACCCCCAACTAGACCAGGTTGCCCAGGGCCTCATCCAGCCTCACCTGGAAGATCTCCAGGGAAGGGGCCTCAACCACCTCCCTGGGAAACCTGTTCCAGTGTTCCACCACCCTCAGAGTAAAGAATTGTTTCTAATATCCAATCTAAATTTGCTCTTCTCCAACTTAAATCCATTGCCCTTCATCCTATCACAGCAGACCTTTGTGAACAGCCCCTCCCCAGCCTTCCTGTAGCCCCTTTTAGGTACTGGAAGGCTGCTGTGAGGTCTCCCCGGAGCCTCCTCTTCTCCAGGCTGAACAACCCCAGTTCCCTCAACCTGTCTTTGTAGCATCTCCAGCCCTAAGCTGCTCCAGTCTACCTTCATCTCACATGGCCCTGGAAACTGTTTCTGACGAAGTTTGTTGATGTGTTCCAGGGAACAGGAGCTTTTTTTCTTCTGCTTTCAAAAGACTTTATTTCAATCCAGGAGCAGAGTCATCCCTGCCTTCAGGTGAGCTCTAGCAAAACATTCAACACTCCTTTCCTGCCCTCACAAGACCAACTGGCTTAAAGCTCCTGGTTCGAAGAGAAAAAGCTGGTTTCTTCTCGTCTCCCCCCCTCCCTCCAGGACCTGAGCAAAGACAAAACTTTCTGAGACTGCAGCAAGTCTCAAGGACAGAGCTTGACCTGGAAACCAGCAGGAAAATACATTTTCCATGCAGCGGGTGCCTTGAAGGATCGGTTACAGGCTTTGGAAGGAAAAGGAGGGGGTGGAAGAGAGTGTTTAATGTCCTCCCCTGAGCCAGTTCCCTTTGCAAATAGCTATTTGCACACTGATGGATGTGGAAATGAGAGCTCTTCAGCAGCAGCCAGCCAAGCAGCTTCTTCCTTCAGTTTCAACGTTCCTAATTTCTCAGCAAGGCTGATGTAATTTCCCTGGCAATGCTGCTGTCACGGGGCTGGCCTGACCCATCTCAGACCAGTTGCCTCCCTAGAGTAGGACTGAGAGGATCATGGAATCAGGGGATCAGGGAATTGTCAGAAATGGAAGGGACTTCTCAAGATCCTCTAGTCCAACTCCCTTCCTAAAGCAGGGTTGCCCAGAGCACAGCACTCAGGACTGCATCCAGGTGGGGCTGGAAGGTCTCCAGAGAAGGGGACTCCACACCCTCCCTGGGCAGCCTCTGCCAGGGCTCTGGCACCCTCAAAGTCAAGAAGTTTTTCCTCATATTTGAATGGAACTTCTTATGGTCCAGCTTGTACCCATTGCCCTTCATCCTGTCACTGGGAACCACTGAGAAGAACCTGTCTCCATCCTCCTTCAACCCACCTTGTGAGCATGAAGAAGGTCTCCCCTCAGCCTTCTCTTCTCCAGGCTCAAGAGTCCCAGCTCTCTCAGCCTTTCCTCATCAGGGAGATGCTCCAATCCCTCCAGCATCTTTGTTGCTCTGCACTGGACTCTCTCCAGTAGTTCCCTGTCTCTCTTGAACTGGGGAGCCCTCAACTGGGTGCAGGATTCCAGTTGTGGCTTCCCCAGTGCAGAGCAGAGGGGGAGAATAACCTCCCTCCACCTACTGGCCACACTCTTCCCTACGCAGCCCAGAATTCCATTGGCCCTCTTGGCCACCAGGGCACATTGCTGGTTCACGGATAGTTTACTGTCTACCAGGACCCCCAGATCCTTTTCAGAGGTGCTTTCCAGCAGGTCCACCCGTAATGCTTCCTCCCAGGTGCAGAACCCTACACTTGGCCTTGTTGAACCTCATGAGGTTCTTCTCTACCCAGCTCTCCAGCCTGTCCAGGTCATGCTGGATGGCAGCACAGCCCTCCAGAGTGTCAGCCAGCCCTCCTAGTTTGGTATCATCAGCAAACTTGCTGAGGATAAACTCAGTCCCCTCATCCAGGTCATTGATGAATATGATGAGCAAGACTGGATGGGTGGGAGCTGGGCACTGCTTGCTCTGGAGGGTCTGGTGGTGCTTCCCATCGCTGGCACCGAGTGACACCAAGTGGGTGACACTTGCCTCATCCTCCTGCCTGAGCTCAGGGTGGACTTGGGCAGTGCAAAGTCATCTTCTGGCTTGAGCATCTGCAGGCAGTGGGGGTGGCACAGCCCCAGGAGCTGGTTGGACCTCCTTCTGCATTCACGCTGCTGCCATGACTGTCAGTCTTTACTCAGGAGCTTGAACACCAGCGTTTTGGGGAGCTAAAATTTTTGGTCACCCCCCCAGCTGGTAAACACAATGCAGAATATGGATTTATTGTTGCTCTGCACATCGCTCTGTTCCCTGCCACCTGAGATGATGCATCCCCATGGCTGTCCTCACTGCTTCTCCATCACTCTCCCTGCTTCGTTCCTTGTGCTGAACACAGCTGTCCGTCCTCTTTGTTTGTGGTGGCAAACACACCCCAGCGACCCAAACAGGGCTCACCTGCACCACAGAGGGCTGGGTGGAGGAGAATGGAAAAGTTTGATCTGCCCTGGAATGTGGGGGATCTCACAAACACTTGTGCAGCTCATGCATGTAGCGTTCCTCCAAGCTGCTCTGCAAAGGCTGCTGGCACCCCATCAGATAACAAGGATTTCCCTCCTGGGCTATCAATAACTCCAAACAGCTACTGATTTCTCCCTCAAGCTGCCTCAGAAAGAAGCTGGGATTGTTCAGCACCAGGAGTGACACATAGGTTCTTCCAAGCACCACACGTGAGCTGGATGTTTCACAGACTTCTTTCTTTCATGACATCAGTGTCCCCAGGTCTGGGAAAGGGTGAAAGCCCCAGGAGAAGTCCAGGGAAGGAAAAACCTGCCTCATTCAGCAAGTGCTATCACTAGAAGATGCAAAGCAAGCTGATGGGACCAGTAAGCAGGGAAATCCAGCCTGGAGAAGACAGACCAGGCTCTTACATTGCGCCTTGCTGAGTCTAACATTGGAAATGAAGCTGCAAAGCATCAGGTAGAGAGAGGATGGTGACCCCATCCTCCTCCATCCCATGTGCCCCTATGGCTGTTGCATGGAGATAAGCCTTGGGAGAGACAGACATCAGAGAGGTGGTGGGATGAAACAGGGTTTGCTCATCCCAGCTAAGCAGGGCTGTCTGGGCTTTTAGCCACTTTCATAGGATCATAGAATAGTTTGGGTTGGAAGAAACCTTAAAGACCATGCAGTCACACCCCCTGCCATGGGCAAGGACATTTCCCACCACACCAGGTTGCTCCAAGCTCCATCCAACCTGGCCTTGAACCCCTCCAGGGATGGGGCAGCCACAGCTTCTCTGGGCAACCTGTTCCAGTGCCTCACCACCCTCACAGCAAAGAAGTTCTTTCCCACATCTCATCTCTATCTCCCCTCTTTCAGTGTCAAAACACTTCGCCCTCATCCTGTGGCTCCTCTCCCTGATGAAGAGTCCCTCCCCAGCTTTTCTGGAGCCCCTTGAGGGACTGGATGGGGCTCCAAGGTCTCCCTGGAGCTTTCTCTTCTCCAGGCTGAACCCCCCCCAACTCTCTCAGCCTGTCCTCCCAGCAGAGGGGCTCCAGCCCTCCCAGCATCTCCGTGGCTCTTTCAGCCAGTCTCAGCAAAAAAAAAATAAAAAAAAATGAATTAAGGTTTGTGTTTGTAATTACCTGAGCTCAGCACACCATTATTCACGCTGAGTTGTAGACCTGCACGTAGGCAGAGTTATGCATTTATTTGCTTCCGTTCCATGAATTAATGTTATGGTCCACTTGTGACGGGGGAAAAGGGGGAGAAAAGCAATACTGCTCCTCAACCAACCCAGCTCTACTGGGCTAAACACCTTCCTCCTACCAACACAATTCAAAACCTTCTCCTGCTATAGGCAGTTCACGCGCAGGCTTCCCCTAAAAGTGTGAAAGGAACTAATTTTTGGCAGGAGAACCTGGTTTTATCCCAGGTGATAAACTCACCCTGTGTGCACCCTGCAGGGTCCAGGTGGTTTTGCCATCAGGTCCAAAATATAGGGGCAGAATCAGGTATAGAAGGAGGTGCTCATGCAACGCTTAGATGCTGCACTCCATGCACTTGGTCCATGCTTTGGGCAGCCCCAGGGAATGCAGTTTTCCCAAAGGGATTGGATTTGTGCTGCTCCTCAGCCCCATAAGTGATCTCCCTAGGACAGATGTTTGCTCAGCTTGGGCAAGGTCTTCCACCAGCACTTCAGATGGAGAGCAAGATAGACCCTGCCCCACGCACTACCTTTTCTTTTCTTGGTTTTCACTCATCTGGTCAATAATGTGCTTGATAAATGCTCTTGCTTGATAACTACCAATAAGTTTTTGACCCCGGCTAGTGATCTGCAGCAGACCTCACCTGCCCTGGGCTTGCTGAAGCTGGGAATGGAAAGTTCATCTGGTCCAGGTAAATCAATTCCACAGCTTGCTCTGTGTCAAACAACATGTCTGGGCTCAGGGACCAGAGAGGGACAGAGCTAAGGAGAGGAGAGGTGTCTGTGGCTCATGGCTTGGTAGATGTGGGGGACTAGACCGAAGGGACGTCAACCCACCACACTCTGAGGGCCTCCTGGACCCACCTGAACCATCACCGCGCAGGAGCATGAGACCACACGCCTGGGCTTTCACAAACTGCATTACAAAAGCTTGGCGTTAAGCAGCAGCTCTGCTTGGGGGATTATGTCAGAGCAGCAGTTGCCTTGCCAAGATTATTATTCTCTCTCCCCGTCCTGCTTTCAGAGGGAAGCCTGAGAGCATGAGACACAAAAACCACTAATTAGAAGTCGGCAAGAATTATTCCTTCATTGTTTCCAGGCCAGGCTGGTGGCAAGATATGCTAGGAACTCCTGTCCATGCCTTTGGAGAAATGTTTGTCTCTCAAATTTACTTTCCAGTGTCCCTAGGAGTGCTCAAGGTCACACCAAGGCTGCAGGCTGTCCTGAGAGCCCTGCAGCTTAGTTGCCATCCCTCCCTGAAGGTGGGCAGTGGTCATAAATTAAACCTTGAAATCAAATGAGAAACAAAACCGGGAACAGATCTATGGCGACTGTCAGGTCTATATTTGCTTTATTTGCAGTGATCACAAGCAGCTACCCCAAAATCCTGACCGTTCCTTGAAGGACAGAAGCCCCCCAGACAGGCCCAGCTCATCAATGAGCCATATACAACCACATCCGAAATCACCATCAGTGAAACCTCCTCATTTCTCACCCAGCTCCCTCACGGGGATGAACATTTTGGGAATCAACACCTTGAACCAGGAAAAGGGGGACAATTCCCAGCTCCAGATCATCACTACAACAAGGGAGCAAGGTCAGGACCCCATCCTGGCCCCAAACCACCAGATCCCGTGGACCAACACCATGGTCACTGTGGCACGTGTTGTCTTGATTCATCACCTGAGTAACATTTCTTCCTCCACTTTCTGTTTGAAAAGCTCTTTCTGGTCACTTCTGCAACTGGGACTAGGACTGGAGGCCTCTCTGCTGTGAGGACAGGTTGAGAGTTGAGGGGGTTCAGCCTGGAGAAGAGAAGGATCTGGGGAGACCTTGAAACCCCTTCCAGTCCCTTCAGGGACTCCAGGAAAGCCCTTGGTGAAGGATGGGAGCCCTAGGATGAGGAGGAAGGGTTTGATGCTGAAAGAGAGGAGATGGAGATGAGATGTAGGGAAGAACTTCTTTGGTGTGAGGATGGAGAGACCCTGGCCCAGGTTGCCCAGAGAAGCTGTGGCTGCCCCATCCCTGGAGGGGTTCAAGGCCAGGCTGGGTGGGGCTTGGAGCAACCTGGGGTGGTGGGAGGTGTCCCTGCCCATGGTAGCGGGTGGCACTGGATGGCCTTTAAGGTTCTTTTCAAAGCAAATCATTCTATAATTTTATGACTTCATCCCCAAAGTCTCATACTGAACCTTGTTTATCTCCCCAGCCATTTCCTAACTCTCTGGCCATCAAAAGTCAGACAAAGCTTGAGGGCACAGAGCCTGGCAAAGCCCCTGAGTGAGATACATGAAGAAATCACTCCCCTAGGACTCCTTAAGTGCTGCAAACTCCCTCCCTGACTAGGAGATCTTCCAGCAGGGTCTTTTCATGATTCTTAGTTCCTGGCAAATTAAAGCAGTGTGAGGCTCCATGTAAACCCACGAGACATTGAGGTCAGGCTCGATGCTGAAGAGCATCCTCGGAGCACCACAGTGATGCAGTGCAGAGAGCCCTGGGCTGTCCTCAGCGCTGCTGGTGGCACCACTGCAAAGCCTGAGGTGAATAGACCCAGTCCATCCAAGAAAGGAAAGCTACAGGCAGCTCCATCACTGGTGGATCCACACACAGGTGAGAAAAAGCCACTGAAGTTTCCATCATCACCAAGACGTCCCTCAACTGTGTGAAAACCCATTCACCAGACCCCAAGAGTCAAAGGCGGGGTGGCATCACCAAACACACCAGCTTTGGATCAGAGCAGAAAAGTGGCCAGAAGCTGCTTTAAGCTCTTTTAAGTCTGAGCTCGTACCACTTCCAAAATGATCTTTGCAGAGTCCAAGAACATGATGGGGAGCAGAGTTGTTCCCCTGCATGTCCAGCTGAAATATGTGTTTGGCTGTTTGACTTTGCTAGAAAATTGTGGGGTTTTTTTATTTATTTTCTTGACCATCTTGCTGGTAGGGAAGAAGCGCAGCTGAAAACGGAGATGAGAATTTTCCGCAGAAGGCACATTTTAATGTAATCTTCCAGGCCATAAATCAAGGTTTAATCCGACACGAGAGTACAACTCAAGTCCTCATCAATTCGACTTCCTTGGTTACACGTGAACGTGAATATAAAGGGCTTCTTGATTTATCCAGCTCGGAGAAGCTGTACGGTATTTCTTTTAATAGCTGATGCTTTATCTATCAATTCCCCACTCCCCCATGCCTATTGCTGAGGAGCTGATTAGAATTTATCGAGATCTCTACTCCACCGCGAAGCAGACCCACTTCCCAATTAAAGTTCTAAAGCACTGCCTTTTATCAAGGGAAAATGCGAATATTTATCAGCCCCCAGATATATAGACATCAGAAAAATAAGACATTACCATTTAAAGCTTCTTTTCATTGCTTTCTTTTTTTTTTTTTTTTAATGCCACTTTTCTGATAAAATGGGAGAAACAGCCCTCTGACACCACTGGGGAAGGGCTGGTTGTACTCGGACCTGGGCTTAATTCCCTGGGGTCCCATCGTCGAAAGGGAGAGGTCTTGTGAGAAAATCTTCCCTGGAGGAGATTTTGACTTCAAGGTACCTTTCTACAACATGCAAAGCCGATTAAGTAATTAGCTGGGCCGTTCTACCAGCAGAGAGTTGCCACTTGAGGCTGAACTCACCATCAAGGAGCCAAAGTTGTTTTGGGGGCTGTAGCTCCGGTTCCCACTTTGGCTGCCCGAGCTGTACCAACAGCTCCTCCGCAGCCCAGCATCTTCCTTCCCAAGCTTTGCTGACTCTGGGTTAAATAGAGGAGAAAATTAACATGAAAATATGGCCAGTATTAATTACCCTCTGAGGGGGAAATGCTGTTTCTCTGGCCATCCATTGCTTCCCCCCCTTCCCATAATCTCAGCACCTCCTTTGATTTCTCCGCCTTGCACTTCCACTCCCTGGCCACCTGCTTGCTCTTTCTTTTTGCCCATCTCCCTCCCTTTCCATCTTTTCCATTAGCAGAACATCGCAAACGTGCCTACACTCCTCCACCCACCTGCCTCTCCCACCCCGCTGGGCAGTAGATCGCCTTTGGATGTGGGAATCCCAGGGACTTTTCACACCCGGAGGGATGTTGCACCTCCTTAGGGGCAGAGCACAGCCCATCCTCCCCATTTCTGGGACGCTTTCCATCAGGGCACTTGCCAGCGAGAGGTAGAATCACTGGGGGCTTCATGACGAGTCCCCCGTGTCCCATCCCTGCGGTGAAATCCGCCGCGTTCAGCTGTTATTTCTATTACCCGGCATTTAAGTCCCTCATTAAGACACGTTAACTCCCATTTAATTCCTTCTCAGGATGGCAAGCGCTTGTGTTTAATGAACTCCGCAGAGCCGTCTGGGGAGATTTAAAACAAACCCTCCAGCAGCTGGTCAGGGTGTGATTGATGATGGCTGTGGACTCGAGAAGGGCAGAACCAAGGGGACAAGAGCTGCAAGGCTCCCATGAGGAGGTGCAAGCTCTGCCTCGGTGAACTGACCTTGTTCTTTCCCAAAAATCGGGACAGCTCGTGGCGAGAGATGCAGCCAGCACCACCTCTGGATGCTCGAACCCAAGCGTGAGGAGCTCCAAGCAGAAGTGGCGACCCAGGAGGAGTGGATGAAGACCTGCAACAACTTATTTGGGGACTTTTCAAGCTATTTCAAGCATTTTCAAGAAACTGAAATAAGACGACTGGCTTCTGTGGTCCTCCTAAACCATGAAAGCCTTATTCTATGGCCACCCTCAGAAAGAAGGATCCTCTGGGGGTAAACACCTGGGCCACCGTGTCATGGGATGTCCCTGGGAGGGCACCCCTGGTTTGAGCAACGCAGGACTAATTTACCTTCTAATACTTGGGAAAACTGCACTTTTAAATGACTCTATTTGTGAAAATGTTTATTTTATAGCCAGGTTCAGGGTCTCGGTGGTTTTGAGCCTTTCCCTGTTCAGAGACAAGGAGGAGAGAAACCGGGGCATTCAGCCAAGCTGCCAACGGAGCTATTTCATACCACGAGCAACACATTCAATAGATATTAGAAAGTTTTCTGGAGAATTCTCACTCTCCCTTAATAGCTGCCACCCTGAGAACTCCTCCACAGAATCATTCAGGTTGGAAACGGCCCTTGGGATCATCGAGTCCCACCATCAACCCCACTCTGGAGCCCTGAACCCTTCCCTTTCTCCTGGAGCCGCAGTGCTCACAGGGTCCCACACTGGCTGTCCATAGAACGGGCTAAACACAGTCCTCACATATTTTATATTGGGATTAATTTTGCTTCTTTAGTATTATTAGCGTTAATTATCTGGTTTTATTCTATTGAATCCGTTTATATTTCAACCCTTGGGTTGGTTGGGTTTTCCTTCATTCCCCTTCCCATGTGGGGAGGGGTCATTGAGTGGTAGAATAATTGTCTAAGGAACAATAAATGGCTGTGGGTTCCTCAACCCCTAACACACACACCCTCCCCTAGATACTCTCATCTCCACCACCTAAACTCCTGAAGGTAGGAAGAAAACCCGCAGATGCCTTCCAACCCGCTCTCACTTGTTTCTGCTGTTTAATGGTTAAATCTCTGCATCCTCTGCAGTATCCCCAAAGGGTCCCTGATGCATCTGCCTCAGGAAGAAACCTGTATTGAAAAAAAAAAACAAACCCTGCCGTGCTCTTCCCTCAGGTCCATCATCAATAACCTGTGTGACGGTCCCTGCTGCGTCCTCTCCCTGTCGATTAGCCGGGGAGGGACCGGGATTTCGCTGAAAACATCAGAAGTGATTTGGCAATAATCCCGCGTCACGAGCAAAGATGACGGAGCTGCAGTCAGCTCCTGACAGGTAATGTAAGGAAATTCATCTAACAAGCCACGGCTGCTCACAAATAACCTTCCTAGCACCTGGGGCATGCTCCCTCCCCCTCCACATGCACACCAGGCATTTATCAATTTTATTCTACCTGTTTTTTTAACGTTAAGCTATTCCTCCCAGCTGTTTCTTGTCGTACAGCCGCAGACCACAGCTGTGCTCCCCTTCTGCTGCTCAGCAGCCTCAGTCTTCAGGGGATCCCCGAATCACAGAATGATATAGGGTTGGAAGGGACCTCTGGAGATCATCTATTCCAA
>VZRU01018111.1:46901-58241 GCA_013398155.1 Pedionomus torquatus | reverse complement strand
CCTGGATGATTCTATGATCCTATGAAACTGTTATACAAAAATGTCAGCTACATCCTAATTTTGACTTCTCTGATTCAAAAAAAAAAATAAAATTAAATGTATAAACCAGATGCTATATTTCTCCAAAGGATTATATGTCTATTTCTTAAAGAGAACATTATAACAACCTTAGTTTCTGAAAAATGCTGCAAGGCAGATATATGGAGAGATATGAAATGCCAGTCAGATGAACATAGCTTTACTCAACAGTTGTGATGAGAAAGTCAGAAAGAAAACCATAAGCCAAAGGTCTAGAGTGGAGTTAAAATATGAAACTTGGACAGCTTTAATCTTGTCTTATCTAAAAGTGTCATTCATGAAAACAGAATATGCTGCGGGGATGTTGTCTTGTGTGTAGCAATGACGGTGACAAGGTAGGGAGAAATAACCTAGGGGTTTTTTTGAAAAATGTGATCACAATTCCTTTGTCAGCCTTCTCAAGCAATGAGACTTTGTGACTAGAGCTATCATAAATCCATTGGAAATGAGATTAGTGTTCTGACTACCACTTCTTAAACTTTGAAGACTATGGAGTGGGTCTGCTGATCCGTGTTTGTTTGGGATGTGATCCCTTGGAATGGTTTCTATTTCTGTGTGTTGGACTTGGGTTTTCAGGATAATGCAGCCCTAAAAACAACTTGCCTCTGCCTGTAATGTCATGTACTGCAAGAACCTTTCCTCCTTTTTCTCTGAAATGCTCTCAAGAATGTAACAGTGCCGAATTTCTTGTGGAATATTCCAATGGGTAAATTAGTCTAAAAATACAGCCTTGAGAATCACTTCTCAAGTTTACGTGCTCTCACAATTTTCAAAAATATTTTAACCATCTAAACCTTTTAAGTTTTGTGATTTTTTTTTTTTCTTATTTAATGATGGATTTTTACAGAAAATATATGTAAAATAGCAGTGTGGAGTTTTTTAATATGAAATTTTATAGCCAATAAGGGTTAATTTCTGTTTTGACTGGACTCAAAACTAACATAAACTGACATAAGGATTTCAGAAAAGTTAATTGAATTAGGAACATCCTCAGTAGCATGGAAATTTATTTTTCTGGCATTGCCTGTTCTCATGATCTTTTGATCTGGTTTAATGATATTTACTGTGAAAATGAGAAAAAGTATTAAAAGCGAGGATTTGAAATCATGCTTGAATCTCTTACTTAGTCTTTGAATTGATAACATGAATTTTGACCTCTCAAAGCTTCTGTGTGATGCCAGATGCCAACAATGGCAAGAATTCAGGCTTGCAAAAAAAAAGGTATCATAGGAACCACGAGGCCAGCAATTTTTTCTTCCTACTTCCCTAACTGCGTATTTAAAAGAAGTATGGAGATGGATTGCTAGGATAGGAACTCTGCGGAAAAGCTGTGCTGCCAAACTCTTCTTTTGGGTGGATGAAGACATTATTTTGCCTTCAGATACACTGCCCGGGACACGCACTGGTCGAAGCTTGGAATCATCTATAGAAAGTAATGAAACAGGGCTTCAGAAATTCAAAGAAATATATCAGCTTTCTAGGACAAAGGGAGACTCTTCCTTTCTTTCTGAAAGATATAATTACAGAAAAATGGAAAACAAAGGCTAGAAGAACATGGAACAAAAATGAAAAGCTGGAGCCGAATTTGCGCTAAAAGTGGTATTAAGTGCCATTTTCTTCCTTCCAAAAAGTGAAATGCTAATACCCAAAGGACTGTTTTGATGATGAAAGCCATGGCTCCTCCCACGTGGTAGAAAAATATTAAATCCAAGTTTCTCTTCAGCGTGAGGAAATCTTTTGGGTGACCTGGTAATCAGAAATGTTAATTAAATATTAATTAAAGTACAAATGAAACTTTAGTAGGTAATTCACATTCAGAATATCAGCAGAGATGGAATTAGTGTTCCTGTTTTCTCTTTAGACTATTTGCTGGGTTAGTAGGACCACTGCTGTCTGTGTCTAGAAATCGTTAAGAGAATCTTCTTAATTGTAATTTCTTTATGAAGCCAAGGTGGCTTCGGGGAAGAGAAGCCAATAGTTGTTTGATGGAGTGGAAGACAGTTACAGTGCTGGAGAGGAAGTAGTGCAACTCCGTACGTCTCAGTTCTCCTTGCCAGCTTCAGTTCAAGCTCCAGTTGTTCCCAATATCTTGTGTTTTTCTGGTATAAATTAGTTCTTAACCAGAGCTTGTTTATAATTATATCGACCTGACACAGGCAAGTAGAGAACATGAGGAAGGAATGAAGTAATGCCATGCTTCACCAGAGTCATTGTGTTGGGGAAGAAGAGTCTCAAAGATTTTCTCTGTAAGCTCTGCTCTGTTGTTAGGGAAAAATGGTTTCTCCCTCCAAGCAGCACGTGTGGCCATGCTATGTATGGCATCTGTCTCTGAGAGACATTTACCCAAGGGCCAACATCTTTTCTTAACCAGTCTCTAATTCATGGCTGGGTGATTTTTAGAAGAAAATGGGAAATGTCTGGGTTTATTGTCATTCAGCAGAAACTCTTCTCTCTCTCTCACAGCCAGATCAGTTGAGAATGCAAACCTTATATGTAATCAAGCCCTTATTATCATTCTGTAAAGACAATAGAGAATAAGATTTATCTGGTCTAAAGGGCAATCCTAAAGCCATAATTATGCAGAGGCAGCATAAGCCTGTAAGAACATACTCTCCTTTTACCAACCTGTACTTAAAGGGTATTTCTTTATTTTATCTTCCCATCTGAAGTTTATTCTAAACTGTAATGCACTAAATATTAGGTGCATATTGGAAATAGAAGTTGTGCTTTTTACCTGACCAACCTAGGAGTGAATTAAGGCCTTAGTGTGGCTGCACATATGCCACCAAAAAAGAAAGTCTTTGCAAAGCTGCTCTCCAGTTTCAACAAATGCTCTGTCAGGTTTTAAAAGATACTGAATATACCGTGATTTCCCTTTGTGTATAAGGTCCTACACAAGTAGATTATTAAGTCTCTTAGCATTATCTTTATGCATATAAAGAACCTCCCCCTGCCTTGTTCTATTTGCTTAATAGCAAAGGTTGTGAGAGAATTTAATCTCAGAATGTTAAAATTTGGGAATGTTAAGATTGACCTTTTCTGAAAAATGTACCACTGAGGGTGTCTTTTAAAGAATTATTATCTTACATATAGTTACTGTCTTTTCAGCAGTCGCATGCTATATTTTTTTTAAGGATATCTTTAGTACCACTCATTAATGGGCTGGGGGGCTGTGATGTGTAGCACATGAGAGATACCGGAATTGCTCCAGTAACTTCACAAATCCATTGGAAACAGAATGAACCAGAGCCTAGATTCAGGTGGGAAATAATCAAGAAATGCTTTCTCTATGTACTTCACAAACTGTCAGTCCCATCTGTTCTGTCAGTCTGTCTTTTATTTTTATAATTACCTTTCTTTGCCTTTCTGTTTACTTCTCACTAATTATCTAACTGCATATACATTCATGCAAGAGAAGCAAGGTTTAGGAAGAGATGCCTTGTATGATACCAATGAAGAGTTGGAAAAAATTGGTTGTTGCATAGGAAATGCTGTATCAATTTCTTAAGACAGGATATTGCCCTCTCTCACTTATGCTTCTTTTATACCTTAACCATAACGATAGGTTGCTGTAATCCCATCTTTTTATTTGTATTACTGTTATTATTAGCATCTGCACGTAGATGGGGTCTATTTTATTATTAGCATCTGCAAATAAATATGATCAAAGCATAACCCCCTTATTATATTATATGCTTATTATAGTTATTTCTTATACTAGAAATACAATGAAGGATAGTTTCTAAGTTTACAATCAAAACCAGGAGAAGATGAGTCATATTGATTCCTATCTAAAGCCAACTAAATTTAAAAAGAACTTTGAGTCCTCTAATGAGCTTTTAAGCAACGCTGCACGACTGTGGATGGAGACTTTAAGGTGAATCATGTAAGATTATATTATGCTGCCTCGGTAGGAAGTTAATAATTTATTCCTTCTGAGGTTACTTTCTGCATGTACAATTCTGTATGTCTATAGTTTGGATCCAGTGTGTTTCCAGAAACAGAGAGGGAACTTCAGAGGACAATGTACAGCATTACAGTAGTTGCCTGCGGCTGGATGTGTCAAGTGTTCAGAGGGTTTCAGGTTGTGCGTGTTGTACTTCTACGTTAGAACGAACGTCAGTTCCTCTCTAATGAAGAAAAAGTCATCCTGGATAGTTTAATAGCTTGCAGTAAGCAGTGAGCAAATTAGATAGATAAATCAGTAGTCTTTCAGAATAATTAAAAGGCACATACCATAGAGGAGTCTGAATGACAGCATGCATTTTGTAACAGGTAACTGAAAAGTGAAGGGTGGAGAAACGATGAAGTACTTCGTTTCTAAACTGTGAGTTTTGGTGGAGTAATAGGTTAAAGACAGTAGTGAACAAGTGGGGAGACAAGTTTCGGAATTGCTTAAAAGTGATAACAAGAAGCTTGAACTTGGAAGTGGAGACATGGATAATTTACCCCAAAAAATCCTGCAGGAGTGAAATAAACAGATGCTCTTGCCAGTTTTGTGTCCAGTGGGTTGCAGAGAGATGTGGTGCGGGGGGGTACACGCGTGTGTGCACACGGGTGCACGTGTTTGTCATGAAAATCAGAAAGAAAGGAGTGCATTCCTCTCACCAGAGGATCTTCCCTCCAGCTTGTATTTCTGTGATGCTGTGCCTTTCCCTGGGCATTCCTTTCATAGTGAAAAATCTTCCAATACGAGCAGGTTTTATGTCTGCCTTGTACGAACGCTGCAAGTACGTGGAAGTTCGTAAGGAAATGTAAAACTCGGAACTATCACAAACCTCTGTTCAAAGAAAAAGGTTAAGGTACATCCGTAGCCCGGTTGTGGACAAGAGAGAGGCTGCGCCGCGCAATCCCCTGACTGATGCTTTCTGAAGGCAGAGTAGAAAAAGCCACTGCGGCGTAGAACAATTGCAGCATTGAGAAGAGTGCCCAAGAGCAGACGGCAATTGTCACCAGGAAAGGCAGGATAAGTCAGAGAACAGAAAATTTTGTCAAGTATCTTGCAATAGGTGTTTTCCATATGATTTCCTAGGGTATATTTAATGAGCTCCTCAATTACAATTACAACAGGGATTTTACAGTATTACGCTAGTTCTTTGAGAGCTTTCTTTTTCAACTAAACGTACCTTTGTTACAAATGTCTTGAATTTGAACATAATCAGCAGGTTATACCTTTAGAATATAGAAGATCTCTCATTCAATTTGTACCGCAAACTAGTTTTACTTCAAGAATTAAATGCAAACTGATGTTTGAAGAGTGATTGTCAAAGGAGGAGATGAGAAGACTTTGGAAAAGAGGAGTGTGTATGTTTTTCATTGAACATTTACTAGTTAGGCTATAATGCAGATGTCTGTTCTCCATGGGTTTAAAATTGATTGGATAAAACTTGCACAGCAGCTACTGCCATACATCACTGTTTACTTTACCTTTGTGCGGTGAGAAGGATGTGGTTTGCCATATACCTATTGATCCAGTCGTTTCTCAGTTTTCTTTTATTTATTTATTTATTTATTTTACCATTTCAGTGTCTTCTCTTCCTTTTGTTTTGCTGCTCAGTGTAATTTCAGCTACAGTAATAGTCATCTAGCTGCGCCTAATTTTTATGTGTTTACTCGTTAATATTAACACGTGTGTTGCATATGTACTGTACACATATTGCTAATACGATTGTGTTTAATGACCCTCAATTACTTATTTTTCTTTTATTTTTTCACGTATGTTATTACTAAATTTAAGACTCCTTGGGTTCCTCTGAAGTAATTTTCCGTTCTTTTACCTCTTTTGGAATGATGCAATTTTCCTATTCTTAATTTATTGAATTGTAAGGTAATTTTTATTTCAATTCACTTTGTGAAGTTTCCTTATCTTCTGTATTGAATTCCTTTATGTCATTTTCCTTATTGGCAAGAATTCAGGCTTGCATTAAAAAAAAAAACAAAAAACAACAACAACAAAAAACCCAAAACCAACAAACAAACAAACAAAACAAACAAACAAACAAACAAAAACAAACAAAAAAACAAAACCAAAACAAAGCAAAAATCCAAATCCAAACAAAACAAATCCTAAAATGTGGTCTGTTCATATATAAAATAATTACAGAAAATTTATTATTTCAAAATAATTAAACCATACAATATAGAAGTACAGGATGTACTGTGGATCAAAGTTTAGGTGGAATTTTTTGTCTTTCATTGTTATGAAAGTTCTTTGTAGCTTTGGGGAGATATCTGTGGGTAATACCAGCTCCCTATATGAAGCATGGCAAAATTTATTATAAGTAATAGTTCATTGATCTGGTTTAGTGAAAGGATTTTCTCATCCTGTGTCATCCTACAGAGTTTGGGGGAAAAAGTTGATTAGTTTTATTTTTGTCTTTCAATGCAATTTAATACAGATACTAAATAACTATAATTCAGCTGTTCTCTCCTCTCATTTTACAAATAGCTTTAATATTAATGATAGGACATGTTACAGCGACATTGTAATGTAAGAGTTCTTAAAATAATGAGGCTGGATACTTTTAGTAGGATTTACTATACATTATTATCTATGCCATGGCTAAAAAGAAAGGAAAAGTTAGAAAATTACTTTCTGTAATGAAGAAATATCATTTATGGGTAAGAAACACTTTCAACTCCCCTTCCACCTCTATTTTGTAATGATTGTTACATGGATTCTGTTATAGTTTGAGACTAATCTTTCAATGCTGCTTTTTGTCTGATACACACTGGCATATTGAGTTGGAAAGCAGTTGTCTACAAAAGCACTTTTAACTGCATATTATGCCTGCTATATTATATTTTTATGATAATGCCTGTGGCACAAAAAAAATATATGGAAAAAAAGAGAAACAGAACTGAAAAAGATTGCACACTACCACCAAATTAGCCTTTTTACTAGGGTTGGTTTTTTTTTTTAATCTGTTCATACATTTCATAGTCAAATGGTTCCTTTTGGTCAAGTGCCCATATAATTGAGTTTAGAGTGTTTCAGTGCACTGACCTGTAAGGGTTATACAAAAATAGAGAGAGACATTTTCTCTCGTGAATAGATTCTGTAACAACAGAGTGATCAACGTCTGAAATGTAAACATCTTAATTCTAAGTATTCCTTGTAGAAGTAGGGAACCTGTCTAATTTGAATTTAAAGATTTTAAAGCCACATCTCTCCTGTAATGCTGTTTCCTCAAAATAAATGAATCCTGTAGCATAGGCATAGATAGCATAGCATCTCAGAATGTGTGTCCAAACCAGTCAACTCTTTCTAAATGCAGAACTAAATTGTATGGGAGAGAGCTGTAGCACAGTTTTATTGACCTTGGCGGCAGACCTTGTACAACTCTTATTTATTACATTCCCTTTCAGTTTTTATATTGGCATTCCCTGTGATATTGTTGCTCTTTGGGTCTGTTCACCGATTCTGTTGGGAACTGGAGATTTGCACCTTTAAGATGTTCACTCTAGTGCCTGCACCACTCGGCTGACTCCAGCCTGTCCTTCACTGTCAAGCTCCCCATCTGTTTCCATCTGTATTTGTTTGTGTAGCTCAGATGAGGGATTAGCACTGCTCTTCCTTTCCCATTCTTAGTAATGTGGATATCATCAATGAAAACAGTGGCTTTGTGCAGTTTAGCTTTCTTAATGCTTGTTGTTTGCCTGTACGGTCCTATCTCTGGCTGTACAATTATCGGCAACGCTACAGAACAAAAACTCCTGGTATCAGATGGTTGGGAAAAGTTCAGAATGCTGTGCATCAAGTTCAACCAGGACCCATTTCCCATGTTAGGTAATGAGCAGTCTGAGCTTAAGTGTCCTAATCTCAGAAAATTATATTATTAAGAACGATTTCAGTCTACGGTATCCAAAGACAATTGAAACTGGCTAAGACCTGCTCATTTTCCATGTTCCTACATGAACAGTTGTCCATGTCCCAACCCCATCGTTATTCATGCGCCGGCTCATGGCTAATTTCCTGTGTCAAATTCCCTTGCAGACAACATACCTGTCCCTTGGGCTTTATTTCTCTTTCGGTTCTGTCTGCCCAAGACAAGGCTTTAGGAGCTTGTTGAACCGTAAAAGGGCAATCATTTTACCTCCGAGTATAGAAGGGAATGACTGCCATCCTGTCAGCGTCACTCCCTTACTTACTGGAGACAGCAAAAATTTGGAAAAAACTGAAACCGAAGCGGCGACTAGCTATCATGTTTTTATGAGACTTTCATCAAATGTTTCAGTATTGCTGACTTTTACAATTAAAATGCCAAGATAAGTAAAGAACTGCTAATATACTTACCTTAATTTCTTTCTGTGTTTACTGCATATATAGCTGTAGGATTTCTTCCCTCACCAGCTGTTGTGGTGTCATATCTGCTGTAAGAATCCGAAGACCATAATTATACATTATACATAATGTTTTCATAAGCTTATACTCGCATGCTTCACGATGATTCTTTTGCTGGTCTGGCTATCTTATGCACTTTAAACTGTTTTAAGACAGATTTATAGTAATGATTCTCTTATACAGGAGAAGCATTTGAAATCTTCAATATAAGGATTTAGGGAGAAAGTTAGGATATGTCTAACTCCCAAAGAAATATTTTCCTTTCAGTACTGTAGTATTAAATGAAAATTGCCTCTCGTAACAAGCTTTAACCACATGAGCTGAATCCCCAACAGTGACGATGCAAAACTTCCAGTAAGAAATATAAAGACTTTATTTGATGGTTGTCATATGCCGACAGTCTGGATCCCAGTAGAATATCTGAAGTATAAAGATTTATGGTGTTTCTTTACAAGAAGGGAGATACTTATTTTGCAGCCATAAGTCAAATATTGATCTCCTGAAAAAACTAATTCCTTGAATACTGTCTTAGTAAGGTAGGCTGTCAGTATGATCTTTTCCATTTGGTATAATTGCTAAAAAGAGATCATGAAAAAAAATTGATCCCTTCCTTCTTTTAAAAGACTAAAATCATTTGTACCCTGTGACTTAGAATGTGCTGAAGTGGTGCTAAGCAGCAGTGGAAATGTCAGTTGGGTTCAATTTAAAACTATATCATGGCAAATCATGATGGGTATGATAAATTAGAAATTGGGGGGTTCCTTTGCAATGAGGAAATTTAGGTATTTACCATGTTTCTTTAAGTAAATGAATTTATTTCAATAAGCATGAAGGACATCTAAATTATAATGCAATTTATCTATTTTGTGAAAATTTTTGAGTCAATTATCAATTAATGAACATGTTTTTAAAGACCATCTGTGCCTTACTACTCTATAGAGTTTGGGTTAAACACTTTCATAATATATCCTACCAAAAATGAAATTAGTTTCCCCCTAGAAAACATTCAAACTTGGTATGAAACCCAGTAAAGAGATTTATCTGAAAGTTGTATTGGGCTGGAATAATTTTAGGAGCAAAGAGAGAAACCACCCATTCTTCTGCAGTGATCTGCAAAGACGAAAGAGAGTCGAAGGCACCACCAGCAAAGCTGGGTAGGACTCTCCTGTAAGAATTCCACAGTTTTTATCTGGAACGTTTTGTGCCTTTCCAAACCTTTTTGTATTATGGAGCAATGTCAGTCATTAAGCATGTCTGCTTCTGAACTCTGCAATTTGTTAAATCCTTAGAAAGGCATCAGGTAACAGTAGTTAGAGCTGCGTGCAAGGTAATGCTCTATTGCATTTTCCTAAAGATAACTCACATTGAAATTCATAAATAATTCAAAAATACTTAGAAAAAATTATGATTCATTGCACAATATGCAACAGAGGCAGATGAAAAGTGACTCTCTTCTGCCATTCCCACAAGGAGATTTTGAGGTTCTGTGGTAAACTTAATTATATTTACAGCAGGATGAATAAGCAATTGAATTTCATTCAGGTAGTTGTTTCCATTTCTGATGGATTTGCTGAGTCTGCACACATGGACTCCTCGTGTTTGCTTGTATGCAAGGAGAGCATTCTGAGTCCCAGTTGAAGAAATATTTGCATATTGATATTCACAGAAAGAAATTCTAGCAGGATAGCTTTGTGCTCAGCCAGGCACCTGGCTCCTGAGCATATCTTTTGAACATAAATTGTATTCAGGGCCCCTTGAAGCCAGTAGATACTCATGTCCTTTCACAACTGCTCTTTATGCTTTAACTCCTTCCAGTATCTGAAGAAAGCCCACAGGAGATCAGGACAGGGATTCTTTGTCACGAAGTGTAGTGATGGGACAAGGGGTAACAGTTTTAAATTGGAAGAGGGGAGATTTAGATTAGATATTAGGAAGAAATTCTTTCCTNATAGTTATATGTAAATATATATATATTATATTAACTATATATATATAAACTATAGATATAATATATATTTTAAAAAGATAAAGCCATTGTCAGGGAAACATTTGAATCTGAAAGCAAATGAGAACTTCAGTTCATTTGTGAATATTCATCAGAGGTGCACCTTTATTTAAGTAAATCATTGCAACCAGGTCTGCAAGGGTGAACTGCATTATCCAGAGCAATGGGGAACAGATGAACTGAGGAAGAAGCCAATTGCCAGGTCAGGGGATGCATGTAGGAGTTGGTCCAGCCAGATGTCTTGAGTGATATGGATGTAACTGTTGGTGCTTCTAGATCAAAGCTGGCCCTAAACCCATAGGGTGAAATTAAAATGCCTTAGCACATAAGCCCTGATGGACTAAGTTGTTGAAGTGGGAGTCCACCTCACGTGTTACTTCGTTATTGCATTGTGGTGGTTGGTTGAATGGGATGTTAATATCTTGTTGATTATGCCAGTTGTTTTATTATTGAGGAGTTTAGAAAAGGACTCTGGAATGTAGACTGTAGTGATAATAGTAGGAATTTAAGACACAAAGCCGTAGTTTTAAACTAAAAGCCTACTTTGTAAGTTGTAAGTGCCATGACAGACTATTGCTGACTCCTTCCATGAAGCTTACTGTTTATTTTTGAAAATCGCTGTTGCCATTCGCATAGCTCTTGAGAAGATGCCTCTTTAAGATGCCAGTGGTCTCTTTAATAGGTTAGTGTGTTAACAGCTGACATCTATTAACTTTACCATCTTAATTGGATCCTTTTAGATGTTCAGCCAACTGGTCAGGCACACAGTGTGAGAGGCCAGCTCCCAAAAGCAGCAAGTCTGACAATATCAGCACAAGTAAGTACTTCAAATAATTACTGACAGTTGTCAAATTTGGGTCAGTTTAGAAATTTTAACCTGGTGGCATTTTAGAATTTGAGTTTGTGTCATGAA
>VZRU01018111.1:14822-46834 GCA_013398155.1 Pedionomus torquatus | reverse complement strand
AAAAAAAAAAAAAAAAAAAAAAAGAAATCCCAACCGAAAACGTGACTATCCCTTGGCTTTTTGATCAATTTTTGGTGTTTCATGAGATGATTTGGATACAAGCTGTACACTCACTGCTCCAAGGGCTAGCCCACATGTTTCTTAAAGAAACCGTATCAAGCGGCTAGTGCTTGGTGATATCACTGCTGCGCAGAGAACTAGTATGAGACCTCTGACCGTTTCAGTCCTACTGAAAGCATCAAAAATAGAGTTGTAAGTAGCGCATAACTTTTGCGTTGGCTGTCTGCGAAGGTTTGAGTTTTACCTACTGTGAAAATCATCCTGGAAGTAAGAATAGCTCCTGTTCTATTTTTTTTTTTTTTTTTAAAAAAGAAAAGCCACACCTGTAAGCATAAAAGGAGGGTATTGCTACACTATTGGCAGTTTAAAGTGGACAAGGTTCCCTGCGGTGCATTGTGTATGCTGATGGTACCCTGCTGTACATCTCTCCATCACATTTAACCCAACCGGAGCAGTAAAATGAAGTCGACTATTCAGGTCAGCTTGAAGCTTAGACAAAATCTTCCTAGCAAGCCAGACAAGTGAAATAATACTTGCAAGATGGAAACAAAAACAAAAACAAAAAAGGCAGCCAGAACCTAGATCAGTATTTCACATTGAGGGAGTACCTTCTACGATTTAGGAACTTTATGTTTGCCTGGTGCTACACCCCGTGGTCACCAGATGGCCATTCATGCCAGGTGGGGTCTTCTTCAGGTTTTTTTCTTTAACATTTACTTACCAATATGAAACAAACCTTTTCTTTTTATTATCTTTTTTTTCTCCTAAACAGAACTTTTAATCCACCTATTTATTAACTGTTATCTTAAAATAGTATTGTTGTAATGTCCTTTACATGTGGAATCTTCATAAGTGAACTCAGAATGCTTTGAGTATTTCTTCAGTAGTACTTCGTTTCAGGTCTCTGAGAACCTGACTTGGCTTTCAGTAAGCCTTCAGGCAGAATTCAAGGCATCTTTCTCAATTCTTCATTTAGACTGCGTAATGTAGAACAGAGAATGCCAACAGCACATTTTTTATAATAAAAAAATAAATTTAACCAATGAAACAAGCATTGATATTTCTGTTTTCTACCAGTTAAGGATTATGATATTAAAGGAAATGAGTATAATTCCACATTGGCTATATATTGGAGCCCTGTAGTTTATAAAGGCCAGTTTTTATAACGTAAAATTATTTTTCACGTGTTTCTTTTTTGCCAGATACTTACATGAAAGCTAAGAAAGTATTAGAAGGGTACAATTGCTGACCTTATTTTTGCAGGTAGTCTCATTTCAGTGAAGTTATCTACCAAAATCACGCTAAGCCCATTTTCTTCTCCCCTGTTCCCTCCTCTCCTTTAACATCACTGCCTGATCTGTGCACTGTTTTTCTGCTACATTAAGCATTATTGTAGTTTCCTTGATTGCCTATATCAACATAACAAAATTATTGGCTCTCGAGTACAATGCAGTAAAATGCAGGAATGCACCAACCATCCAGAAATGAATATTGCTTACTTCTTTCCATTTTCCCCCAAATAAAAGTAATAAATACATAGAAATGCTAGCAATGGAATTCTTCAATCAGAGCCGTGCCTACTGGGTGTTTTAAATTAACAGGTGTGTGATTTACGCTACTGGAGATGATGGTGGTAGTAAAAGTCAGTGACCATGTGGCTCCAATCCAAATTGTTCAGCAGTTCTGCAGCACCTTCATATGATATCACTGCAAATGAGGGCAGGGAATTAGTCCAAAGAACATTGGTATCCAGAAAGAGGAACCTCCTGATTTGTTGATAAAAGTACCTATGTGTGAACCATTATCTATAATGATATTTTTTTTTTATTGATCAACATTAAAATCTCTAACCAGTGAAGCTCATCGCATGAAATTCCATCTGTTGGTGAGGGAATTCAAAAAATAATAATTTTTTAAACTTAATTTAACTGTTTTATGGCTGTGAAGAAATTATTAGATGTAGCTGTGAGTATTCAATGATATTTCCTTTTCCTATTTTAGGAAGCATTGCAATTATCGTTCCTCTTGTTTTACTGGTGACTTTGATCACTACTCTGGTAATTGGACTATTTCTTTGCAAAAGGAAACGAAGGTAAGTAATTTTATATTGATATATGAAGTAAAAAAGCAAATCTTTAAAGTATATGCATCTTTTTTGATATAAAATATATATATAAATATATATATATTTGATATATATATGAAATATATAATATACCAATAAAACTTGGTTCTGGATGCAGTGAGTTACATTTTCATTCTTTTGGTAGTAATCAAGTCTATTATTTATACTTGTATTCCATACATACTAGAAAAGAAAATGTACTTTTTTAAAAATCCAGTTTACTCAACCCTGCCAAGGCTCTATAAGCGTTAAGAATTTTATCCAGAGACCTAGTAGACAGAATTAATGTATTTCATTGGAACCACATAATTAATAGTGTTCATATCTATAAATACTTTCAGATAGAGCCTGTGCAGAATTTCCAGTTACAGTTCACTTCAATTGATTTACTTTGATTAGTTCTTTTCAATTTTATGTCATTTATAGGATGGTAGCAAAGTTCAAAGTATCTACTGCAGAGTCCCGAGCCTTGTCATTATTATTATATTTCTTTAGTATACACTTCTTTACTGAATGTTTTGATTTTGAATGTAGCTGCCTTCGAGCTGATAATGAGCTTAGAGAGTGCAGTAGAGGTTTTGATTTTGGCCATTTCTTCCAAGGCCATTTTGGGTGATGGGAAGTTAGGGGTGTTTCTGCTGCATGCAGACACCTGAGAGAAATGCTAAATTTCTCATGTTCAGAGAAATGAGAAGGTGGTGTTAGTGGCAATGCAGAGTTAATAAGGAAAGATTCCAAATAATAAGGATGTGGCCTGCTAGGGAAGACCTGGACTATTTCAGTCCTCTAGATTAAAAGAATGTGTTAAGGTACTATCATCTAGCATCATGCATAGCATCCTCCTGCAAACTGTAGTGCTAACTAGTAAGCATTAATTTTTAAATTCTTTTTGAAACGACAGTGAGATAAATATATTCCTTGCCCATGCTGTTAGAAAAGTTTACCCTGCCAGGCTCCATGGATGTCATTATGTTTCTGTACCTAAAGATCAAATTCAGTGATAGCCAAATCCCCAAAACCAGTTGTGGGTCTGTAAATTTTTTTAAGTGGAAGACGTTACCGAGGATTACTTGTTAAATAATAGATCTTCAGTAGAGAAATAGAACTAACCTCAATAGAGAATTTTTTTTTTACTTAAATTTATATTTGAAACTGTATTTTAGGGTTTTTTTATCTCTTCAAAGTCTGTCAAGTATTTGGTATAATTAGGCAGAGACGTTTAACACTTGTACACTACAGATTAGTGCTTATTTTAGGAAAGTTTTTTTTTCCGTGCCATTTCTTAAAAATACAGCTCTTTTAGTGTACCGAATTGCAGACACTGACTACATCTTTCTCAACCAAACAGAAGGACTTGACTATTAACATCCTGGCCCTGACCTCCCTATTATTCCCTTGTCATTCTAGAGAATGTATTGCATTGGGAAAAATTACCCTCTTAAGGTTATTTCCATTGCTCAGACTAGAATCACCTCCTTACCTAAAAGAAATGAATTTGGCAGCTGAAACAATTCAGCTCAATAACTTATCTTTACTGATACATAAGTCAAGGTTAAAAATCAACCTCTGTTATTAAAGTTTGGAAAAATTCAAGTGGAACTTCGGCTTTCCAATAACTCCGGCAGGGAATACAAGCTGGAACTAAGAGAAGTTCATACATTTTTAATGCATGATAATGAAACCATTTGCTTGCCCTCAGATGACAACTGGCTGTGGGCAACTGATTTCAAGTGGGAGTGAAATGAATGAGCGAGGGAACCTGCCTCCCATTCCTTCCATCTTCATTACTGCAGGAAATATGCAATGAATTTGCAAGACTTTCCTTGGGAAGTGAGGGAAATTGGGAAACAATAGGGGGAAGTCAGGGTTACAGACGACGACTGAGCACTTTGTATGTATTCCTTATCACTACAGCCAAACTGAGAAAACGAATAAAAAGCTGCTCCCAGCTTTCATGAGATCTGCATGCAGGCTTGGTTTGAAAAATGCAAGGATTTTCTGATTGTCTCTGCGGGAAACTTTTTTTCATCCTGTTGGTCTTAATGATTATAGGGAAGTAAAATAAAATTTGTGGTACTATAGAATGAAATTATTTGTCAAGTCACTAGCTGCTTTTTATTTTATATGATTTATTTTATGTTTATGCATTATAGGACAAAAACTATAAGAAGACAACCCATTATAAATGGAGGAATCAACGTAGAAATCGGCAATCCGTCATATAACATGTATGAGGTGGGCCATGATCACAGTGAAGGTGGTCTCTTAACCTCAGATTTTACTGTAAACGCAGAAAAGGTAATGTTTTTCTTTCTCTAATGGCAAAATCCCAACCTCTTTTGTCTTACTTAAATGTAGTTAATAGAAATGTAAAACAGTGATTAAATTTAGCTACACAGTGAACATAAAGGCAAGTTAGATTTTATTACAATAAACTTCATGTATATTATTAACAGCCGTTTTGCAGTCTGAAGCTCGCTGATGGACAATGTTGTTAGTGCTTGCATTTTACCAAAACAGAGTGAGAAGTTAACTATGAAATGAGGTGGTTTTTTTGTCATAGACAAATCTGCTTAAGTTTTGTTGAGACAAATCATAACCTATCTTTTTAGTCTAGTTGCAAATACCGAATGGAAATATATTATCGTACAGCCTACCTTTTCAAGTGTGAGTGTATTCATACCTATGAGCCTAACTTATTTCATATATTGAAAAATTCCAATAGCATAAAGAATTCGGAGTCCTGGCTGGACAGATAGATTAAATGTTTACACAAAGCTAGTAAGTATTGTCATTTTCTTGTAAAAGCTGCTGTCACTTCTGCGGCACCACTCTTCAGTGATTGAACTCCCTGAGTGATGTGACATGGGATGAACAGGGTAATGCTGCGATATCTTTCCTCGAGCTCTGTAATCAGACATACACCAAAGGGCAGCCATCATTCTGTGGCATTTCTGACAAAGCAATAACCGGATTACGGTTAGCTCTAGGAATGACATCGCTGAATCACATAGTCAGTGTGCTGAATACAAGAGGTAAGCTGAAAATGGAGTTACTCACTGGAGGAAGAGTAACTGAGCCAATGCTTATTGTGAAGCCTGCCTCTAATCCTTCATGGAAAATGACTTTAAAATGCTGAATTTTATTCTTATATTGAATACAAAATAATTTCATGCTGAAGAACACCTGTAAGTAGATTTCTTTTTTTTAATTGTAGATCACTCTAAAATAATGTTTTTAATCAGTTCACTGTTTAGTTAACAGTGTTTGATAAGTGCACATGGAAGATGCTCTGTTAGCACAGAAACTAAAATTTTCTGTTTACACAGGCCAGATACATAGGGGGAGGGCCCACTGCATTCAAGCTTCCACACACAGCTCCATCAATCTACCTAAACTCTGACTTGAAAGGACCACTATCAACAGGGGTGAGAAATGATGATTCAAATCCATTTCATTCCACCACAGCCCCTTTCTAAAGAAAATTTGTCCGTCATGTTAGAATAGAGGCATTTTCTGTTTGGTTTTAATTTTGTTTTTCTTCTTTTAATGGCAAGAAGAATGACAATAACTTATATATTTTCTATATGGAATAAAGGGTTCCTCTCTGCATACAAAATTTCACCTATGTACTCGTCATTGTAACGTGATCTAATGATCACGTAATATGATCTAAAACTGCACGTGTCATTGCAAAGGAATGCAAAACCAGTGAGCAATGTGATGCTTTTCCACAGCATTAAACATCAAGCTACGTGTCTTGATGTGTTTGCCATTTATGTGTAATTACAGGCATTTAATGAAGTTTTTTTCAAATGAAAGACGTTCCCAAATTAAATGGAAACAAGCCTGATTACTTTAGAGGAATTTGATATATACTAAAATGAATAATTTCCCTCTAATACTTGCAATGCCTTTATAAATTGTTCAGCTTTCAATCCATTTGTATCAAAAAGTAGTTACTTTTAACATATCTGAATTTGACTACATTTTGGCATGAAGTTTATAAAAGTTGAAATTTAAAATATTTAAAAGGGACATCAATATGACATTCATTTTCATGTGCCTCAGTATATATATATTCATCTTTTGTGCCATTGGTGTTCTTGCATGATTCTAGTATGTTATATTTGGAAATTGTGTGGGGTATGATATTTCTGATGGAGCACAAAACCATGGATGATGAAAGCTAGACTATATGCCCATCTCTAACATTAATTCTTTGTGCTATTCAAGTCCCTCCAGTTAGTTTCTGTACCTCCCTGTACTGCATTATGCTATCAGTACCCACTCAAAAAGGTATCGTGAGACAGAGCCGATTATTAAATATAATTACAACTACTCCATAGTTGTAATAGCACTAGATAGATGCCAAGTGTCTCTGTTCTGTTGTGGTTTTCATCCTTAATAACCACTGTCAATGCAATAAAAAATCCTGCCAATTGAAATAAAACTAAATTTCTGTTTGCCTAAATTTCTGATTAGAATCATCATGACAGATTTAAAGATCTCTAACTTGATGGGGACAGACAGGTATAACTGAGAGTTTGCTTTCATAAATTACTGCAGCAGTTGATTGCAAATTTATCTTCCATTAATATAGAAGAGTAGCTGCTGCTTTCTTTTTTTTTATTTTTAAATATATGTGACTCACCTTTTTCTGCTTCCATTCCATGAAAGTGTGAAAGACCAAGCAATCACTTTATCATCCAGAATAATTGGAATAGGCAGTTTTTAACTAACTGACCAGCTGCCATAGCTAGCCAGCCTAGGGAGTACCTGAACCCTGGGTTCAGAAATGGTATTGACCAACCAGGGAAAGCAAGAATGAATGTTCTAGATGTCTTTCATTCCTTGTTACCCAGTGTGTATTTGCAAATCAAGAAATTTACTCACTTCTGGTTTGGGTAATTTAAGGTCTAGCTACTTCGTAAGTCCAACAAATTAGTTCTTCTTCTTACTAAACAAATTACTTATTTATAGCTTACTGACGTTCCACCAATATTTTGTAAGAAAAGGTGTGTGAAAAAGGGGAAGATTTTGACTGTAAGGTACCCTTTCCAGTTATTATAGGTAAAAAGCTGAACATCTAGTTAGATAGACTTAGATAGGTCTTCTAGGAGGCAATAAAGGCACAGAGTATAAAGGCATAATTGGAGATTGTTAGGTGATAAACCTCAGATAGTGCTTTCTCCTTAGCAGGAGTGATAGGAGAGTAAGTTCACCCATGATATACATCACTCTCTGCTGTCGGACTCAGGAGATTGCTCATAAACCGAAGCGCTTTGCAGAATTAAAGATGGACTTGGCCTATACTGAATTACCACTTGTTTCAGTAAATTATTTTATTACAGTCCAAACTGCCAAAACTGTTGAGAAAATACTTCTCAATCTGTAACTACTATGATATATTAACAGTTATGCTGGTTTATTATTAAAGTTTAATTTACATTACGAAAGTATTGAATTTTTGGTCAAATCATGTTGTATATTTGGGCCACAGAATTCGAAAACATGGTCAGCTATTGATGGGATGCTGATGTCTTAGAACAGGTAATATATGGAAACTGTTGGTTGCAGTTTTCTACTGTTAAACTTGTCACATGGTCTCACAGTGCACCTTCTCTATAAATTTCTTCATATCTATTCTGAAACCTTCCAGTGTAATAAGGTGGACAAGTCAACTTCAGAGACATTTTTCAAGGTTTTTGTTTTAATTTTTGTCACTGTTTTTTATGGCTTTAGTATCATAATGTGCTGCATGTCATATCATTGATTATTTTAATAGCATGTCTCATCATGAATTTAATTTTTAACTAAATAATCAACTCATTATCAGGTTTGCAGAAGTCCAGGTATTTTAAATATGTCCTGTTATATTTTATGTGTACTTGTTCTTACTTTAACAAAACCATTTCCATTTCCATGAATGCGTCTTTTGGTTTACCCCAACTGCTCTAACGTGTGCTTAATTTCTCTGCAGACAACAAATTACACCAATCCAGTATATGCAAAGTTATACGTGGATGGACAAAACTGTCGAAACTCCTTAGCAAGTGTTGATGAGAGAAGAGAACTCCTTCCAAAGAAAATAGATATTGGGATAAGGGAGACTGTGGCATAATGTGCTGTAACCTTTTATACTCTGTATAAATGTATAAAATATAAGGATTACTTTTCTATGTACCAACAGTATTATAATTGTTTTGGCATCAGCATTACCTCTGTTTTTTGTTTGGTTGATTGTTTTCTGGGTTTTTCTTTTGCTGATGACTTTTGACTGACCATTTGTAAGGTATTTTTATGAAAAAGAAACTGCACTACGGTACAATTTACAACAATGCTGCTGAAATAACACACCTTTAAATTTGTTAAAATTGCAAACAGCATATTCGTTTGTAGCGTGAAAATGAGCAATCTATTTTCTATGAACTTTTTTTGGTTCTACTTAATCAATGAAGATGGTATCTGCACTTTTTCATTATGTAGTCTGGAAGCTGTAGTACAGTGTGTAATTTTGTTTATTTTAAATGGTGAAAGAATGATTGAATGGTCTACTCTCTTCTTTGTGCCCATTAGAATTTCTCTTCAGATCCTGATAAAACTAGATAACTTTTCACAAACAAACATAACTTGCTTTTAAATTAGCTTTAGGTTGCCAAGAAGTAAACAAGACTATAGAAATGAAACATCTAATGATCTGCATGAACACAATGATTATGTTTCAGAAATTCAGTGACTGTACATGATATACTAAACATATATACCATGTAAACAAGCTTTGTATTTATTAAAACCTTATAGAACATAGTAAAGATATATCTTGGAAGCTGAAACCTTACTTGCTGTGGGACAAAGCATATGATCTCCAACAGTCCTGTAGGACAGTAGCCACCCTAGAGCACAAGAGGGCATTGCCTACACATGCATCACATGTTTATTCACTTAATCACATGCATTACTTATGGATTAATAATTCCCCAACACATACCAAGCAGTAGGGAAAAAAAGAAACCCCAAACCTTAAGCACACACAGATGATCACAGCATTCAATTTTGACAATCACAAAAAAGTCATACCCATTTAGAAATATTCAAGAATACAAAACACAGCAGTTTCTGTAAACGAATACGAACGAATACGATATTGCTGAGGTAAACCGCAACCAAATTGCATATTAGGGAAACCTTACCTGAGCCTGAGTTTCAATAGTCTGGGTTAAATATCAAAATCCAAGTATCGAAGGTGAAAAGCATCAGTATCAGTTTCCAGCACTTGCTCTGACCTGGTCTGCTTTTTGTTGTTGCTAAGAGAAAAAGTCTGACTCACCTTTTTTAATTTTGATGGAAATAAAGAATACGATTTCTTTCAGGTTTGAACTGAATCGAAATATTTTATACATAACTTTAAAGGCACAAAAGACTTATTCACACATTATACTGTGGAGGACTCTTCCTTCCTCTGCTAGACATGACTGACTTTTAGCTATCATAATATATTAACCTAACAGATTAAATATGTTTGTGGTTGCTCTTTATTCCCTTTGTACAAGCATTACAAAAATAACTGCTGTTTTATAAAAGATTTTTGTTGTACTATTGTGCATGCATACTACCTATTTCTAAACTTTGCCATATTGGGGCCTTTATAAAACTCTTGATTTATGTAATACTAGTGCAATTTTGCTTGAACAATGTTATGCATATCATAAACTTTTTCAGGTTCTTGTTTAAGTACATTTTTTTAAATTGAACAGTATTTTTCATTTTGGTTATAATAGTCATTTTGCCTATGTTTCTACAATGAAGTGTTAAATACTTTATAAAAAAATTGTTGACTGATTTATTTAAATGAAAATCTACATACTTAATTCAGTGTGTTGACTAATTTTTAAATTTAAACTTGAAGAAGAGCAAATTGAAGGGAAAGAGCATTACTTTGTACAAATGGCTAAATTCCTTTTCTTAATGACAATTTTTGCTTTTTATACAACTTCTATTTCAACGATTTTGCAGTTCTGCACATTTAGATAACTTAGGTGTATAGCTGTATATCATGTCAATAGAATTTTAAAATGATTTTATTTTCTATAAAAAGTCTGTATTACATAGTTTCATACCATACAGCTGTGATTCCACAGGTTCTGCCTTTATTCCACTGACATCATCTGAGATGGATTTGGCCCTCAATTTTTTCCATAATAACAGTTGTCACGAGGCTTAAGGAGTTGTTTTTTTCAGAAACATTTCTCTTTATTTTCCTTCTGACAGAGAATTTCATATCTGTAATACTTTAGGTACCTTTAACTAAATTTTAACTGGTGAATATAAAAGTAACATGAGTTTGAAATCATGAACTCTTACACGGACCTGATGAAATTTATTTATGGTGATGTCCCGTATTTCATTTTAGTGAGACCTTTTTTTTTACATTACGCTTTCTTAAATATAAACTACTTTTTAAAAAAAATTAAATGTATTTATTTTCTTAGAAGTGTACAGTTGATGTCAGTGGAACTATTGGATATTACATTAGATCAGAATCTGGTCTTAAGTTTATAGGCAGAATTTTGATGGACATATTGAGTTCTACCAATGCCCTACCTTAAAAATCTTTAAATTAGATATCATTTCAATAATCCCTAATGGATTTTTTTCTTTGTTTGTTTTTTACTTTACCAAGATTGTCCATAGGAACTGTTTCTCACCGTCCTTTAGCAGCCCCAGGATGCCTAGGCTCTGTAGCTGTGCAAGAGACAAGGGCCCGGAGGGTGAACGTTTGAGAACCTGATCAATAACCTGTACGTGCATCCTCATAAATTCAGTAAAATAATTTTAGACAGGATATTCCATAAATTTTCACAAGTAGCAAGAAAAAAATTTAACTTTCTACTTTTCCATAGCCTTCTTGCTATTATTAGTGCCACAGATTCATGTGTGTTTTAAGTTCACATAAGCTTAGACGAAAGAAATTTGGATAAATGTGCCTGTATCACTGATTAAAACATCTGTCTCTTCAGGGTATAGTTGCAAGGCTTTTTGTGGTTGCTTTCCTGAAGATACTGATGACGTTTCATGTGAAATGCTAGTGCTGTACTATTTCACTGAATTCATCAGGGTAAAATTTTTCTTACACAGTACTAATATTTTTTTTCTTAGCAAAGGGAAACCATTTGTGGGTTCCATAAATATATCAGGTATTAAAATTATTCGGGGAAATGGAACCTGATTAGATAATTTTAACACTGTTCTTTTAGTTTTTACTCTTGGGCTAAGGAGTGGTGCCAGGGTGACCACGATATGGTTCCGTGTATCTTTTTACTTTTATTACCGATGTTTTCATTCAGCAGGAAAAAAAGCAAGCATATAAGCTTGAAGGGTGACATGGTGTGCCCCATTCCAAACTAGGTTCTTAAATTCTTTCTTTACTGAATGAAGAAACTCTATTCAAACATAGGAAGAAAATCATTTCTGCCAAAATGTATGTAGTTGCGTCTAATGGGTTTTTCTTTCCCTTGGAGGTTAAAGTGGTATATTTACATATATTTACAACAGAGCAGAGAGACTCAGCCTCATGACAGACCTGTTGTTCTGAGCAAGAGTTTGCGTATGCACTAAATTATGACAACTGAAGTTCAAAATGACAAATATAAATACGGTCCTGTTGATAAACATGCTGGGAAGTGCATTTGAGAATAGTTATTTTGGTGTGCATTTTTAAATTGGTCTTTCACTTCCAAGGCGATCATGGGTTTTGATGTTTGCAGTAGGAAAGCTCTGTAGTGGAATGCCTTTAAAATGTCTACCTAACTTTGGTATCTATCAGTGAGATTGTGGAGAAGGTCCTAGAATAATAATTTTATTTATTTATTTATTTTTATCAAGCTCTTAGTGACCAGAATCGGTCCAGTCACATATGTGATCAAATTTTCTGCAAACAAATTTCAGAGAATTTGTTTCACATAAAAGTGCAAAATGTATCAGATTAAAACCAAGTATCTTCTCATGCATCCCCCTTTTTGGAGGATGAGAAGATGATAAAGGAAGGAAATGTCAGTTGATAATAAAAGGTCCTCAAGGTAATCAGCCTTAAAAATAAAGACATTTTTCATGTGGAACAAGCAGACCAACAGTGAATCTTGTCTGTCTAGCCCTGGGCATCTCTGCAAAGATATAGAGGCATTTGGAATTTTTCAAGTCATAGATGAGCAGAAATATGGCTGATGGAGGGAATGATAATTTATCATCCTATTTCTCTTAATTTATCACGCTTACCGTCTCCACGTGGGTGAAATACAGATCTGATGAAAATAAAAGTTTCTAATTTAGTGCCTGTATTGTAAGATGACAAAAAGGAGCAAAGAAGCATAAAGCATCTTTTTGCTTCCCTATGGCAGCTGCACATCACTTAGTAGATGTTGTGACTCTTGTGACCTCTGAGTGGTCTTCAAAGTAGTACTTGAATAGAGGGAATTGTCTGCTGGCCTCAAGAGGATGCTGAATGAGTTTTTCCGGGAAAGAAGATAATGATGCTACTGCTGCTACTAAACCTAACAATGATCCATTTTTGTCCAAAAATAAAAGGTAATTTTTAATATTGAGATTTGTACATATGCACAATACGTATAGTATCAGAACTGATGTGTAATTGCTCTGAGTAAAACCTTATTTTAACAGGTGAGTAGAAAGGAAGGTCTGAAGCTGCCGTAGAATCTCAAGGGCTATGTTAATTTAGGATTGTTGTTAGGGTTTTTAAAAGTGGGTGTTCAACCTGGAGGAAAAAAAAAAAAAAAAAAAACAAAACAAAAACAAAAACAGGATTATATAATCTGGTCACTGAATTTTTTCTGAATCTTAAAGAAACAATTTCAAACGTCACAAGAGCTGAAACTCCAAAAGATTTCAGAAAAAAAACCTGCGTAGTCAAGCAGTTTCTAACTTTGGTTTCATGTCAGTAATGTCCAAGCAGCAGTCTTCTGCCACAGAAGTAGGCATGTGGTGGTTCATTAGAGAGAAGCAGAATAAGTACGTGTAGATTCAGGGTAGCACTGACTGAAGAGATGATCTGCTCAACAGGTCAGGGTTCAGCCACCTGAATAGCTCAAGAGGTTGGGAAAGGGTCACACTCGAGCTTTGGGAAATGGCTTTCCACCTGCATCAGCAGCCTAGAAGTGTCTAGATCAGGGCACACACTGAGCTCTGTGATAAGCCAACACCTAAATCAGGCCAGGAGCCTGAATGGTCTTGCTCTGTCCAAAGAGCGGGAGACAGTGTTAAGTTACAAAGTTTTAATTCCATGGATGTCTGGAAGGTTTGGGCATCACCCATATGGTGAAGAGGGTATCACAGTCCTAAGGGTGATAGAGTCCTGGTCTATTAGAAAGGCAAGAATGAACCTTTTGAAGAGCACTTCGTTGCAGGGTGTGGGGGCACTCACACCTGATAGGAAAATTGTAGGAGAGAGCATGTTGGGTGGAGTTTTCTGTCCCAGACCTCATACCCTTCTGGTGGATGTGATGATGCACTGCCTTTCATGGTGCACTGTCATCCTGGAGACTGTTTCCCTGCATAATTGACTGTACCTGGAATTGTGTCAGACTCAAGCAAAAGGTGTCAGCTCCTGTGATGGTAAGAGCAGGTGTTTGGGGCCCCATGCACACTTGTAACAGGTCTTGCTCCACCTGGGAGGATGGTCTTCTCCTTCGTTTCAGTGGGCAGTCTCCACCTTTCCCTGAGAAACTGATGCTGTTATGGATAAACTCTAGGTTTCTTCCGAGGCATGTATATATGTATTTCACAGCCCCATCTTTCTGTTTGTCACTGTCAAGAAATGGGGTACAGAATATATCATGATGTCATTTGAAAGTAGGAAAAGAATTTTTGCTCCTCTTTCCTTTCATGAAATCCTGAAAAAAAACCCCAAACCATAACAAAAGCTAGAACGTTTACTTTTGGATACTGTTCCTGTGGTGTGTGGATATAAATGCTTCCTGTCTAAGTGTACATATAGGCAAAATATCTTAAAGAGCAGCAGTGCCAGGTAAGTGACTTTTTTCTTTCCAGAGAGGAAATATGTTGTTGTTCAGATGCAATGAGTGTGTCCCGCCCTGCGCTTGGCTGGAGAAGCTCTCTAAAGTGGTTTTCTGCCTGTGTATATCTGAGGAGATCTCGATAATTGAATGGCGAGTTCTCCCTAAGACACGATGGTGTCACTACTCTGTGGTGTCTGACAGCAGCAGCCCGCTGATAACTCGGTTTGTGCGTCCTCCAAGGTTGGCAAATGGCATTAGGTAGGTCGTAGGTGGCCCTTTTTACTGGGATACGCGCTTCCTGGTGACATATATGAGTCCTGAATTTCAAACAGCGGTTCCAATGTTGGCAAGTGTGAAGCACAACAGATAGACCTTTTCTGCAATTTTATGCTGCTACTATGAGATTAAAACAGAAAAAAAAATACACCAAACCAAACAAGCAAAACAAACCCCAGGATTTTTATCTGTTGATTCTGAAGCCCACATCTTGTTAAGAGCTCTGGTGTTAATTGTGTAGCTGACATCCTCATCCAGAACTTCCTGCCGTATAGTTACCAAACCTCCTCTCCTGTGGGAGCTAGCTCCCGTAGTCTAGGAGAATTTGACAGATATTTTGAAAGCTTTAAAAATATTGGAGGGAGGAGCTCACTATCAATTTGGGAGTTGCCCAACAGAAATTCTGTGCACTTGGTGAAATATAAGTATTTTGAAATCAGGAACCTCAAACTTGTATAAAGTATAGTGGCTAAAGCCATGTTATTATTTTGAGTTGATAGAAAACTGTAACCAAATGTCTTTTTGTGAAAAGCCATGCAGGGGTAATGTACCCACATGATGGGAGGGAGTCTGTCACATCTTATAACAATATGTCAGAAGAGATGTCCTTAAGCAAGAATAAACTGGTGAGAGTAAGGGGGGGTGGGAGGTCTCTCGTGTGCATCAGATGAAGTCTGTAGATCCTGTCATCTCTCCTCTTCTCCTGCACTACACAGAAAATGAAATGTGTGCAAATTTATGTCTCATAAATGCTTTACTTTAAAATTCTGATCATATTTGCTGCTTTTCATAGTAGGAGGAGGGTAGCATCCAGGCAGTTTTAAGGCGGCCAATGACTCCTCCACTGGTCAGAACCCATTTGTTGAAGTAGCACAAGGTACAAAATTATGGAACACTGCACTGCTGTCCTGACTACAGAAGTCACAATATTCCAATTATAAATCCCTGACAGTCATAGAAACTTCTTTTGTTGAGCAAGACTATACCAGGATGCTCTTTACAGCATAATCAGAGTGGCTGAGCTCCCCGAAGGCTGGTCAGCAGCTCCTGCTTCCCCAGGTTGGAGTTCCCATGGTCTTTTGGTAGCCCTTTGACTGGCTGTGGTGAGCGATGTTGGTTCAAAAGAAGTGTATCTACCCTGTAGGGTTGTGTAGTTCAATAGGCAGTCTGAAAATAGTTCTGTCATAAAAGGCCAGTGACCTTCTCCAGGCGCTGTCTGTGCGCGCGTGATTGGATTCATGTGTTGTTGCTGCCCTGTTGTGTCTTATCTGACACTTCAGAAGATGTTAAGCCTTTGTGAGACGTGTGAGGATTTTCTGCATACATTTAGGCATTCTAATCATCTTGAAATCCCTAAAGTTTTAATAGTTCATTGCCCCAAAGAGTATTTTAATGTAAATCATTCTGCAATTGTAGATTTAATTCTTTTAAGTTTGTTTCCTATATTGCAGAATTGGATATCTTTTTCCCCTATTCGTAATGAACACTGCTAAAGTAAAGCATAATTAAAAGACTAATTTGAGATTGCAATTATATTTACTGACCAAGTTGTGTCTGACAGTATCAGGTTGTCCTTTTTTGTGTTTAAAATTAAAACATTAATGTAGCTTTCAGTGATAGGTACTAAGCCATCTTTATAAATATTTGAAAAGACGCTGTTCAATGAACTGTGCAAGACAGGAGGCTGACCTCACACAAGTAATTAATTATCACAATCAGAGGAACTCCAGACAAAGTACCCTCTCCAGCAATTTGAAAGCTAATTAGCATTCCTGTCTCGTAAAAGTCACTTGACTTCCAATTATGATCAAATATGCAAGGTCACCGGGACACAGCAAGTGGAAGAGCTGAAAGTAATCCCCTAGTACTGTGGTGGCAGTTAAAAAGTCATGTCGTGCATTGAAGGACTGCACAAGAAATGTGGATTACACGTCACCGTGTACCATTGTGCCAAGAGGGGACACCCACCACCACCAGTGTTTAGGGCCCTGATTCTGAGATCAACAAAGTACTTAATGGGTTGGTGGTTTGTTTTGTTTGTGGTTTTTTGTTTTTTTTTCCCAAAAACTGCAAAAGTTGTCCATAGGCGTAGTCAAAATATTTTTGTACCCAATTTTAAAAATATCTGTCCCATTGTATAACTGCTCCCATCGTGCATTTTACCATGAAATGAATAAGTGTTAAAGGATTGAACAGCATTTCTTGTCATAGAATAGTCCCATTAGTCCTCATTAATCCCAACTGACCACAGTGTCCTTTGGTAAGGAATATCAAAGCTTGAGCAAACAATGTAAAATTGCTTTTAAGGGAGTGTGATTGGCAGGGCACCTCCCTTTTTTTTATGCTAAGAGAGAAGTTCATACATCTGTTAGCATTTGTGTCTACTGCTATAAGTATTTTAAAATGTGAATAACATATTTCAATATATGAAAATAACTTAATCTTATTTTTGTATCTTCTAAAATAATTTCTAAATGTATTTTTTAAAAAATTAATATTTTAATGAAGGAATAAACTATTTTCAGTTAACAAGCATGTTCATGGTAAATGAAATAGAGAACCATTGACCATAACGACAAAGTAATCAAAAAGCAGCAATTATATTGTGCTTTTAAATATCCATATCCAATAAATACAGTAGGACAGCCTGAATCTTGTCACATATTGTTGTATCAGAGCCTGTTTTTGTAGACATCACTAGTGTCAGCATAATTGCTACTAGTCTACCAAAGAGAAAGATGTTGAGGTCAGTCACCCCAGGCACGTTGTCACCGTCGTGCGGTTGACTGCGGTCACAGCAACCAGGAACAAGCAATAACCTGTGAACACCAAAACTTTGTTTAGATGCTGCATCAAACATGCTTGTTTGTAAAGCGTGAAGTAAAATGTGGAAGTTGACTGAAGAGGACACTTCCCACTGAGATGTACTCGGTGACTCTCAAAAGGGGAGGGAGTCGGAAGCATTACCCTTCACTGCGACAAGGAGCAGGTAATTAGTACATCAGGAAAAGAGATGGCTCTTGACCTAATAAAGCAACAGTTGTGTCTCAGAGGAAGGGAAACGACATGCGTCTTAATTAAGAACACGTCTAAGAAATACATCTGTTTACATTTTCCCTTTGTTGGCTGGAGCTTTGCGGGAGGTCAAAATACAAGATAACAACCAGGTCGTCCACACAGGAAGGTGTGGCAAAACTATAAATCAATTAACAACTCTTAACAGTTGCCTTAGCTTCCCAGGGCATCCTTGAGACGATCCCCAGAGCAGCCAAATAAAACTCCACTGGTGACACATGAGCCCTGCTGAAGACTCAACTCACACATCAAGAGGACAAAGTCTCCTCCCCTCCATTAGCAATCCAGAAGGTTTCACCATTGGGCTGAACAATACTCGGGATCACACTTGAACCCTGAGGACCCCCAGGGAATCTTGTTACAGTGATTTTGTGATGTGTCACTTTCTGTGCAAGGATTGCCATCAGAGTAACACTGGAAAGGGGGCTGAACCCAGAATTAGGTGTCCCAGATTCTGCTGCTTGCAGCTGAAAAATACTAAGTGGAGACAGAGTTATACAGCAGTACCTGACTATTTATTGACCACTTTTGGCTAACTGTGTAATCTCTTTCAAGTTCTTCGGACAATTTAAACAAGAAAAGGAGTCCAGTCAGTAAATCCCGTAATACATTACATATGTCAAGAGAATCAGATGATATTGTTTTAATTTTTCTTTTCAGCTATTTTAGAGAGTGTCTGCATTTATCTAAAATCTGTAGGACCCAGAGACCAGCAGCATCTTATTTGATACTTGTTTCAACCCTTTCCACTCCATATTCCAAAGTACTCAAATGTCTTTGTCTTTATTTATGTTTTCTTAGGTTTTTTACTTTCAACTCTCTATGGAACAGTTCAGAAAAAAATCAGGGAAATTAACTGGATTTTCATCCATGCAGATAATATGAAATAGATTTCTTTGAACTGTTCTCTTTGTTTCTACTTATTATATTTTTAGAGTTTGAATCACAATTTAAAAACTTGTGATGTTTTTGCAAGATTTGAATGATAGAAAAACAGAGTTCTACTCATGACAGTTGCAGAAGCCCTGTAGAAAGCACTGAGGGAGGGAACCATTTAATTAAGAATAACAAATACAAAATCACAGTGCTTGACAGGACCCCCAGGGGGGACATCTTGTCCTCTCTATATTTCCCAAACAGCAGCAGCTAAACCGACCTCTACAGTAATTTCTCCAACATTTTTGAAGAGTGACAATGATGTCCTTAAACAACCAATTCCAGCACTTGCTGTCCTTTTTTTCTTTTCCATCATGCGTGTGTCTCAGTTTCCATTGCTGAAGTTTAAAGCTGCTTGTCCTATCCATTTTTGGATAAACAACATGCTCATTCTACAGCCTTTAAGAAAGTAAAGTGTTAAAATGAAGCTGAGAAGATGACTCCTTTGGGATGTGCACATCTTTTTCATGCTCCACATCTCATGACTAGGGAGGGGCCTGCTGGAATACCATCTCCAACTAGACTATGGGTGGCAGCAAGAAGACCAACAGTGTCATGTTGTCCCTTTTCAATGCAGGACCACGCAGGACTGCAGACTGCTGGACTTTCTGGATCACAGTTGTTTTCTGAAAATGTCCGTGTGACATGGGACTCTTTTTTCCTTCTTACTGCAACCAAATGAATACAGAGTTCTAAATTGTTACCTCTTTGTTTATAAATCTTACTCTGTAAGTGAAGACGTGCATTGATCCCTTGTTGATGGTAGGCACAATCTGTAAGAAACTAATCTTCAAACTAAGTGGCACTGCAAGCAAATATCTTCTGATTTCAGGAGAAAAATATAAGGTTATATCCACATCTAAAAGAGGCAAGAGGTAATTTTCTCTGCAAAGCTCTGGTCATTAGAGAATCACATAGATGCTGTCTAATATAGTAAATGTATCGGATTTCATTATATCTATACCTATAAAAACAAGACTTAGTCCTACAAAGGATTCCTAATCATTTCTGCCAGAGAAACCTTTAAGCTTCATTAGCTTGAAGGAAGGTCTCTGCTGACTCCCCTGCCCTGCCTTATTCCACAGCAGCGGGTCAGTAACACAGATAGTGAATCAGTAATGCCAATAGTGCGACAAACTCCTAAATGTAATAAAATTAAATACTAACTCTATGAAATTTAAGAGTATCTTGAACAGGGCTGCTGAAGGAAGGGCAAAGCTCAGCTGTGGGACTGGAATGGGTCATTGACAAAAAAATACCTGCATCTTTGCAAACTTTTTACGACAAAGAAGAGCTTAAGGGGTCATTTGATGAGAGTCTACAGAGCCCTCTATGAGACAGGATAGAGGAGTATAGATGACTCTGAGATCCATGGGATTAATTTAGAATCAGTTGAGTGAAATTTGATGATGTTCAGGATAGAAATCTATCTTTGTTTAGTTCTGAGCTTTTGGTTTCAATCAGTGAGGATATTTACTGTGCAATCAAATTACCAAGGGTCATTGTTTCAATCTCCATCACTAGAAATCTTTAAATTGAAACTAAATGTTTTTTTCTAAACAGATAATTCTATAATTTGGCCAAGATTTAATTCAAGTAGGTCTTATTCGATACAAGGGGTTAGTCTAGAAGTTTGTGACTTTCAGGCCACAGGGGCTACGACTCTGTGGGCTCAACAGGGAAGCAATTCGTAAGGGATTGAGAACCTCCCGGGAGGTGCAACATTCAGCACAGTTTCCCCCCTAACCACCAGTAATGTTCCTTTTCATGTTTTATTTAAAATCATTTAATTTTCTAGGATAAGAATTACTTTGGAGAGCTGCAAGTCACATGTTTTACACCTGTAGCAGATGTACTTAATGGGCACAACATTATTCAGCCGTATTTTAAATGCAGAGCCACAGGTCTGAGTGCGATTAAGTTGTCTGATGATACTCACAGCATCAGCGAGAAAGCGATGATGTGCTCCATTTGTAGTTCCCGAGATGAGTGAGCCCATTAACAGTTTAGCACTAATGGCTGACTGTAAGAAGTGTAACTGCAGGTTGTCTCATTGCAGAAAACATTTGGGCAGTGAAGTGATGGGCACAGGTACTGCAGAAGGTAGGTATCTGAGTCCCACCTGGCTCCCACTCCACGCACTTCACTTCAAAATCCATAGGTTTCCCCCTCAGCTACCACGTTCCCTCTACTGCAGTTAGGCCTTAAGATGAAAAAAGGGGAAAGACTAGACTAACGCAGATGTATTTTGGTACAGATTCCCACTCAGGGAAGGCTGAGAAAGAGAAATCCATGGTGTTTACTGAGCACACTGCTGGTGGGTAGAAAGTTAATAGATAACCCCAGGAATTTTGTGCACAACTGAACTGTGCTGGAGGGTGCTATGTTTAGGAATTGGCTGAATACTGTTAGCCTTCAGGGAAAAAAAAGCAGTGTTGCATTTCTATAATAATAACTTTTTAAAAAGTATTTATATTACTCCTCCTATACACCTGATAAATGACTAGTTTTTCCTGTGGGTTCAGAGACTCAGGTCTTAAGGCAGCTGGAAGAAAGACACCAAGCAGAGACATTCTCTGTGATGATGGTTAAATAACCGGTGTCTTATTGTGTTCCCTGGTCTTCTAGTGAGGTGCTTTGGGTTTCCTGTTGGTTTTTTGGGGGGAATTTTTCCCCCGATTCCCCCTCAACATCTAATCACTTTCCTTCCCTGCTAAAAAGAGGATTTCAGAGATCAGACTAGACGGCAAGAGAAGTGAATGTGGGGATGACAAGCAACCCCAGGAATGCCCTGACCATACATGTCCTTCATGAAGGGGGAGAAAAATGCTTCTCTGTAAATGCTATGGTTGTATATAGCATTTGTTCTGTTCTGTGTAATCTCAATGATCACACCCTTTTTCTCTCCAGCTGGTTTCAGGGGCCCTTATCTTGCACTCCAGTCCCCTCCTCTCCCTCTTCGCTCTCTCCACCGCTCTTGCTGCTTCCTGGCCCCGAGGAATTGAAATTCTGCCATTTCTCATCTTGGCAGCTCTTGCGGTCGCTCTTGTTCCCACTTTGTGCTGACCTCCCCTGGGGATCAGACACACGAGCTTGTCTGGCTCATGTCCCTCATCTAAAATGGGCTGCCTGTGTATTTTGGGCAAAGACACATATTTGCTTTGGGGCAATTAAGGGATCATGATAACCTTATAAAGTACTGGAGTTCCTGAGAAGTTATATTTCTAAAGAATACACAGAGATGTAGAAGTTTATGATAATAAAGGCATCTTGCATTTTAGTTGTCATTGCTATGACTTTGTAGAAGTTGTTCGTTTCGACTGAAAATGTTGTCTGACCAAAGCTTGCTAAGGAAAGCACTCCATTATCCTAACCTTCCTCCTGTAATTTCAGTTTTGAATGCTTTTAAACATTTTCCATACCTGTTCTGCATGCCAAGCTGGTGGCAACTTGGCCGCAATGACCACAGAGATGGACCTGTGTTACCTGATGCTGGTCAGCTTCTTATTTGAGCATTGAAATGCGCTTTTCTGTAAGTATTTCTTGTGTCAGTATGAGTTCTGGAGACACCCACCTTTTTAGGAATTTTTAGGAATGTTTGGGGCTATTGTGCCACAGAAAGATGTGGGTGAAAGATGTGTCCAGGCACACAAGCAAGAAACAAAATTTCTGGTTTTAATAGCCTGGCTTTATGTAATTAAATTTCTAATAGGAAATGGGTACGTAACCTGCTCTTTACGAGTACTCTGAATTCCAAGTTTGCCAAGAACTGAGCAGTTATTATTATATAAGTAACATGTATTCAGTGTACATAACACAGCTGTTCGTGGTGCTTTCCTCAGACTATGTCAAAGAAAAATGCCACCCATAGGACCAAACAGCTTTGCTCATAAAATATTGTAAGCGTGGAATTTTAATCTAACCTACTTAACTATTTTATCAACGCACTTTGAGATGATTAAATCAGCTTCTTTATGTTCTAGGATTTTAAATCCTGTCTCTGGGTATTTTGTGTGTGAGCGTGGAGTTCACCATCCAGTGTGTATGAGAATGTACAGTGGAAATTAAAGACTGCTCAAAATTCTGTGTAGCAAACCCACTTCCTAATGACAGATATTATTTTTTTTTAGGTTCACTGTGCAGTCAGGACACATGAGATTTTCTTTTTTTTCCTTCTGAACCAAGTTTAATGCTGAAGGTAGTGGTGTAGTTCACACTAAAGTATAAATGAGTTGTCTGAAACCCTTGTAAGAACATATAATATTACTATTCAGAGTACTCAAGTGGAAAAAAATGAAAAATTATGTATTCTAAAGTGCTTGTAAAACCCTGTTGCCCTATAGTTTGCTGATATGTACATGCATCTTGTTTACTTTCATTTTTTTAACAACAACAATAATAATGATGCCACTGTAATGAACATTTTTTGGATGCTGCTGTTGGGCATCTAAAACTGAAATGATACTCACAGGCCAAAGGCCAAAAAGAGAACGTGTCTTCTACCACCCCGTCAGTGCCATCGTCTCCACAAAGCTTGGAGAAAAACTTATTTCTCCCATATACACCTTGAGGATCTCCATGATTTAATGCTGCAAGTAGTAGTTTGGCCATTTTGTGGTCCCAAGGACTCGTTTGTGCATTAATAGAGCTTTTTGTTGTCCCGTACTTAGTATTACCCAAAGGGGAGAGACAGGAAATACGCCACCTCCCAGAGCACAGGCTAGTCTTGGCAAGGAACACTCCTAGACAGAGACCAAAATTTCACAGAAGAGAATTGCAGACTGATTTACACTGTCTCTGCTTCCCCATCTTCTTTACTGTCTCTGCTTCCCCATCTTCTTCATTCTAAATAATATGTACTCATGAGAATATTTTATATATTCAAAGTGTATTCACTAGGAAAACTTGTTGGTCTAAAGTGGATGCTCAGATTTAACTAAGACTAAAAAATATAGCATATATCTGCTGGAAGAAGGAAAAATTTAGTTCTTGGGAGATAGAGAGAATTTAATTAATTTGTTACATCACTTGCTGCTATATTCTTGGATCCAAATTCAATTCTCTTTGACATACCTTTTAAAAAATTCCATTGTTATGAAAAGTAAAGTGCAGCTTCATTACTAAAGCTCATTTTGAGTTGCTGCTTTTTTCTGCCACTTTTAAGTTCAGCACAGGTTTGACAGGGAGCCCTCCTTGGCTCCTGAGCTGGGAGAACTTGGACTGTTGGCTGAAAGCAGCACAAGGTCATTAAAATGTGTCCATTCTTTCCACCCATCCTGCCACCTTGCTCCTCCTGACACAATCAGGTGGGTTTTATCCTCCTTTGGCAATCCAGATCCTATACAAATAATGATGTTTTAGATGTATTAGCCATTCCCCCACGATTAGAGGGTTGGAGCACCTCTCCTATGAGGACAGGGTGAGAGAGCTGGGGCTGTTCAGCCTGGAGAAGAGAAGGCTCTGGGGAGACCTTAGAGCAGCCTTCCAGAATCTGAAGGGAGCTCCAGGAGAGCTGGAGAGGGACTGTCAGGAAGTGAAGTGATCGGATAAGAGGTAATGATTTCAAACTGGAAGACAGGAGATTTAGATTGGATATTAGGAAGAAATTCTTTCCTGTGAGGGTGGTGAGGCACTGGAACAGGCTGCCCAGGGAGGCTGTGGATGCCCCATCCCTGGAGGGGTTCAGGGCCAGGCTGGATGGGGCTTTGAGCAACCTGGTCTGGTGGGAGGTGTCCATGCCTATCGCAGGGGAGTTGGAACTCGATCTCTGAGGTCCCTTCCAACTCTAACCATTATATGATTTGTGAGGGATAATTGGCTTTGATGAGCTGTTGTATCTAGCAACTTCTCTTGTCCTTACTGTCAGTCCTCTGACACGAGTATGCAGCTTGCATTTCATTGCAATTATATTATGCAATTGTATTATATTATATTAGTTGCATTTCTCAGCTGATGCTTTGAGTAGAATTCCTCTAATTTCATTTCCTACGGTGTTTACCATGTAGGCACAGCCAGGAAACATGATGTTGGTGCATAATAGAGAAAGAAACTCTCAAGGAGTAATAGAAGCTGTGTTCACAAATCCTGGGCTAACAGCGTCTCCGCTGGTTGTGGCATAGCAGATGAGAGAGCAGCGAAAGGCACAACTGGTGGCACTCCCACATAGAGGGTTAATCGTGCTCAATGAACCCAGTGAGGTGCCAAGCAAAAATTCACCCACACCTCCCTTCAGTTCTTTGTGGCCCTGGGAGATTGTTCAGTAGACCTGTTTGCTGAGGAATAAAGGCTGCGGGAGGCTGTTGTTAATGTCAGGGTATTGCAAAATGCATATAATGTTCCTCTTGTTTTTCTATTGTTCTTTCTTTGTCTATAAGAGCAAGTTGGGATAAGGCACTGTGCCTTTGTGTGTGTGTATCCTGACTGTCACACGGCACGGCTGGCTGTTGCTGAGGGCGATGGCTGAAAGCTATGAACTACGAAACTAAGAATAAGCCTCTGCACTNGTTCGGCACCTCGTCGGATTTTTTTTTTTTTTTTTTTTTTTTCTCCCCTCTCTAGAAACCAACTGGAGCATTTGTGAAATGGAAGAGGAAAAGCCAAACAATTGCAACAAAATGAGCGTCCGTTTTTCCAAACATTTTTACCTGCTTTTGGAGATCTGGTCCGTCTCTGCGCCACACATCAACCACTTCCCAAACTCACTTGTGATCACGTCTACCCTCGTGGAGGCCTCACCATTGCAGGGCTGCGATGATAATTCATGTGCCCATGCCTGTGCACTCCCTGCTCCTGGTTTGGGGATGGTAAGTTGAACAAACCTTCCTGTTTGGAGCAATAATACCTGTGGTTCCGAGGTGTGCTTACAGCAAGTATCTCCTGTGCCAAATTAAAAGCCCCAGCCTTTCCTGTTTAATCAACTGCAGATGCTGTTTATTGCTTCCTCTATATGAGTGTCTCAATGCCGCCCTTTAATTAACTGTGTTGGGCTTGGCTGTCATTCGACACAGGTTTTATTGGAATAGAAGTTAAATCCTGTCTTTCATAACAGTCTTAAAAGCACCTGTACTGAACTCTTTTAAGTAATAATTACTTTCCATCAGCTGTCTTTCAGTCATTTCTCATTTACTCATGGGCAGCCTCAATAAAGTCCAGAGCAGCTTTTCACACATAGCAGCTTCTCCCACCTTCTTGGCCAGGATGGGGAAGCTCTTCTGGGGAGTGTGTCCAGGGCTGATCTGCAAAAACCCAACCTTCTACGGGGGTAACTGCAGCTCCCTAAAAGTCATCTCATGCTGAAGAGCCCTCTCCAGTGATTCCCATGGTGGTAGTGCAATGTTAACTCTGCATGTGCCTGAGAGCTCGTGAGGTTTTTGCAAGTCTTTCGTGGTCTTACAAAGCTATTCCCTCCTCACCTTGTCTGGAGGTCCATAGTGATGTCTTCTGCTCCTTTCCCTCTTCCCTCCATCCATGCTGCTGCAGCATCCCAGGCGAGCAGTGGGTTTTCCCTCCTGGCCACTTTGGGACTGTGTGAGACCCAGCACTCCTCCCCCCAGCTGGTATCTTGTCTTGAGTGTGCTTCGTCACATAAAATGTAATTTTTCCAGCTTTCCAGCCTAATTTAACCAACTGCTTACCCACCACCACAATATTTTTTATTCCTCTTTATAAACGTCAGGTTAGAGCTTTCTAATTTTACTGTTGTGGATCCTGGGAGAGTTTTTGCAGGGGAAAAGGATGTATTTCTCTCTTGCTTTAGCCAGGGTTTTCAGAAGCAGCTAGCAAACTGCAGGTGACGTATCTGAGCTGCTTCCCTCTCCCCCACCATTGTGCTGAGGACAGGCTGTGCTCTCTGAAGAGCCCCCAAAGTACCATTGCTCTTCACAGACCACAGCAAAATCCCCTGGAGAGCTTTAGTCCCACCTCCCACAATGAGCAAAGTCGCTGATTAATCTGCTAAAAAGGTACTTTCATGCCTCCATTACCTCAGTGTTTGTTTTAATTTATTTTCCCCCTTTCCTTTAGCATTTTAGAGACTGGCTGCATTTATCAGCTAATACAGCCTGGCTCTTTGTGAGTTAAGCAATGTGGCAAATTTTCTCTTCACGACTCTTTGTTAAATATTTAAGAGCATTTAGATACTAGCCTGTACAAATACTAGTCTCCTACATGCACTAGATCGCTCCCAAATACCTCTTGTCTTCTATAAAGCACAGACCCAAACCCCTCCCCTCTGGATACCTGAGCCATCCACCCCACCGCTGCTCGCTCTCAGGTGGGAAGGTGCTGAGCTATTGGGGTAGGAGGAAAAGGAGGACCAAAATAAAAAGGGACATTATGTCTGACCCAAACCCACTCCAGATTCTGGGGTTTTGTGTTTAGGGGCAAAGCTGAGTCAATGCACACATCTATGAATGTCCTCCAGGGCTTTCATCTCAGTGTAGATATGTAATTTATGAGTTCAAGCTACCTTGACATTATATATCTTTAAATAAAGGATTGGAAATTATTGGAATAAATTTGCCCTCATGGGAGAGACCCGGATGGTTGGTTGTAAGGGGAATATTTAATGTGCAGAAATGAACATTCCTATGAACAGTGATGCTTTTGCTTTTGTAATTGTACTTGAAGTTTCCCCACAATTTGTAAGTTCTTTTAGGAGATGCTATGAGACTCATTTTCTGTATAAGGATACTTATTGATGAAGCCAATTTCCACTATCTTAAAGCATCACACATTTGTATTTAAGGTTTAATTGTTGCCACTTTCTCAGGCCTTTGTGGAATTTGGTGTTCCTACGATGGCTACTGTGAACTTAGATACTCTTGCTCTTAAGAGGAAAAACAGCAGCAACGACAACAAAAAAAAATCAGTCTTTCTGTTTTGTCTTCATTATTCTAGATGTGACCAAAACCATACAGCTGGTGGCTGCTTATGCTGAGGAGCCATAACACCAGATTGCCCTTAAGAGTTTACCAAGAAAGATCGTCGAGAAGCTGTCAAAATGGGTCATTTAGTGCAGAGATGAACTACTTGTGGGAAAACCTTGAGACTAAATGTTTACCTGTAAAATACTAATGACAGATATGTGGATATTTGGCCTTACTCCAAGGGGTACATGTCCTAGAGTTGGTATTGGGCATGTTTTTAGACAACACATTAATGCCAGTGGGAGGGTAGGGATGATAGATTTTTATATCCTTTCTGAAAAACAGAGCTCTAGTCTGGGTGCAGGCTCCCGTTAAGAAAGGAGAAATGATTTTTCTTCTTCCCTGTGTTTATGTAAGGTGTCTGTCCCCTGTTCCAGTGACAGCAGAGCAAAATTTGTGAGTACCAGCTGTAACACCCTCACAGAGTTGCAGCTGTGGCGGCTGCCTGCCATCGCATCGCAGAGCCTTTGCTCGACAGGTGTGTACCCAGGAAAAGTAATAGCACTGAATCCTCTCCTCTCCCTCACAGCTGAAATACATCGCTTTTGTGAGCTCTTCCTCCCTCACCAGCATACATCATGTTTTCTTCCCCCACGCTTACACTTCACTAATGCTATCAATAACATCCTCCTTCTTCCATATATTTTGTCTTCTCATTTCTCCTGCTGCATTCCTGGTATTATATCAGCACTTGCTCCATACTCGCCTCCCTCCACCCCCAGTTTCCTTCTCCAGTCCAAGCACACTGTAAAACCTGTACAACCAGTAGCTTCCCACCGTATTCCCAAATGACCTAAGGGTGCTCTTCACTGCCTGCTGCCTTCACGTTTATGCCCTCCAGCCCTGTCTCAGGAGCAGCCCCCTGAAGACTTCCCTTGCACCCTGCACAGGGGAAAAAGCTCAGCAAGGGATGGGGCACCTTCTCCTCCTCCAGCCATGGCATACCTTCACTTGTCTGTACTGGTGTCCATGCAACAGCAGGAAGCTCTTGAAGGACGAAACAGAAATGGCAGAGTTTGGTTGTTAATGGAAGAAGCTCATCTCTCCATCGGCTGGAAACTGAACTGCTGGAGCACCTGTCCCATGAGGACAGGCTGAGAGAGTTGGGGTTATTCAGCCAGGAGAAGAGAAGACTCTGGTGAGACCTTATAGCCCCTTCCAGTACCTAAAGGGGGTCTATAGGAAAGATGGGGAGGGTCTCTATCAGGAAGTGTAGTGACAGGATAAGGGGTGATGGCTTTAAACTGAAAGACGAGAGATTTAGATTAGATATTACGAAAAGAATTTGCTGTGAGGGTAGTGCACGTGTGGTGGCTGCATGATTCTTCAAAGCCACCCTTGCCTTCCTACCTGGACTTTCACCCTCATTCCTCTCTGGCTTGCATCTCCCAGCCCTGGTGGCAAGAGCCAGCTGCGAGGCCGACACAGAGTGGTTTGATCTATTTTCAAGAGTTTCTGTGGAAGATGTAAATGCCCTTTTATTGCACAACACAGTGTATTAAGCATCACTGAGCACTGCAAAATCTCACAATCCACTTTGATGTAATTTCTTGACAAGAGTACAAAAACACGTCCCTGCCATTGTGCAGGATGTTTTCTTTGATCCTGCTCAGGGCCAGAGCATCCTGCCCCTCGTGGTGGGACAAGGGGATGAAGTGGCCCATGCCAAGCCTCTTTGCCCAGCTTGGGCAAGCCAAGCCGTGCAGTGGGCTCTTAATTTATCAAAACAGGAGCTGGTGGATGGAGCCCAGAGCTCTCAGGAGACTATTTGCTGTCCTTGGGGTAATGCCCATTTCTCCTCTTCCAGCAGTTGTTGCAGCCCTGGCCTGTGCCTCGCCTCAGCGTCTCCCTGCTGCTGCTATGCTGCTATTTTGGGGGTGTGTATGGTTATTTCATTTCTTTTCCTGCAGCAGCCCAGCTGGAGACGTAAGATAATATCCAAAATAATTAAGCGCTGCTCACAATCCAGCTCCTGCTCCAAGACATCTTCAAGGGGAGGTGTACGAATGGGAGACCTGAGTGTCAGAAAGCTGACAGCCAAGGCGGACATGAGAAGAATTATAGGCATTCAACAAACATTAAAAGGACAATAACACACTGGCTTATGGCTATTTATTTTTTATGAGCGACTTTGGCAGTATTTTGTTTGAAGTTTTGATGGCCATATGTTTTCCAGGGAGGCACAGCGCTGTTTGTAAACTGTGCTATAATTGAAATTGAATTTTTATGAAATCTATGTGAAATATGATAACACATTAAAATACTCTCCTTTGGAGAGTTTCCTCATTGATTTTTGTTACATTAAATCTGTTTACACATCAAAGGAAAATATTGCATTCTGCCTGTCTTCATTTCAGTCACACCCTTCCTTTTGTTTCCCAGAGACTACACATGGCAGAGCAAAATCCCCTCTGTTCAGAGCTCTTCCAGCACTCACACTTCTTTTAGTGAAACGATGCTTTATGCTGTAATTGGCCTTCTTTTTCCCATCTGCTTAGCAAACCAGGAACTTTACGACGTCTTTTTCTTCCTTCCTCTTTTGAGCAATTCAATTATATTTATACTCCAGGACCAATCCTGCCCTGCTGAAAATAGATAGGATTTGATGGCTGACTTTGTTAGGACCAGGATCAGTCTGCAGAGGTACCTGATACGGACAAAATCTGTAGTTGGAGTGCACACAGTCATGGCTCAGTTCACTTCAGAGGAGCTGTGCTGATTTATCTGAGCATCTGTCCCTGAAAGTTTTGTGTTATGGCAGGAAGCATTTTAAATTCAACCTGCATATTTTATCTTGGGCTTCTCAGATCTTGCTGTATGGAATTGAGCTTTCTTTAATTTTTATGTGTGAAGATGCCATTTTCTGTGTATATACGTATGTATCTATCAAACTATTTCGTATGCTGCTGAAAAGTGAATGCAAAGTAGAGAAATGGTGTGGGTGAAGGGAAAATATTAGCTTATTTTTAGCCTGATACTAAGGAAAGATTTGCAGAATGAATTCATCTTAATGACCAAACTGAAATGGAAAGTATTCTTGGGACTGATAACTAGATCTATGATGATAAACCTTCCCTTGCTTTGCTCACAAAGCTCCTTGTCAGAGCATCAGGGCTGCGATAAAGTTGGTTGTATTATCCAGCCCAGGTTGTGTGTGCGTGGAGCCAGAACAAAGGCATATTTCAGACACAAAGGAAATGATCTGTTTTCATGTTTTTCTCTGTCACTGTGGAGATAATGGCTAAATACTATCACTAGTTGCATTTGCCTTGGAGTTAAAGCCAATCTCTAGCCAAATCTTCTTTTTGTTTTTCCTCTGCTAGTTGAGGAATTGTCCTGTTTTTAATTCTCCTCCCTGAACTCGACTAACTTTCATTTTCCTCCGTTTTCAGAACATAAAACGTGCTGTGCTTGGTTAGACCCTGGACCCACCAAAGCCTCTTTCAGACATGCTCCTTTGCAGAGATCCAGGGGTGGTGGGAGACACCCGTAGCTGCCTGCACTGCCTGGAGCATGGGATTGTGCCACCTTTATTATCTCTCCTTCTATGGCGTGACTACTGATGACAAAAATTATCTAACTGCTGTTAAAAGCATCAACCATCACAGTCTTCTGGGTGGATACACTCCAGTCAGCAGGGTACTTGGTATGTTTTCTCTTTGATTTTTTTTGCTTTGGTTAATGTTCTTATGTGTAAAAAAATTAAGACTGAGAGCGTCTAGAGAAGAAGTTGTTGCGGTGTAGCTATGGGACTACCTTCACTGGCTGAGATGGAGGCCCATCAGGTTGTGATGTAGTGATGAAGGTTGGTAAGGACAGAATGTGAACTAAACAAAACCACAACCATGGCTGTTAGAATTTAGATCCAGCACTCAGAGGCAGAGATTATCTCTAAAATGGCCACCCAGACACTGAGAAAGAATAGTTCCAATTTTAAGGATAAGGTATATCTGAAATGAGAATACTCTCCCAAAATGTTAGACACATCTACTGCTGTGAAAGGTCCTTTAAGGAGAAGCAAGCATATTTAATTGGTTTATTTATATCATGGATTAGTGTTCTGGAAAAGGCTTGTAAGGCAGAAAGGTAAATTAATATTTATTTTCAAATCATTATGCCTTCAAAGCCTGAATTTGAACCCAGAGCCCTCCATGATTACTGCAGTGCACTGACCCCAGCAGTTTCTTCTCCCTCACTCCTTCTGCCCGTGTATGTGACAATGAGTCTGAGGTAAGAAAATTCAATATTTGAGGTGCAAAAAATGGTGAAATTTGTTGTAAAGCCAACAAATTGATGGAGACTGTGGTAACAGACAACCACTGTTTCTGTGTCCATGGGCTGCTGATCCAAAGGGTTGCTGCATGCCAGTGGGCAGAGATGTGTGCATGATTGTCCCACATGTTATAAAGAAAAGGGGAGGTCTGCTGTGCCTGGATTATTGCTTGGAAGAGTGGAAATAGAAGTGGGAAGTGTATTTTAAATCTAAGCCATAGCTTTCACTGAAGACAAGGTGTGACAGTGCCTCAGCAAGTGCCTGAATATATGAAAGTTTGAGGAATTTCTATGCTTATCCCTCATAGA